>CM065698.1:49774899-49802399 GCA_017654935.2 Phymorhynchus buccinoides | reverse complement strand
AGATAATTATCTTTTGACTTCACTGAAGTACACATAATCAGAGTTTGACAAATCTTCGATGGCAGAATCATCTGAGTATTTAATGACAGGTGTTTCTTCAGTGCCTCTACAGTCATTTGTGTACAATGTAAAAAGAACTGGGGACAAAACTGTACCTTGGGGGCACCTGTAGAAGTGGAACGTTCTGAGGAGATTGCAGATTGAAAGCGGACAGACTGAGTTCTATTGCGTAGGAAATTGGTTATCCAGAGAATGAGCTTGGGGTTAACATTCAGGTCTAATAGTTTCTGGGCCAGTAGATGGGGCTGTATTGTATTGAACTTTGAAGGCAGAGGAGAAATCGATGAATAAAATACGAACAAAAGAGTTGGGGGTATTTAAGTGAAGAAAGGCATTGTCAGTATAGCAACTTGTGTGAGAGAGAGAGAGAGAGAGAGAGAGAGAGAGAGAGAGAGAGAGAGAGAGAGAGAGAGAGAGAGAGAGAGAGAGAGAGAGAGAGAGAGAGAGAGAGAGAGAGAGAGAGAGAGAGAGAGAGTAGACAGGCAGATTTGTGTTTACCACAGTTGAAGTGTCTGTCGGGATTAGCCCCCTCCCTACACTGACAGGTTTTGTCCACGCAGTCGCTGTTGTCAATGGCACAGGACAACTCACACGAAGTTCCAAACCTCCCTGGTAGAGGTTCTATGTACACAAGAACACGTCAAAATCACATGGGTGCTACACCCCAAAATGAAAACAACTAAAAGGCAGGGGTCCAGGGACCCATGGCCCTGGCAGGGTACAGGGGCAGAGCCCCGTCGGACGATTCAGGGGGACAACTTAAGAGAGAGATACAACGAGACAGAGACAGTTAAAATGAGAGACAGACAGTTTGAGTCTGATAAGCCTTGCAAAATTATTACATTGCCTTTGTAAACTTCCAATATAGAACAACTAGATTAAGTTCAAAACGCCCCAAATCGCTTGTGGTCAATTGTTTGGGGGGATGAATAACAAAAAAAAACTTAAGTTCAGTTTCAGGTAAAATAAAAAATCCCTGAAATCAGTGTAAAAATGAAAGAGTGGATTGAAAGCCCTTCATGGTGATCAGGGGGCAATTTCTATTGAAGGTCAGTATGTACGGCTGCTCAAACTTGGGGGAAAGGCACCTCCTCAAGCTTAAGCCCCTTCCGAAATTTGATTTTCTGTATTCTCTTTTCTCTGAAGTCAGATCATTCTCTGATAATTGCCATGCCTGATAATGTGTCGAAGCAACGCACCAGAGTGTTATCAAAACAATTCACCATAATATTCAGGCATCAGAAATGTCTGCAACAAAATCAAGTCCTTTGAAACGTTGCGATGCAAGTGTCATCAATAACCCAGTGACTAAACAGACTACGTTAACTTCATTATGAAACATAACCAAACAAAAGTATGGTTCTGTAAGAAAACTCCCCCGCGGGCTTCCACCTTGTCGTGGTGGGGGAGCTTGAAACTAAGAGTAGCCCCTCATCCCCATTGTTCATTCTCTCCATACTCATTTACAATTTATGACATGCCATTTTTTTAATTGTTCACTGGCTTTCACGCGTGAGACCTTACGCACTTGAGTGGGCACAATTTGCCCATTCTGCAGTGCATATTTGCCAACATGGCCTTTTTATATATGTTTTTCACTAGGATGTGGTGGTGGGTTTTTTTACTCTTTTCTTTATAAACCTGGATCCAATCAGTAGAGTAGAGTGGCTCAACGTCTCCAGCAATGTGAAATTATGAGCTATAGGGTACAATGATGAAGATGCCATGTGGTGAATTGTAATGTTGTTGTTTTCCCAGGTTTTTTGGACGTTGTTAATGTTCATGGATTTGTGTTGTGTTATACGTGGTCGAACTTTACACGGTGACAGTCCTGAGATAACCATAGTTGTCGACGAGACTATAACAGACTAACTAACTAACTAACTGTAAGGAAATCATTTTAAAATGCCATTTGACAGCAAAGATCACACTCGACAAAACTGGTAAAACTTCTGACACCAGGAACAAACCCTCTGCCAGGATAGTGTAAATCCTCTGACAGTTCTGATTCAAGATTCAAGATTCTTTAATCAGCCAACGCACCGTAATACAAAGGAAATCGTTTTGGTTTTGCACAAGACACAATCCAACAACAACGAAAGCATGCACATCGAATGGACAAATGACATCATCATGTATCAGTCTCTCCCTCAGATTATCTCTTTCTCTCAGACGCACACCTACACATACAGCAACACACACACATGCACGTGTGCATACACATTCATACCAATACATGTCCCTCCTCACACACGCACGCACACACAACACACACACACACACACACACACTCACACACAAGACCGCGAGCATGCAGGCACACCGATTGACACAAGTCTGGGCAAAATAGGATAAAGAATTCCCCTAGGGGAATGAGCCTGCTGAACATTGATGGCTCTGACAGCAGAGGGGTAAAAGCTGTTCTTCAGGCAGTTATATTTGCACTTAAAAGAGCATAACCTTTAACCAGAAGGGAGAGATTGAAACAGATGGTTGGCTGGGTGTGTGCTATCAGATATGATGGATTTAGCTTTGCGTCTTATGCGCAAACTATAGATGTTATCTGGGGATGGCTGTTTGTGGCCTATGATTTTTGAGGCTGTCTCGACGACTTGATGGAGTTTCCTTTTATCTTTAGCTGAAGCTGATCCCTACCAGACAGATATTGAAAAACTGAGTATGCTTTCGATGACAGATCGATAGAACTGTGTACTTATCCTAAATTTCTTGAGCTGTCTTAGAAAATATAGTCTCTGCTGTGCTTTTTTGCAGGATGATGTGATGTTGACTTCCCAGCTTAATGTATTTGAAATATGCACACCAAGGAATTTAAGTGATTCTACTTGCTCAACTACCTGACCTTTAACAGATAATGCCTGGTATTATTTTATCAAAACTACACTTCGTGCTATGTCAACAAAAAGTACAATGTAAAGCACCAAACAACATATATAATTATTATAACATAGATGCCTTAGCATGAGGCTGTGTCAGACCAGTTGACATACGCTAGAACGCCAAGGCTACATCAAAATGTTGTTATGCTCTGAATGGTTGTGATGGGATTGTCTTAAGCCATGACAAGCTCCCAGCATAACATCATCAGTCTAAAAAAAAAGAAGACGGAGTGTGGCTGCCCACATGGCAGGGTAATCAAAAACGGTCACACACGTAATGTTCTCATCCATAGCTGATGCATTTGTACCTTAGTGTTCAAGTGCTTCTCGCTGTTGGGATGATCCCTGGAGTCTTTTAGCCAGGGTAAGCCAACCAACCAACCAACCAACCATTATAACATAGGATGATAACATTTTAACCAGTGTCTCTTTACACTGATTTAACATTTGAACGAGTGTCTTTTTACACTAATTTAACATATTAACAAGTGTCTTTTTACACTAATTTAACATATTAACGAGTGTCTTTTTACACTAATTTAACATATTAACGAGTGTCCTTTTACACTAATTTAACATTTTAACGACTGTCTCTTTATAATAATAATAATAATAATAATAATAGTACATTTATATAGTGCTTTACCTCAGATGAGCCCAAAGCGCTTTACAATCAATTATTCATCAAGAAATAGACAACAAAAACAGAATTCAAGAATTACACCAACCAGCAACAACTCATTATACAAAGCAACTCTCTCTCTCTCTCTCTCTCTCTCTCTCTCTCTCTCTCTCTCTCTCTCTCTCTCTCTCTCTCTCGTTCTCTCTCTCTCTCTCTCTCTCTTTCTAACACACATACAAACACATTTATCGACACCGACTCGTTCATCCCCCATTCAATAAGCAACAACAACCGAGCCGCACGGACTGACCACATACACCAACACACATACACAAACAAACCCCTCACACACAACGTACGCACGCAGACAGACACACACACACACACACACACACACACACACACACACACACACACACACACACACACACACACACACAACACACACACACACACACACACACACACACACACGCGTGCACACACAACGCACAACACCAACTTAGCATTTTAACGAATGCCTCTTTACACTCATTTGAAATGCAACTAACAGTAATGTCATGGTCATCATAAAATAAATCCACATACACCTTTACAAAACATCTAACAAGCCATCCTTTCTCTCCCCCCCCCCCCCCCCCCCTGCAACATTTTCCAGATCTCTGTTCCTGCTCGTAGCCTTCGTTCTTCCTCTGACGACCGTATTTTTCAAATTCCCTCTTACTATCGGAAACAACACGGCTCCAGATTATTTTCTGTGTCAGCTGCAACACTCTGGAACTCACTCCCTTTCAGCCTTCGTCATGCTAAATCCTTTGTAACGTTCAAATAAGATCTGAAAACCCACTACTTCAAACTGCAGCTGCAGGGTACATCTAAAACTTAGAAAATATTGCCAAATATTCTTTGTCTATCTTGCTATGTGTACGTGCGTCATTGCGTGCTCCATGTGTGAGTGTGTGTGTGTGTTTATATATGTATGTATGTGTGTGCATGCGTGCGCGCACTGTGGGTGTGGAGTAAGTGTGCATGCGTGTGTTTGTGTTGTGTGTGTGATGCGTTTATGTATATGACTGTATGTATGCATAGTATGTGCGTGTGTGTTCATGTGTGCGTGTGTGTATGTGTGTGTGTGTGTGTGTGTGTGTGTGTGTGTGTGTGTGTGTTTGTGTGTGTGTGTTGCTTGTGTGTGTATGTTGTCGTGAATGAATGAATGAATGAATGGATCTTTAATTTAATGTATTTTCACACGAATAGTGATATTAGACAGCATGCACAAACTGAATCAATAATTAAAAAAATACGTGCAAGCTTAAATAAAAACCAATTATAACAACACACAAAACAAAACATCTACAGAAAGCTTCCGATGTCAATTTCTGCGTCACTTAAGATATCCTTGGTATTATTATACTTATGAAAAAAGTCCATATTGAACATTCGGTATTTAGAGAGCAACATTGGCCGTTGTTGTTGTGAATAGATATCTTTATTTTATGCTTGCAAATTGTGTGGCAGTGCATACTTGTATTAAGCCTATTATAAGTAGTAGTCGTAGTCATAGTAGTAGTAGTAGTAGTAGTGGTAGTGGTAGTAGTAGTAGTTGTGGTGGTGGTGGTGGTAGTAGTAGTAGTAGTGGTGGTAGTAGTCACAGCAGTTGTTGTTGCTGATTGCTATGTGTATTTTCTGCTCATGTCATCGGATTTTTGTTTCATGTTTTTATTCCATTTCTATTATATGTAAAGCGCCCTGTAGCCTACATAGTAGGATGGGCGCTATATAAATTGTCCTTAGTATTATTATTATTCACATTCACACAGACACACGCATTGCACTATATGGTCACACAGACATTTGTATATAATCCACAATCCCCCCACACGCGTACCACAGGTGACCCCGTTGTCAAAGGACGCTTCAGGGTTACAGCGACACTTGTTGTCTTGGCAGTAGCCGCCTGCTGCACAGCTTTCTTCTTCGGTATTATCGGTATCATTGCAGTAGGAACCAACCTTACTGCCTATGACAGCACACACCACACACACACATGCGCACACACAAACACATACGCGCACACCAATAAGCACGCACGCACGCACGCACGAACGCACGCACGCACACTCACTCACACACACACACACACACACTTTTATTTCCAGATGGAACATTGAATACGCAAATAATATACTTTTTTTTTCAAGAAGCCATCCATAAAATAAAAAAAATTAAACAAAAAAAACCAAGGAACTAAAGATTCCAAAGTGGTAAGCAATTTAAAATAAAGAAAGGGGAAAAGAGGGGAAAATAAACAAGACACAGACAAGTTACAAAACCAGGGAAGAGGGTGGGGAGTGGGAAAATAACATATTATGTACAATATATACAATAATATACATCGATTCTTAATTATAACATCACATTCACATATTAACTTATTTTCTCTATTTTGACCCTCATTTCAAATAAGACGAAAATAAAAAGAGATTATGTTCTGTTAAAATATATACAAATTTTCATTTTTTTCTTGAAACAGTTCTTCTTTGCTATGGGTTTTTTTTTTAATTGGAGGGTAATTTGTTCCATAAATCTCCACCCTCATGGTACGTATCAATATTCATTACAATAATGATAACTTGGGTGTGGCCAGAGACGTCAACAGATCTTCTGCCTTTAGCCCTTCCAGCAATTCCAGATCAAACGTCAAACATAGGTCAAGGTCAACGAGCTTATAGTCACTCCAAAGGAGAGGACAGTTTCAAGCAGCGCAACATTGTACAACATGTTACCGTGGAACCTCTCTTATAAGCCTCCCTCCTCCCTCCTTATAAGACTCTCTCCCACTTAAGACCTACTTCTCGGAGACACTGCCCTTCGTTGTAAGCATCAAAATTACCCCCCTTATACAGCACAACTCCCTCCAACTTAACACCTTATTTCGATTGGTTATTCAAGGTCTTAAGGGAGGTTCCATTGTATGATATTCTGTACAGTATTGCACTGCTCTTCTTGTTTACATGACCGCGACATTTGATGGCTTGGAGTCAAAAGTCCATTGACATAGTATTGAACTTATTACGAAAACTAATAACTTGTATAAAAAAAGACTGCTGAAATATAAAAAGCAAAAAACCCTTTTTATATTTCTGGGCAGTCATTGCTTGATACAAGTTATTATTTTGTGTAATAAATCCAATAATTTGTTTTATATTTCTGTGCCCCAAGTGGGTATGAAATAAACAATTTTCCTTGCCTTGCCTTGTCAATTGACTATCGAAAGATAGTCCGTTTTGACTCCAAGCCTTCAAATGATCTTTTAGGAGAGGACAGAAGAACGTTGATAGATTGATTGCTTGATTTACTGATTGATTGATCAATCGATCGACTTAGTTAAAGTGATAACATGCGAAAAGAGATAAACACACACACAAAAGAAACCAACACATGAAATAAACACGTTCAGGGACATTATCTCCCCCAACCCACCCCTCCAAAGGAGGTAGTGAACTATTATGGGATGTTTCCCTACTCACTGCATCGCCCCCGCCAATCGCAGTAGAGCTTGCTCTCACAGAATATGTTGTAGTTACCGCTGCAGTTCCCGTATAGCTTTAGTTCTGCAAGTATAACGCACAAAGAGGACACAGTTGATCTTCATTCAGTCCGTCCGTCTGTCTGTCTGTCTGTCCGTCTGTCTGTTTCTCTATGACTATGAAAATGTAAACCACCCTTTCAGACCTACCCTAGTGGGGCAGCACAGTTACAGAAAGGGTGTACGTCAGCTTTGTTGCGAGAGAGAGAGAGAGAGAGAGAGAGAGAGAGAGAGAGAGAGAGAGAGAGAGAGAGAGAGAGAGAGAGAGAGAGAGAGAGAGAGAGAGAGAGAGAGAGAGAGTGTGTGTGTGTGTTGATGCTTTGTTCAACTGATTGTAGTTTGTATTGTGTTTTTTGGGTGGGGTGAGTGGTGGTGATGGTAACAGTGTGTGTGTGTGTGTGTGTGTGTGTGTGTGTGTGCGTGCGTGCGTGCGTGTGTGTGTGTGTGTGTGTGTGTGTGTGTGTGTGTGTGTATGTGCGTACGTGCGTGTATGTGTGGGTGGGGTGTGTATGTGTATGCCTATTTGCATGTGCGTGAGCGATTATTTCGTTTTGTTGTTGAATTTGTTGCTTTTTAATATTTGTTGTTGTTAAGCGCATAGAGCTCCACATTGGTGGAGGAATGCGCTATATAAATGATTCACTATTATTATTATTATTATTATTATTATGTCACTATACTCTCAGTGTAGACTCTGCTCTCGTAGCATACGTTGTTCAGTTCAGTCAGTTTCGCCTGCCCAGGGCATAGGCCGCCAACAAGACCCCTCCAGCTGCTTCTGTCCTGGGCAATTCCCTCCAGCTGTCACCACGCGAGGGCCATCTTCTTGGCGTCAGCCTCCATGTCGCGTGGCCAGGTGTTCCTTGGCCGGCCTCTCTTTGTTGGGTCTCTTGATGGCGTTTTTGTAGCGGTAAGGTTTTGACAGGGAGGAGCAGACGTTGTGGTCAACACATTTTGAAATTTTATTTCTCTACATCCAATTTTCTCTGCATTCGGAGAATTTGCTGAAATGTACCACTCCTGAATACTCATCTCCCCCCCCCCCCCCTCTCTCTCTCTCTCTTTCTGTGTGTGTGTTTGAGAGAGAGAAAGAGCGGGGGGGGAGGGGGGAGGCCGAGGGGGAGGGAGAGACTGACGGATTTGTTGTCGCGTATATTTTTTCTTCTTCATGGATAATTTTTCGATACCTAATGTTGCATGCTTTATTACTTGTGTGTTGAATATTTGACATTTTGTGCGAGTTTGTTGGAGGGCAAGATGTATAAAAAAAAAAGCCCATTGTGTGCTTAGTCTTTTTCCCTCAATAAAACTCTCTCTCTCTCTCTTTCTGTATAATTTTTTTATGTTCATGCGTATATGCATGCCTGTGTGTCGGTGTGCGCGCACGCGTGTATGTGTGTTTGTGTGTCAATGTGAGTGTGTGTGTGTGTGTGTGTGTGTGTGTGTGTGTGTGTACGTGTGTGTGTGAGAGAGAGAGAGAGAGAGAGAGA
This sequence comes from Phymorhynchus buccinoides, assembly GCA_017654935.2. Taxonomy (NCBI): domain Eukaryota; kingdom Metazoa; phylum Mollusca; class Gastropoda; order Neogastropoda; family Raphitomidae; genus Phymorhynchus; species Phymorhynchus buccinoides. Next base: position 49,793,741 of record CM065698.1, on the reverse strand, counting down.
GAGAGAGAGAGAGAGAGAGAGAGAGAGAGTGTGTGTGTGTGTGTGTGAGAGAGAGAGAGTATGTGTGTGTGTTTGTGTGTGTGAGTGAGTGAGTGTGTGTGTGTGTGTGTGTGTGTGTGTGCGTGTGTGCGCGTGTGCGTGTGTGTGTGTGTGTGTGTGCGTGCGTGCGTGCGTGCGTGCGTGCGTGTGTGTGTGTGTGTGTGTACATTCCAGGGAGAGACAGAGACCAACTTACTGCAGACAAGGCCCCAGTCACACACAGCTCCAGAGACACAGAATGCAGTGTTGTTCCCCCCACACCTCTCCCCCACGGGGATCCCTGAAACAGTAGCTAGCAACAGTACTACGTGTGGAAGAGTGTAAAAAACATATGCAATAACAACTAAAATATGCAGCACGCATATATCTTTGTAACACCCATTACTAATCTGACAGCCCTAGCCCTAACCCTGCCCCCCACCCTATAAGACGGAAAAACGCAACGAACCACAACTGACAAATCGCGGTGTACTGCAGTACATAGTGGAGGGTAGGGTTAGGTTTAGGGCTAGGGTTAGGGAAAGGGTTAGTATTCCAAAAAGGTTATTAGCTAAAAATGTTCCTAAAATACGCAAAAACGGAAAAATACAATTAACCGAGAAATGCAGGGGAGGTGGCACATCTTTACCTTTACCAATATATGTTTAATTTGAAGCATGTCTGTATCTTTGCAACATCCAACAATAATTTAAAGCATCCCTGTGTCTTTGTGACCATTTACAGTAATCTCAAGCATCTATGTATCTGCAAAATCCAACAATAATGTAAATCCTATTATGTATGTTTGTTGTAAATCACAACACCAGTAATCTAAAGCATCTCTGAATCTTGTGTTATATCGATTAGTAATCTAAAGCATATCTGTGTCTTTGTAACAAACTATAGCAATCTCAAGAATCTCTGTATCTTTGTAACAAACCACAGTATTCTCGCAAGCGTGTCCGTATCTTTCTAACAGTAACATCCATTACTCACAAATAGCTTATTTCTATCTTCGTAAAAAAAACATTAGTATGTAATTCACAGCGCATTATGTGCCCTTGTTTTATAACTAGTATGTTCAAAGGCTTATTATACACTCACGGCAGAGGTTGTCAGATGGATCACAGATGAGGTCTGATACACACTTTGTATTGTCCTTGGTCTGGTCACAAGGCTGACCCACTGATTTGGCTACAACACACATAGTAGCAGAGGAATATGGCCACTGCAACGACCACCTTTTGCAAGAGTGAATGCCCTTGGTAGATGCTCGAGTACTGACCAAACAAGGGAATAACTCTCGCCAATAACCCTATTGAGGCCAATGAATGGCTGCCTTTTGCAAGAGTGAATGCCCTTTTGGATACTGACCAACACGGGTTTAACTCTTGCTATCAAGGGCATTAATAACCCTAGTTGCAGTGGCCACATGTCTTTCTGTCTGTCTGCCTCTCTCTATTATATATCTTAAGTTGTTTTTTGGTGGATTTCGAATTTTGGCTTTTTGGTGGATTTCGAATTTTGGCTTTGCTATACTGCTGTAAAGGTTCAACAGCAATAGACGTAATTCATTCATTCAGATCATTCATTCTCTCTATGTTTCTGTCTCTCTGTCTCTCTCTCTCTCTCTCAACTTCTCGTCAGTGAAATCTGTTGTGTATTTGCAGTGTTGTGTTCCCCAGCTGCGTGCTAAGCATTGACTGTGAAGATCACTCAAATCTGCTGGTAGGGCCTGGTTATACGTGTTGGACACTACTGATTTTGCCTGCCCTAAAAACTGTGCTGAACTGTATATTTACAGTGCTCTCGATTCGTCGTTGATATCAAAACAGTGTGTTTGGATCTTGACTGTTAACCACTATTTCTCCTGCGCTTGCCTGCCTTGCTGAGCTTTCTACCTCATTTGAACTGATTCTGCTCTTAATTGGCTTGCAGGCTTTGTGCTACAATAACAGAAACATTGTGCTGCCTGACCTGATCTGTTATTGTCTCCCTTGTGCAGCTTACTAGCGTCTTGACTGTATTGTGTTTTCCTTATTTTGTGGAACAAATAGTGGACGCTTTATTGGCTTGATTTATTTTTATTTTACAATTTTATTGTTTAATTACCTTTCTAGCTCTACCTTTTATTATTACCTCGCTTAAGTTTCCCATCATTGATTAATTTGAACACGTTTGTTTTTGTTTTAAGGTGTTCACTGTTTTCTCCGTTTAATTCATCCACACAAATTACTTATTTTTTAATAGATTTGTTAAAAAATATTATTATTGGCTTTTTCCTTCATATTGTTGGTCTTATCTTTTGTTGGTGATTGTTGTTTTATCTGTTGTTGGTGATTGTTGTTTTATCTTTTGTTAGTGATTGTTGTTTTATCTGTTGTTGGTGATTGTTGTTTTATCTTTTGTTAGTGATTGTTGTTTTATCTGTTGTTGGTGATTGTTGTTTTATCTTTTGTTAGTGATTGTTGTTTTATCTTTTGTTGGTGATTGTTGTTTTATCTGTTGTTGGTGATTGTTGTTTTATCTGTTGTTGGTGATTGTTGTTTTATCTTTTGTTAGTGATTGTTGTTTTATCTGTTGTTGGTGATTGTTGTTTTATCTGTTGTTAGTGATTGTTGTTTTATCTGTTGTTGGTGATTGTTGTTTTATCTGTTGTTGGTGATTGTTGTTTTATCTTTTGTTAGTGATTGTTGTTTTATCTTTTGTTGGTGATTGTTGTTTTATCTTTTGTTGGTGATTGTTGTTTTATCTGTTGTTGGTGATTGTTGTTTTATCTGTTGTTGGTGATTGTTGTTTTATCTGTTGTTAGTGATTGTTGTTTTATCTTTTGTTGATTGTTGTTTTATCTGTTGTTAGTGATTGTTGTTTTATCTTTTGTTGGTGATTGTTGTTTTATCTGTTGTTGGTGATTGTTGTTTTATCTGTTGTTGGTGATTGTTGTTTTATCTGTTGTTAGTGATTGTTGTTTTATCTTTTGTTAGTGATTGTTGTTTTATCTTTTGTTGGTGATTGTTGTTTTATCTTTTTGTTGATTGTTGTTTTATCTGTTGTTAGTGATTGTTGTTTTATCTTTTGATGATTGTTGTTTTATCTGTTGTTATTGATTGTTGTTTTATCTGTTGTTGGTGATTGTTGTTTTATCTTTTGTTGGTGATTGTTGTTTTATCTTTTGTTGGTGATTGTTGTTTTATCTTTTGTTAGTGATTGTTGTTTTATCTTTTGTTAGTGATTGTTGTTTTATCTTTTGTTAGTGATTGTTGTTTTATCTTTTGTTAGTGATTGTTGTTTTATCTTTTGTTAGTGATTGTTGTTTTATCTTTTGTTAGTGATTGTTGTTTTATCTGTTGTTGGTGATTGTTGTTTTATCTGTTGTTAGTGATTGTTGTTTTATCTGTTGTTAGTGATTGTTGTTTTATCTTTTGTTAGTGATTGTTGTTTTATCTTTTGTTGGTGATTGTTGTTTTATCTTTTGTTGGTGATTGTTGTTTTATCTGTTGTTGGTGATTGTTGTTTTATCTGTTGTTGGTGATTGTTGTTTTATCTGTTGTTGGTGATTGTTGTTTTATCTGTTGTTGGTGATTGTTGTTTTATCTGTTGTTAGTGATTGTTGTTTTATCTGTTGTTGGTGATTGTTGTTTTATCTTTTGTTGGTGATTGTTGTTTTATCTTTTGTTGGTGATTGTTGTTTTATCTGTTGTTGGTGATTGTTGTTTTATCTTTTGTTAGTGATTGTTGTTTTATCTGTTGTTGATTGTTGTTTTATCTGTTGTTAGTGATTGTTGTTTTATCTTTTGTTGGTGATTGTTGTTTTATCTGTTGTTGGTGATTGTTGTTTTATCTGTTGTTGGTGATTGTTGTTTTATCTGTTGTTAGTGATTGTTGTTTTATCTGTTGTTAGTGATTGTTGTTTTATCTGTTGTTGGTGATTGTTGTTTTATCTTTTGTTAGTGATTGTTGTTTTATCTGTTGTTAGTGATTGTTGTTTTATCTTTTGTTGGTGATTGTTGTTTTATCTGTTGTTAGTGATTGTTGTTTTATCTGTTGTTGGTGATTGTTGTTTTATCTTTTGTTGGTGATTGTTGTTTTATCTTTTGTTGGTGATTGTTGTTTTATCTTTGTTAGTGATTGTTGTTTTATCTTTTGTTAGTGATTGTTGTTTTATCTTTTGTTAGTGATTGTTGTTTTATCTTTTGTTAGTGATTGTTGTTTTATCTTTGTTAGTGATTGTTGTTTTATCTTTTGTTAGTGATTGTTGTTTTATCTTTTGTTGGTGATTGTTGTTTTATCTGTTGTTAGTGATTGTTGTTTTATCTGTTGTTAGTGATTGTTGTTTTATCTTTTGTTAGTGATTGTTGTTTTATCTGTTGTTGGTGATTGTTGTTTTATCTTTTGTTGGTGATTGTTGTTTTATCTGTTGTTGGTGATTGTTGTTTTATCTTTTGTTGGTGATTGTTGTTTTATCTGTTGTTGGTGATTGTTGTTTTATCTGTTGTTGGTGATTGTTGTTTTATCTGTTGTTAGTGATTGTTGTTTTATCTGTTGTTAGTGATTGTTGTTTTATCTGTTGTTGGTGATTGTTGTTTTATCTTTTGTTAGTGATTGTTGTTTTATCTTTTGTTGGTGATTGTTGTTTTATCTGTTGTTGGTGATTGTTGTTTTATCTGTTGTTGGTGATTGTTGTTTTATCTTTTGTTAGTGATTGTTGTTTTATCTTTTGTTAGTGATTGTTGTTTATCTTTGTTAGTGATTGTTGTTTTATCTGTTGTTGGTGATTGTTGTTTTATCTGTTGTTGGTGATTGTTGTTTTATCTGTTGTTGGTGATTGTTGTTTTATCTGTTGTTAGTGATTGTTGTTTTATCTGTTGTTAGTGATTGTTGTTTTATCTTTTGTTAGTGATTGTTGTTTTATCTTTTGTTAGTGATTGTTGTTTTATCTTTTGTTAGTGATTGTTGTTTTATCTTTTGTTGGTGATTGTTGTTTTATCTTTTGTTAGTGATTGTTGTTTTATCTGTTGTTGGTGATTGTTGTTTTATCTTTTGTTGGTGATTGTTGTTTTATCTTTTGTTGGTGATTGTTGTTTTATCTGTTGTTGGTGATTGTTGTTTTATCTTTTGTTAGTGATTGTTGTTTTATCTTTTGTTGGTGATTGTTGTTTTTAGGTACTTGTGTTACCATGGCTAATGTAAGCAATAATCCAAAATGGTTATCGAAACCGGGTTTTAAAATCGGTTATTTAAATGCATGCCATCTGTTAAACAAAATGTCTGATGTGCCTTCTATCTTGTCAAACTCTAATACTTGTTTTCATTGTTTCGCTTTTGCCGAGTCTAGGTTATCTGATGTTGTGTCTGACAATCTAATTTCTGTGCCTGGGTATAATGTTATTAGAAAAGATGCTTCAAGTAAGCTACACACAGGCATGGTGGCATACATCCACAAATCAGTGAACTATAGACAGGTACATGACTACGATAGGTACAACATAGAAGGTATCTGGATTGAAATTCGCATAAAGGGTCACACACCAATTATTGTGGGATTTTTATATAGAAACCCCGATGAACGAGTGGAGTGGTTTAATCGTTTTTCATCTATGATGGACAATGTTTCCTTATCCTATACTGATATCATATTGCTTGGTGATTTAAACTTTGATTTACTCAAACCCCATGATAACTGGAAACATATCTATGAATCTTACAATTTATCACAACTTCTTAATAATCCCACCAGAATAACACTACAGACTCAAACACTCATTGATCATATATACGTCACTAATCCAAAGCACATTGTGGAAACTTCTGTTCCTGTCTTCGGATTAAGCGATCACTTCCCTATATGTTTAACATGGTCAAAAAAAGGCGTCAAAATCCCTAAATGCTCTCATAGGTGTGTATCATTTCGTAGCTATAAATCCTTTAACCCTGAGCATTTCTTATACGATCTATGTACGACCGACTTTTCCATGGTGTTTCAGTACACTGACCCCAATAAAGCCCTTGAAAAATGGTATAATACCTTCATCCAAATATATGATAAACATGCCCCTTTTCTAACCAAACGTGTCAAGCCTGAAGGTAAACCCCCATGGTTAAACGATAATATAAATGCGGAAATAAAGACTCGTGAAAATTTAGTACAAACAACTGGTAAGGACGAGGCTTTTAAAAAGCAGCGAAACAAAATAACAAATATGAAGCGAGTTGCAAAGAAAAAGTATTTTGGTGATCTTATACAATCTAAAAAAGACTCAAAATCTATCTGGAAAGCAATTAACCAATTATCCTGTAAATCTTCAACTCATAGCGCGCCCTTGGCTAACGATCTCTCTGTAGAAGAACTCAACAATCATTTCTGTACCATAGCCGATAAAACTATACTAGCTGACCGAACTAGTTCTAACGATCTTTTGCTACTGAAGGAGTACTGTGACTCCAAAAAACTAGGCCCTAAACTCAGTTTTCAGTATATGGCTGTACATGAGGTGTACCAAGAATTACTTCAACTCAAGCATTCTAAATGTTGTGGCTTAGATCATATTGATAATTATATCTTAAAGTTATCTGCGCCTATTATCACGGACTGTCTTACCTATATATATAACCTTTGCATTGAGAAAGGCTGTTATCCCCAATTATTTAAAGACGCGAAGGTGATACCACTATATAAATCTGGTGACCCCCAAGACCCGTCTAACTACCGACCTATATCTATTTTGTCTAACCTCTCCAAACCTCTAGAAAAGCACTTAAAGCGTAATCTTCAGACATACTTTACTACACATGATCTTTTCCATTGTAACCAAAGTGGCTTTAGAGAAAATCATTCCTGCCAAACAGTACTCACTAATCTAGTCGAACAGTGGCATTCTAATATTAACAATGACCTTCTCACCGGTGTTATTTTCGTTGACTTTGCTAAAGCCTTTGATGTTATTGACCATGCCCTTCTATTAAAAAAACTATCATTGTACGGTTTAACCCAAGATTCTATCGCCCTCGTTTCGTCCTTTCTATCTGACAGACGACAAACCGTCTCCAAAGATATTATTACATCTTCATTGCAATCAGTCTATTATGGAGTTCCCCAAGGCTCTGTCTTAGGACCTATGCTCTTCACCATTTATATAAATGACCTCCCGCTTCATCTTACTTCACCATGTGAACTTTTTGCAGACGACACCACAATCCATAAAAACGGTTATAATGCTGACTCAATCTGTTCTGAATTGCAGAGTGACATTAATAATTTAGTTGACTGGTCAGAGCAAAATCATATGGCATTACATCCAAAAAAATCTAAATTCATGTTAATCACAACAAGACAAAAGAGGCAAAACTTTAAAAATCAATTAAGTACACCAACTATCTATGAAAAGTCTCTAGAAGAAGTTACTTCACACAAATTACTCGGCCTATACATTGACAACAACTTATCATGGTCACAACACATGCAAATACTGGCCAAGAAAATATCAAAAAAAGTATTCCAGCTTAATAGAATAAAGCACTTTTTGGATCAACATACCCGTAAACTTTTTTTCCATGCCTATATTCAGCCTGACATTGATTATGCATCAACATGTTGGGATTCAGCTAGTAAAAACACACTCAAACACGTTGAAAGATTATATAAACGTTCTCTTAAACTCATACTCCTTAAATCGTCATCCCTTGAAACCAATGACTATAAAGAACTTAACATTCTACCATTTGATTTGAAATGTCTACTAAACAAAGGTACCCTTATGTACAAGATCATAAATAAGTTAGTACCAAAATATCTTATTACTAAATTTAAAGTCCATGCAATTCGAAGCAAAACCAAATTAATAATGCCCCGCCCCAGAACAGATCTATATAAAGCATCCCTTACATACTCAGGTGGTAAACTGTGGAACGACATCCATGATAATTTCAAAAATAAAACTAGCGTATCTTCCTTTCGCAAATCTTATCACAAGTACATAATGGACAATCTTGTCCACCAGTTATGTTAATGAGTTTTACTGCAATTATCAACTTATGCCAAGATTCTTGTAAATTTTGTATGTCTCTCTGTATATCTGTTTAATGTCCCAATTTGATTCTCTGTCATTTATTTCATGTGCCAATTTTTGTTTCATTTTCTTGACTTGATTGTTTTTATGTCAATTTTTCATTGCCTGATGCATGGTGTGAGTGTGTGAGTGAGAGGGCCAGGTGTAAAGAAGCTATTGTAGCTTATCCTTTTTACCCTCAATAAAACATTCGTATTCGTAAACATTCGTATTCGTATTCTCTCTCTCTCTCTCTCTCTCTCTCTCTCTCTCTCTCTCTCTCTCTCTCTCTCTCTCTCTCTCTCTCTCTCTCTCTCTCTCCCCCACCACAGGTCAGAGTGCCGGGGTCTCCCACCAATCCTTCAGTGCACTGACACTTCCCATCTCTGCATTCGGCTGAAGGGTCGTCACACTGGGTTCCCCGGCACTGGCCGCCCACCTTGCCCTCATTGGGAACTGCACTCACAACAGAAGAAGATTTGATCATAACGTCTGTAATGTTTGACAATTTGGTTTTTCCATATACCGATTTTGGTTAAAGGATATCAACCCGTTCAGTACCGTGACAGCTTCAGGCATGTGTAAATCGTATTGAAAGTATTAGACCCCAAGTAACGGCAGGGGCGGATCTAGGGAGTGGGGGTAAAGGGTTTGTTTGAGTGTTTGAAGGCAAGGTAAGCTGTGAAAGGAGTTTCCCGACCCCCATAAACACACCACCCGTACCCCAGGATGTTTGGGGCGTAGGCCCTACAGCGGGCCCGCGATAGGTGTTTGTGATGGCAAGGTAGACCGTGAAATGCTTAAATGCTGTTCGTTACACACACACCCCGCTCAACAAAAGTTCTGACGGCAGTGGGATATCCGGCCTGGTGGAAGGATATCTTGGTTGGCTAACCTCCCCCACCCCCACCCCCGACACACACCCTAGATCCCCGGCGAACGCCTCGACAGCTCATTGCGTAGAGCGTTTGTCTCTCACGCGAATGTTCCGGGCTCGATTCTCAGCAAGGGCACTTTTTGTTTCTTTCTTTCTTTAGTTGTATCCATTAACGATAGTTTCATTTCACACACACGCATTCCACATGTGCCTGTTCGAGTGAGCCTTGAAGCCTTTAAATTATTTAGTCATACATGTTTGTTTTTAAACTTGTATGTTGTATACTAAAAATTGTCTCTGTATTTATGATTTGGCTGTAAGACAATGGAGAGTCGAAAGGGCTTAAAGCAGTGTGCTGTACATAGAAACTATGGAATGACATAGATTGGAGCGTTGTGCAAGACAATGATGAAGGGACCCTCCATGGAGCGTTGCACCAGACAATGATGAAGGGACCCTCCATTGAGCGTTGCACAAGACAATGATGAAGGGACCCTCCATGGAGCGTTGCACAAGACAATGATGAAGGGACCCTCCATGGAGCGTTGCACCAGACAATGATGAAGGGACCCTCCATGGAGCGTTGCACCAAACAATGATGAAGGGACCCTCCATGGAGCGTTGCACCAGACAATGATGAAGGGACCCTCCATGGAGCGTTGCACCAGACAATGATGAAGGGACCCTCCATGGAGCGTTGCACAAGACAATGATGAAGGGACCCTCCATGGAGCGTTGCACCAGACAATGATGAAGGGACTCTCAGAATGGAGCATTGCACCAGACAATGATGAAGGGACCCTCCATGGAGCGTTGTACAAGACAATGATGAAGGGACCCTCCATGGAGCGTTGCACCAGACAATGATGAAGGGACCCTCCATGGAGCGTTGTACAAGACAATGATGAAGGGACTCTCAGAATGGAGCATTGCACCAGACAATGATGAAGGGACCCTCCATGGAGCGTTGTACAAGACAATGATGAAGGGACTCTCAGAATGGAGCATTGCACAAGACAATGATGAAGGGACCCTCCATGGAGCGTTGCACCAGACAATGATGAAGGGACCCTCCATGGAGCGTTGCACAAGACAATGATGAAGGGACCCTCCATGGAGCGTTGCACAAGACAATGATGAAGGGACCCTCCATGGAGCGTTGCACAAGACAATGATGAAGGGACCCTCCATGGAGCGTTGCACAAGACAATGATGAAGGGACCCTCCATGGAGCGTTGCACCAGACAATGATGAAGGGACCCTCCATGGAGCGTTGCACCAGACAATGATGAAGGGACCCTCCATGGAGCGTTGCACAAGACAATGATGAAGGGACCCTCCATGGAGCGTTGCACCAGACAATGATGAAGAGACTCTCAGAATGGAGCATTGCACCAGACAATGATGAAGGGACCCTCCATGGAGCGTTGTACAAGACAATGATGAAGGGACCCTCCATGGAGCGTTGCACCAGACAATGATGAAGGGACCCTCCATGGAGCGTTGTACAAGACAATGATGAAGGGACTCTCAGAATGGAGCATTGCACCAGACAATGATGAAGGGACCCTCCATGGAGCGTTGTACAAGACAATGATGAAGGGACTCTCAGAATGGAGCATTGCACCAGACAATGATGAAGGGACTCTCAGAATGGAGCACTGCACAAGACAATGATGAAAGGACTCCCAGAATGGAGCATTGCACCAGACAATGATGAAGGGACTCTCAGAATGGAGCATTGCACAAGACAATGATGAAGGGACTCTCAGAATGGAGCATTGCACAAGACAATGATGAAGGGACTCTCAGAATGGAGCATTGCACCAGACAATGATGAAGGGACTCTCAGAATGGAGCATTGCACAAGACAATGATGAAGGGACTCTCAGAATGGAGCATTGCACCAGACAATGATGAAGGGACTCTCAGAATGGAGCATTGCACCAGACAATGATGAAGGGACTCTCAGAATGGAGCATTGCACCAGACAATGATGAAGGGACTCTCAGAATGGAGCATTGCACAAGACAATGATGAAGGGACTCTCAGAATGGAGCATTGCACCAGACAATGATGAAGGGACCCTCAGAATGGAGCATTGCACCAGACAATGATGAAGGGACTCTCAGAATGGAGCATTGCACCAGACAATGATGAAGGGACTCTCAGAATGGAGCATTGCACCAGACAATGATGAAGGGACTCTCAGAATGGAGCATTGCACCAGACAATGATGAAGGGACTCTCAGAATGGAACATTGCACCAGACAATGATGAAGGGACTCTCAGAATGGAGCATTGCACAAGACAATGATGAAGGGACTCTCAGAATGGAGCATTGCACCAGACAATGATGAAGGAACTCTCAGAATGGAGCATTGCACCAGACAATGATGAAGGGACTCTCAGAATGGAGCACTGTACAATATATCAAAGACCTGAAAGGACTTTGAATGGAGTTCTGTACAAGGCAGTGAAGACTTGAAAGATTTACGAATGAGTTCTGTAGAAGTTACAAACTGAGATTTACCTCTGATGTCCCACCTGAAAAAAGAAACACCCAAAAGGTGCAGATAGGACCCAGAGAACCACAGACCCCACAGTTCACGTGTTTCTCTTTCCTTATGTTTGCCCTTGACTCTAGAGAATAAGATCACAAGACATTCTGGGACTCTCTTCCGAGGCATATTATAAGTCTGTACTTAGGCGAAACATACCGCAGATGCCCCCCTGATGCTGAGACGCCCCCTCGGTGCATCGACAGGTGTAGTTTTTCTTATCACAGTAGGAACCTGCCATGCAGTCCCTGCTCTTTCTGCATCGGATGCTCCGTGGTTTCTCTGTGACATGACACAAAACAGTACAATACAACATATATGATACAACGTAACACACACAGTGTACATAGCGCTATGTTTGATAACTTTACACGAAGTTGTACATGGGAAGACACGAGACAAGTCTGTTTTACTTCTACCTAAACCGGGTGTCGGAGACGACGTCCCTATGTATCGTGTCTTATCTGCAATGGTAGATGAAGCAATCTCGAAAAGGTATACCGTTAGGGGATTCTCTCATGGACTTTATGAACATTGAAGTGACATTCTACCATGGAACCTCCCTTATAAGACTTCCCATTATAAGACTCCCTTCCACATAAGACCTACTTCTCTGAGACCTTGCCCTTCTTTGTAAGTATTAAAATTACCTCCCTTACAAGACCCCTCCTTATACGACCTCATTTTGATTGATTTTATAAGGTCTTATAAGGGAGGTTCGACAGTACAAGTAAGCCTTGTTCAGTTGCACACAGAATGAGATTTGTACTGGACATAGAAGCAGTTATATGCACTCATCAAATGGTCTTAAAGACAGTTTCGAAAAAAAAGTTTCACCATGAAACCATTAACCCAGGGTATAAGCTGTAGGTCTTTCTCCTTCTATCTTTTCTATTAGGTACACGCGCCCTCCTAGCTCCGTCGCGATTTATCGCCAGAAGTGGCGTCTGCGACATACAGAAGCAGAACCACAATGCTGCATCAGGGAAACGGATGACGTCAACATGACTTTTTTTTTAAGAGAAGAACAGACGACAGGCATAAAGGCCAGTTCATGGGATTCACTACATCATTGAAACATGTCACATCTTAAGCCCGCTCTACACCCAATCTACACTTAGGCCCATTTTCACACATTCTATACGTACTGCTTCGTTGAAAGATGTAACACCTTAGGCCCACTCTACACCCATTTTACACTTACTGCATCGTTGAGAGATGTCGCATCTTAAGCCCGCTCTACACCCATTTTACACTTACAGCATCGTTGAGAGATGTGGCATCTTAAGCCCGCTCTACACCCATTTTACACTTACTGCATCGTTGAGAGATGTCGCATCTTAAGCCCGCTCTACACCCATTTTACACTTACAGCATCGTTGAGAGATGTGGCATCTTAAGCCCGCTCTACACCCATTTTACACTTACTGCATCGTTGAAAGATGTCGCATCTTAAGCCCGCTCTACACCCACTGTCCCTGTCCGTGGGATCATCCGTGCAGCTCTGGTGTATGCGAATACCTGGAAAACGACAACCATAAAACAAAATGCAATTATTGATGATCAGAAGGAGAAAGTAATAAACAAGACCAAAATAAGAACACAATACTTCCCCTCTACAGTCCAATGCGTACAATGGAGCGCTAGGGTTAGTTGTTTGTCGTCTAGTTGTTTGTTTGTTGCATGTTCCAGTGACGTTGCAGTCTGTTTCAATTGTTTTTATATTATGTTTATGGTCACAGAGACGAGGTGAAATTCGGGTTGCTCCCATTTGGAGAGCGCGTCGCAGCTTGTGCTGGTCCACCCCAAATGTGCTGCTATAATAGTTATGAGCTCTGTTTTGCATGAAAACACAAACGTATTACAGGCTTTAAAATGTGCACTTAATTTATTTCAACAAAGCCATGGAAAGAGCAACATGTACACTGTGCGTGCTTTAAAAGAAGAACCAGTCAATAATTTATTGTCCACGATAGATAATTCAGACTTAACATAAAGAAGCTCTGATCCTCGGTATTTATGATACACATCGTTGTTTTTTTGACGACGTGTACTGCTTAGGAAACGTGTGTCATGCATTTTAACTCACTAGCATTTTGCATCAGACACACCAATAAGCCTGAATATACAAAGGGCTCGCAGTACGCAGCTGACTGAAGCTGGTTATTTTACTCCCACTCTTTCACCTACACTACAGCTGGGGATCATTGTGAAGTGACTCAATGCCTACAACAACACTAACACTTTACACCCTCCACCTTTTCATCTTCCAGTGTGTGGGTACTCACGACAAGTGGAGTCACTGTCACACAGTGTTCCCGTCATGCAATGGGCGCTTCTCTCTCCTCCACAGTATCCTTTGACATCCAGAGCTGTAAGAACATTCAGAACAGAACATAAAAGCACGCGCGCATGAGTGTATACATACATAAATAATAATAATAATAATAATGAGCATTTATATGCGATTATTCTTAAACCAGCCCCAATCGCTTACAATAATAAACAAATAAATTAATACCCCACCCCACCAAAAAAAGCAGTAGAAAATCAATTTAATTAACCCTTGAATCATCACAATAGCCATTCGGCGGCACAACACTGATTTAACACACATGTCGCTCATAGGGGATTTAATTAATCAGTGCCTGTTATACGCCCTTTGTTGATTTTTAATATTAAGAGATAAGGAGAGGTATAACTATTCTTAATGCTTTGTTTCGTGATCATCTTTTTTACTTTGTTTGTTGTTGGTTGTTCGCTTGTATTTGTGACCAAATTACTTTTCATTCAGTGCTTTTACAAGGGCGATAAACGGTTTCAGTAACTGACTGATAATTATTTTTATAATTTGTATGCTATAAAGGATTCCCCCAGTATTGCAAACACCATATTTGCTGTTCTTGGTGAAGTTTGATGGAAATTGAATGTTAAGCTGAAAAAGTGTCTGGCGTTGAAATCGGATTTATTATCAATAACCGTGGTTTATTGTTATAAGCTTACACACTGCATAGTATCATCACACTCACCACACACGCCCTTCACGTCACAGACGGCCCCCTCAATGCATTTTGCTGGTGGACCGTCTTCCCTCAAACATACGAAGCCAAGACCAAGCACTAGAGAGAGGAGAGAGAGAGAGAGAGAGAGAGAGAGAGAGAGAGAGAGAGAGAGGAGAGAGAGAGGAGAGAGGGGGGGGGGGGGAGCGAGAGGGGGGGGGGGAGAGAGAGAGAGGGGGGAGAGAGAGAGAGAAAAGGAGTGAGAGAGAGAGAGAGAGAGAGAGAGAGAAAAGTGAGAGAGAGAGAGAGAGAGAGAGAGACAGAGAGAGAGAGAGAGAGAGAGAGAGAGAGAGAGAGAGAGAGAGAGAGAGAGAGAGAGAGAGAGAGAGAGAGAGAGAGAGAGAGAGAGAGAGAGAGAGAGAGAGAGAGAGAGAGAGAGAGAGAGAGAGAGAGTCACAACTTGTATACTTAACATGGGAAAACATAGTCACAACTTGTATACATTACTTAACGTGGGCAAACATAGAGTCACAACTTGTATACTTAACATGGGCAAACATAGAGTTCAACTTACGTACTTAACATGGGTAAATATAGAGTTCAACTTACGTACTTAACATGGGTAAATATAGTCACAACTTGTATACTTAACATGGGTAAACATAGAGTCACAACTTGTATACTTAACATGGGTAAACATAGAGTCACAACTTGTATACTTAACATGGGTAAACATAGAGTCACAACTTGTATACTTAACATGGGCAAACATAGAGTCACAACTTGTATACTTAACATGGGTACATATAGAGTCACGACTTGTATACTTAACATGGGCAAAAATAGAGTTAAAACTTGCATACTTAACATGGGGAAACATAGAGTCACGACTTGTATACTTAACATGGGCAAAAATAGAGTTCAAACTTACGTACTTAACATGGGTAAATATAGAGTCACGACTTGTATGCTTAACATGGGCAAAAATAGAGTTAAAACTTGCATACTTAACATGGGGAAACATAGAGTCACGACTTGCGTACTTAACATGGGCAAATATAGAGTCACAACTTGCATACTTAAAACGGGCAAGTTTTGGATACCGGGGGGACACTGGGAGGTCTATTGTACAAAATAGTACCCCCACTTCTGGAAGTTATGTGCTTGTAGCTTCATCTAATCTGTGACTCTCTTTGAGTCTGCCTTTACCACTTACTGCCATTTACTGTCTTTCTCATTCTCCTGTCTTTTTTTTTCAAGAAGCACTTACAAAGATTTTCTCCACCCCGAAGACGGACGGACATGCGGGGCCTAATTATTTCTTAGGCGCATAACGGCAGCATGACGCATCTGCGCTCATTATGACAGGAGACTGTCTGAGCGACCGAAGAAGACGAAGACTATTTTACAATACAAAAGCACTGACATGATGCAAACAAACGGTGGTGGTTCAGGAGTCCACTTACAGCAGGACAGGGTGGTAGGGTCCGTCTGGTGTGTGCTCAGACATTGGCACTTTCTCTGGGGGCTGCAGAAGGAGCCTGACGAGGCGCACTTGTTGTTAGCTAGACAAGGCCCTCCCACAACGCCTGCCTTCGGGTCTGTGCCACAGGTGAACTGTATCAACTTCAATTTGCATACATCAATGAATAAACAGAAAGGTATGTAATGTCTGAGGATACATGCCGTCGTCACCTGCTTTGGCCATTAAAGACGACAGTCTACATATCATTAGTTGTTTTGCTGCTGTGTGTAACTTCGAAGCGAAGGCATGCGTATAATTGTCCCCACCCCTGTTTCTGGGTGCAATGTCTGAGTTAGGGTGGTTACTGTACATGCCACCAACCCTGTTTCTGGGTGCAATGTCTGAGTTAGGGTGGTTACTGTACATGCCACCAACCCTGTTTCTGGGTGCAATGTCTGAGTTAGGGTGGTTACTGTTCATGCCACCAACCCTGTTTCTGGGTGCAATGTCTGAGTTAGGGTGGTTACTGTACATGCCACCAACCCTGTTTCTGGGTGCAATGTCTGAGTTAGGGTGGTTACTGTACATGCCACCAACCCTGTTTCTGGGTGCAATGTCTGAGTGAGGGTGGTTACTGTACATGCCACCAACCCTGTTTCTGGGTGCAATGTCTGAGTTAGGGTGGTTACTGTACATGCCACCAACCCTGTTTCTGGGTGCAATGTCTGAGTTAGGGTGGTTACTGTACATGCCACCAACCCTGTTTCTGGGTGCAATGTCTGAGTTAGGGTGGTTACTGTACATGCCACCAACCCTGTTTCTGGGTGCAATGTCTGAGTTAGGATGGTTACTGTACATGCCACCAACCCTGTTTCTGGGTGCAATGTCTGAGTTAGGGTGGTTACTGTACATGCCACCAACCCTGTTTCTGGGTGCAATGTCTGAGTGAGGGTGGTTACTGTACATGCCACCAACCCTGTTTCTGGGTGCAATGTCTGAGTGAGGGTGGTTACTGTACATGCCACCAACCCTGTTTCTGGGTGCAATGTCTGAGTTAGGGTGGTTACTGTACATGCCACCAACCCTGTTTCTGGGTGCAATGTCTGAGTTAGGGTGGTTACTGTACATGCCACCAACCCTGTTTCTGGGTGCAATGTCTGAGTTAGGGTGGTTACTGTACATGCCACCAACCCTGTTTCTGGGTGCAATGTCTGAGTGAGGGTGGTTACTGTACATGCCACCAACCCTGTTTCTGCGTGTAATAATTGAGTGAAGGTGGTTAGTATAAATGACTTCAAAAGTGTGTTTGTGCAACATTTCGGAATAAGGGTGGTTAGTATAAATGTCATCAACCTTGTTTATGTATGTATGTTGTGAGTAAAGGTGATGTTAAATGACATTGTCCGTGTGTGTAATTTGAATGAAAGTGGTTAATAACACTATGTTGGACAATTGGATTGATATCATTATTGGAAATCGTTGGACGTTTCCGCTTATATTTGCTCTCAAAATTGAAATAGGCTGGAACATTTAGACAACGACAGGGAGTAAGAGAAACAGAGAGATAGACTGACAGGTTAATTCAGAAGAGAGAGAGAGAGAGAGAGAGAGAGAGAGAGAGAGAGAGAGAGAGAGAGAGAGAGAGAGAGGAGAGAGAGGGCAGAGAGAGAGAGAGACGAGAGAGAGATACAGAGAGAGAGAGAGTGAAACTGAGATTGACAGAGATTTTTACAGCCTTAATGAAGGGGGTGACAGACAAAAACATACTAACGGAGAGACTGGATAAGATACAGAACTTATAAACATAACGAGAGAATGAGATACATGTATTCAGAACTGTTTTAACAGCAATCTGTAAACACACAGACACACACACACGCACACGCACACACACACACAGTTACACACACACACACACACACACACGTGCCCGCACACACACACACACACATCATCCGACTTCGCAATACACATACTAATCTCTTATCTCTCTCTCTCTCTCTCTCTCTCTCTCTCTCTCTCTCTCTCTCTCTCTCTCTCTCTCTCTCTATCTTGTGCATGCGCACGCACACACGCACGTCACAACGCACACACACATCATATCACACTTGCACATTTCACGCACACGCACTTACCCACACACATCAACTGCACGCACGCACGCACGCAAACGCACACACACACACAGATCAATCAGACACACGAACAAACAAAACCGAACCGCATTCTTCTGTGGTAGTGTCCGTTTTGATATCAATGCAGGAACATTGCAACTCTCCCCCAGGTAAGCCCCCATTATATTTATACGGGTGTTATCGTATGCAGAGCAATGAAAAATAAAATGATGTTCATTCTCTATTGCCTTTCGACACATTAAACAAAGTTGATCTCTTTCTTGGTCATCAGCAAAGAGATCTTTTATTAGCACTTAGCCCCAAAGTTCTTGTCCTTACTCTCGCCAAGAGACTCCGATGCCACCTATCTTTAATAACTGAAATGTACTTTTCTATCTGGAAAGTGTTTTTAAAGGAAAAGTACCAGTTATACTTTGTGTTTTCTTCAATATAGGAGTGCCAATTCTGTTTGTAAGAGCAGATAAGACGGTTTTTAAATTCGGAAATAAAAGCAGATTCGTAGAGACTCCCTGACTGATCCAGACAATACCAAATCCATTAATAGTAAGAACGTTTTTTAGAGAGAGAGGAGAGAGAGAGAGAGAGAGGAGAGAGAGAGAGAGCGGGAGAGAGAGAGAGAGAGAGAGAGAGAGAGAGAGAGAGAGAGAGAGAGAGAGAGAGAGAGAGAGGAAATACGAAATACGAATGTTTTATTGAGGGTAAAAAGGATAAGCTACAATAGCTTATTTACACCTTGCCCTCT
>CM065698.1:49764899-49769899 GCA_017654935.2 Phymorhynchus buccinoides | reverse complement strand
TATGGTTTGGATCAGTGTTGACGTTAGTTGTAAGCTGCATATTTGGGTCACACTATTATGATAGACCTATGGTCCTTTGCTCATATGGTTTGGATCAGTGTTGACGTTAGTTGTAAGCTGCATATTTGGGTCATACTATTATGATATGGTTTTGATCATTGTTGACGTTAGGAGAACAACAGATACATTCTTACCAGTATTGAAGAGAGGGCAGCGAGCCTGTAGTAGGGGCGAACAGTAACATGAGAGCCGTACAATACATGATTTCCTACAGTGGTGGACAGTCGTGGTGCAGTTCAGTCTCTGGTGGAGGAAGACTATGACTCTTAAACCAGGGGGTCTTGGCAGTGCTGCAGCCAAAGGGATGGGTTGGCCTTTGGGGACCTTCCCCAACGCCAGCAGTCCTCAACTCCCTTCGGCCGAGTGGGGATGTATCCTAGGCAAGGCATCTCCACTATAAACAAATTCTAGCCCAGTCCGCCGGAATAGCATCTGCCCCCCCCCCCCCCCCCCCCCCCCCCCCCTGGTATCTGTCAGTCATGGTCGGAAACGACTGACTTCCATGCATGCATGAATAATATAGACCTACGTTACTATTCACGAACTAATAAGGTGTAGAGTAGGGGCGCAGAGGTAACGCATTCGCCTCGTATACAATCAACCCGAGTTCGAACCTGGGTACAGGGGATTTTTCCTCTCACTCTGCACTAGGCCTTACGGTGTGAACGTGGAGTGTTTCGGATGAGACGATAAACCGAGGTCCCGTGTGCCCATGCACTTAGCACACGATAAACCCAGTGGCAACGAAAAAGTTGCCATTTAGTCAAAATTTACCCCCTCATCCTTTCCTTCCTCATCAGTCACACAAAATCGCATGCAGATAATATTTTAAAAAAATGGATGGCGCGCTTCTGGCCGAGACGCGCTCTCCAGGTGGGAGCAACCCAGATTTCACAGAGAAGCTTCTGTGACTATAAAGTACTAAGAATAGTATAATAGCATAATGCCGTCCATAAGGGTCTCTGACCGATTGGACGTTAATCTCACCTTCTCTAGTAGTATAATTACATTATGGTCACTGAAAGTACCAACTACCAAATATTCAGCTTGCCATCCCACACTCACTGCATGTTCCCCCGGAGCACAGGGTTCCTGACTTGCACATGTCTGTGCGACCCGCACAGCTCTGGCCTACATCCAACTCTGTGGAATGGAATAGGTAAGAAATGTGTGTGTGTGTGCGGTTTGTGTGTGGGGTGGGAGGGGGGTATTCGTGTGTGTGTGTGTGTGTGTGTGTGTGTGTGTGTGTGTGTGCGTGTGCGTGTGCGTGTGCGTACGTGCGTGTGCGTGTGTGCGTGCGTGTGTTAACTTAGGCGGCATACACAAGGTGGTATAGAGTAAGAGGGACAAAGAGAGAATACGAATACGAATACGGATGTTTTATTGAGGGTAAAAAAATATAAGCTACAATAGCTTCTGTGCACCATGCACTCTCACTCACACCATGCAGAGACGAGGGGGAGTGACGCTTAAGAAACATTTTTTTATTTTATTGACAAAGACCTAATTAAGCAACAGAGAGACACAGAGAGACAGAGACAGATCTCAAGACAGAGACAGAGAGAAAAGACAACAACATGTAAAGACAGATACAAAGACAGATGTATACAAAGACAGAGAGACAGAGACCAGAGAGAAAGAGAAGGCAGAAGTGGCCAGCACTCACTGCAGTAGTCGAGGTCACACACCAGTCGTGACTGGCACCACTGTTCGTTGGCGTGGCAGCTTTTCGCCACAGGAATCCCTGTACACACAGAGGTAGGCCTACATACTATGTGACCCAGCACCACGAAAGGGACATTAAGTGTCAAAATGACCATTCTGAGAAAATGGCACACTTCAGAATCTTCAGGCAATTCTCTTTCTAATGATATAACAACATTCTTGTATATTTCCCCGTTGCAGAGTTATGAGCATTTAAAGTTGGTAAGGTGACTGTCGGCCATTTTGAGCAAGCACAAGTCTTAAGTCTAGCCTATCCTGAAAAATACATGTACCTACTAATTCTAAAGCACTTTTTTATATGAAATTTAGAGACCATATTAAAGATTGTCCTTTATGGGTATGAAAGATAGCATGTTAAAGAGCACGAAAATACCAAATAACTCAAATTTGATTAAAAACAACAACATATTTTTGACTTTCCAAAACCTGTTGTGAGAAACTATCCCAGCGACTTAATGTTCCTTTTGCGGTGCTGGGTCACATATGGCGTACAAAACGTGAACGTGTCAAACATTCGACGCAAAGACTCGATACTGGCTTTCTTTTTGAAAAGGATCCGTACAAAACAACGCTCATTTCCAAATGGAACCATCCGTTTAAGAAAGGATCGATCGTTTTCGCGAAAGTAGGCTTCTCGCTACTTTGTCAAAAGGACCGCGCACTTTCTAAAAGTATTGACACTGTTCCGTAATTTACGAAAGTGAAAGTATTGAGTGAAAGTATCCATACTTTGAATCGGAACCCGCATTTACGAACCCTACGGAACGAGTCACATAAAAATGATGTTCGGATATGAAACGAAACAGGGCACGAAAATATGTCAATTTGTGTTCAACATGATTTGGCATGAAATGCTCTTCGATCACGTCTAATGCCCTTCTGGTCGCTTGCTCAGCCATTCTGTCCGTTGGTCTGATTCCCGCCAAATGTTGTGTGCTGCTTTGGCAAGGGCAGTGTAAGTCCATTTCCGATTCCAAATTTAGATGGGTTCATTTCGAAATACTCGGCAAAGCTCGGAAGCGCACGATCCTTTAGGGAGCGAGCCATGCCGAGTAGGGATAATGTTTGAAAAGTATGGATACTGTTAGAAAAACATGGATAATGTTTGAAAAGTATGGATACTGTTATACAAGTATGGATACTGTTTGAAAAGTACGGATACTGTTAGAAAAGTATGGATAATGTTAGAAAAGTATGGATAATGTTAGAAAAGTATGGATACTGTTAGAAAAGTATGGATACTGTTTGAAAAGTACGGATACTGCTAGAAAAGTATGGATAATGTTAGAAAAGTATGGATAATGTTAGAAAAGTATGGATACTGTTGAAAAAGTATGGATACTGTTAGAAAAGCATCGAGGCCAGGGCCGGACCTAAGTTTGTAAGGGGTGGGGGCTAATTCATCGAAGGTGCGAAACACCAAGACCCCTAGGGTGGTCCGGGGGCATGCTCCCCTGGAACAAAATTTAAATCCGAGAAGCAAAATAGTGCCATTACTGTTCACAGCCCTATTGTAACATGCTCTGAACGCGAGGAAAATGATGTAGCTGCCGCTCGGCGACATGATTATTTGTCGGCGACATGATTATTTGTTCTATTTTGAGGAAAAAGGGTGGGGACTGCAGCCCCCTAAGCACCCCCCCCCCCCCCCCTCCCCGTAGGTCCGGCCCTGGAGGCTTTGCATCGAGTGTTGGACGCGTTTAGTACGCCATAGAGACAGACAGAGAACTGGAACAGGCAGAACAGACTGACAGAACTATTCGCCGCAATAGAGAGACAGACAGAGAACTGAAACAGGCAGATTAGACTGGCAGAAATAGTCATCGCAATAGAGAAACAAACAGAGAACTCAAAACGGGCAGAACAGACTGGCAGAAACTACTCGCAGTAAAGGTAACGGATCTTACAGTTTGCTATGTACACAAAAACCAAAGAGTGGCTTTTTCGATGAAAGTTTTGTGTGTGTATTTTTTTCTACTTTTGTTATTTTTTTTTTTGGGTGGGGTGGGGTGGGGTGATAAATTCTGGGCCCGGATGCAATGTGGTGAAGGAACCCACAAGGTTGTTACAACAGCTGGGGGGAAGAACTAACACAAAACCTAATCAGCTTGATCTGTGTTGAATTAAACGCAGTAAAGTAATAGTAACTGCAGCAGCAACAGCAGCAGTAGTACTAGTAGCAGTATCAGCAGCAGTAGTAGTAATAGTAGCAGTAGTAGTAGTAGTAGCAGTATAATTCACACTCACTGCATTTCCCGTTCTCACAGACCAGTGTTACAGTCATCCTCACTCACTGCATTTCCCGTTCTCACAGACCAGTGTTACAGTCATTCTCACTCACTGCATTTCCCGTTCTCACAGACCAGTGTTACAGTCATCCTCACTCACTGCATTTCCCGTTCTCACAGACCAGTGTTACAGTCATTCTCACTCACTGCATTTCCCGTTCTCACAGACCAGTGTTACAGTCATTCTCACTCACTGCATTTCCCGTTCTCACAGACCAGTGTTACAGTCATCCACACTCACTGCATTTCCCGTTCTCACAGACCAGTGTTACAGTCATCCTCACTCACTGCATTTCCCGTTCTCACAGACCAGTGTTACAGTCATTCTCACTCACTGCATTTCCCGTTCTCACAGACCAGTGTTACAGTCATCCTCACTCACTGCATTTCCCGTTCTCACAGACCAGTGTTACAGTCATCCTCACTCACTGCATTTCCCGTTCTCACAGACCAGTGTTACAGTCATCCTCACTCACTGCATTTCCCGTTCTCACAGACCAGTGTTACAGTCATTCTCACTCACTGCATTTCCCGTTCTCACAGACCAGTGTTACAGTCATTCTCACTCACTGCATTTCCCGTTCTCACAGACCAGTGTTACAGTCATCCTCACTCACTGCATTTCCCGTTCTCACAGACCAGTGTTACAGTCATCCTCACTCACTGCATTTCCCGTTCTCACAGACCAGTGTTACAGTCATCCACACTCACTGCATTTCCCGTTCTCACAGACCAGTGTTACAGTCATTCTCACTCACTGCATTTCCCGTTCTCACAGACCAGTGTTACAGTCATCCTCACTCACTGCATTTCCCGTTCTCACAGACCAGTGTTACAGTCATCCACACTCACTGCATTTCCCGTTCTCACAGACCAGGCTCGTGCTGCATTCAGAGTGGTCCGCGCAGTCTGTTCCCGCTCTGTATC
>CM065698.1:49754899-49762399 GCA_017654935.2 Phymorhynchus buccinoides | reverse complement strand
AAACAAACTGAACAAGATATAAACAGGCATCAGAATAATCTGAGTTCCAATCCTCTGAAAACTGCGGTAAAAGGGCCATCAAGGCCCCAGACTGAAGAGGGACAACACTGAAATGAGTTCCCAACACCACCAAAAAGGCATTAATGTAGTGATAAATCACTTTAAAATTATATTTAACACAAAAGATAACACTGAATAAAAAGGCGAAACCTTTGACAGTAGAAGCCAATCCTCTGTCAGAAATTCTTAATCCTCTGATCCTCTGACAATTCTGATGCCTGCATAAAATGAAAACTGGAATAGAAGCAAAATAGTGATATTATGCGAAGAATGACAAGAAAAGAAAAAAACAAAGAAGAAAAAATAATTTGAGTGGAAAAGTGATACCTCAATATCATACGTATTATACTTGTTGCCAAAGTGCCTACAATGATGCATATATGTCTAACACAAGTGTATCAATAATTTAAAACGATATAGAAGTGCACCTGCGCCCACACAAACAATTGAAATGTTTGGTTTGGAATGTTAATTTGACAAGCAAGTTAGAAATCACACTGATTTAAAACCGATTCCCCCCGTGGGGATACCGGGGGTCTTTTGCATACATAGTTCCCTCACCTTCTGGAAGTTCTGTGGTTGTAACGTCTTCTAATATGTGACTCTCTTTGACTCTGCCTTTTCCCTTGAATTAGTCTACTATCTTTCTGCCTAACCGGTCCATTCTCCTGCCTTAAAAAACAACAACACTTTCTTCTTCTTCTTCAGCGTTCGATGTAGCTGGCAGCGTCAGACTTTCAAGTTGGTCGCCATGACGAAGTCCACTGTCTTCTCCAGGTCGGTGCGGCTGCCCCAAAGCTGCACCTGCAGCTCCACCCCCCCTGGCCAGGTTTGGCGTCGTAGAGCATCATGTGTTGGGAAGTGTAAAACACTTTCAAAAAGATGTCCTCCAGCCGAAGTCGGACTTGCTGGGCCTAGCTATTTCTTAGTTAGGCGCATAACGGCAGCTTGACGCATCTGCGCTCATAATTGACAGAAAAGTGTCCGAGCAATCGAAGAGGAAGAAACCCGATTCGAGCTAGAAGCGAAGAGATGTACCGTTTCAATAGATATTCTAGAGCCAGGGTGTCATGGTGTGTGGTACTATGATATTTTATGCACATTGTTTTTGGTATAAAATAGGCTAATAGTTAAAATAAATTGTTTTTGATTACTTTGTGGTGTACAACCAAGTTAGAGGCCCAATGAATTGCCCGTGCAAAGGTAATAACAGCCTGTGTTCTTTTTAGAGTTTTACTCACACAAATTGTGTCTCGGCCTCGCACGGTTGTTTTTGTATTCACTCCTTGAAATTGTCTTAAAGGAAGGCTGGAGTCTGTTTTGTGTGTGCGTGGGGCACACAGGCCTATTTGTGGCGAGCCTGCATGGTTTTGCAGGTAATATAAGTTTCTATTGTAAAAGTGAAAATAACGCATAATCATATGTAGTGATGATTATAGTGTGGTGGTGTTTCAATATGTGTGATGGTTAGGTTGTGGCAACCAAACATGTGTAATGATTATAAATGGGTGAGTTCTAAAAGATTCATTTATGAATTTTGTTATGATGTATAATCGGGGCGCCACATGTGTTTACAGTACACAGGCTGACCCCTGGGCGGTACATGGGTGTACTTGGAGGCCCTGACTGATGTCACCTAAGGAGAGGTGATGGGTGGACGCTGTCGCGAGTTCCATCCCCTGGAAGAGTTATTCCAGTGAATCCCGCCGAGATATCGCGGAGGAAAGAATTTAAGAAGAAAGAAGAACGAACACCCTGAAATTTGAAAACCACTAGAGAAAGATATCAAGCTTGAAAACTGAGGAATCGACGTCGCGATCGAGAGAGAGAGAGAGAGAGAGAGAGAGAGAGAGAGAGAGAGAGAGAGAGAGAGAGAGAGAGAGAGAGAGAGAGAGAGAGAGAGATGATATTGTTTTGACAAACTGTTTTGTTTGGGGACTTATTATTTCGTTTGTTAACTTTGCATTGTGTGACTATTTAATATTTATTTTGTATTTATAAATAAATTTATTCTCTTCTTTTGTCGTTAAGAAGAGGGGGTATTCCAAGATTGGTATTCCTTGACTATTATTTGTTCGCACTGGTTGAGAGGAGTGATAGCGTGTGCTTGCGGAGTTTGCTGTCTGCTTGCGGGGTTGTATGCGAGTAAATGACAGTATGACACAGGGATACTCACGGCACGTGTAGTCTTGAACATACACCTCCATAGTGTTGGGACACTCACACTTTCCAGCTTGACATGTTTGGTGCTGACACTCACCCCCGCTTCCACAGTCATGCTTAATGTGGCTGGCAACGGGCACTGCGGTCAAAGCAGAGTTAAAAGGGGACACACGCGTCCAACCATAGTGGTACGGCTATCCAACTGAGACGACACTCACCCCCGCTTCCACAGTCATGCTTAATGTGGCTGACAACGGGCACTGCGGTCAAAGCAGAGTTAAAAGGGGACACACGCGTCCAACCACAGTGGTACGGCTATCCAACTGAGACGACACTCACCCCCGCTTCCACAGTCATGCTTAATGTGGCTGACAACGGGCACTGCGGTCAAAGCAGAGTTAAAAGGGGACACACGCGTCCAACCACATCGGTACGGCTATCCAACTGAGACGACATTTTGCGAGGCATGATTCTGATGAAATATTTCTGTTTAGAAACATTAAAAAAAAACCAGCACTAAACTAATACTGTTGGAACGAAATTTATTTCCGAGGCAAAGCCGTACTTTAAACCTGAAGAATCCACGGACTGATTATGACGCCATATTGTTGTCATATTACTGTTTAAATGAATGTTTTACTTACTAGTTTTTGTTCACTATATGCATGAGGGCTAGACCCCAGTGCACGAATCTGATCAAATATATATATATATTTTGTTTGTGTGTTTTGCTGTACCATCTTCTGGGCCGCACAGCGTTGCTCCCACGCCGCTCATTCCGAATCCCAATTCGCAGCCACACCCTGGCTTGTTAAGGTCGCAGAATCCGAGACCAGCAGTCCAAGGGGAGCGAATCTATATTAGGCCGTCAGGACGCAATCAACCGAGGAGACACTGCACTGCTGCTGAGTCACTTCGATGGAGTTCAGTGGAGCCTGTTCAGGACACCACCTACTAAGCCCCCTACTGACGACGCTACTATCCTAGTCGCGGAGCCAGCGTGAGTGGGGTCCTCTTCCGAGGGCGCCACCACGACCGTCCACCGACAGCTCCCCAGAACATACTGATCCCCATGACTTTGACCCGAACGCACCAATGCATAGACTGGATTGGAAACCGAAACTGAGGTCACCATGAAAGCAGGGCATGCAAAGCCACAGAAATGAGGCGGATGACAACGATGATGATGATAATTATGGAGTTCCGTATCGGTCTGAGACTACATGACAGGGCTGTATTCTACGCTTCCTTTCATAATGATATCCCTGCGTTAACCAGGCCCGAGAACTACAGACACCTGCAGTGTTGATCTTGAAATTAGAGCAACACTCTCAGAATCGCATCCGTTAAGCGGATGAAGCTCGACTGTGTGGTTTCAGTCTTCCCATTGAGCCCATAGCCACTCACTGTGGGTAGGAGTCGGTCCAGGACCAAAAACAAACCTCGCCTCTGATGGGATTAGAACCCGTGACCTCCCAGCCAGTAGTCCGCGACGCTAACTGCTACGCCACGGCGGCTGGTTCTGATGAAATATCTGATATAGAAATACAGACACTTCATCCGATGTGTGTATGGGTATCTACACATCTTAGCGAAAGAAGAGATTAGTATTTCACCAGATTCACGCCTCACAAATGTCGCAGTGGGATGGATAGTCGCACGACTGCAGTTGGACGTATGGGTCGGCTCCTCAACATGTTTTCCCCTACTCGTTCAAATATGGCTTTAAATGGTTAACTTAGGACGCTGCTTTCACCACCAGGGGGCAGTCAAACCAGTAGGGGCTTAGCGCGTGATATTCTTAGTTGGGAGTAGTGTGTGTGAGAGAGAGAGAGAGAGAGAGAGAGAGAGAGAGAGAGAGAGAGAGAGAGAGAGAGAGAGAGAGAGAGAGAGAGGGAGGGACTAAGCCCCTACTGGTTTGACTGCCCCCTGGCGGTCACATGTGCGTCCTAAGCTGCTCATTGGTTGTTGCCATTTTCCTGTTTCAATAGGGCATTAGAGTGTGAAAAAACAACAACAGATCAAGCACCTGCGCGGCAGCATTTTCGGCTCCAGTGACCTTGACCTTTGACCAATCACCTTCATCTTCGAACCTAGCCTAGATATCATAACTACACATCCGCATGCAAATGTGAGGGTCATAGCTTCCTCCATTCAAACGCTATCGTGGTAACATAGGCAGACAGCCAGCCAGCCAGAAAGAAAACAGACAGACAGCAGTGAAAACATTAAGGGGGCAGTCATAGTTAAAACCAGAACTGCATTTCCTATTTTTATACCTCATGCAATTATTCAGTAACAAACTAGGCCTACAAGTTTGGCAAGAATGTGCTAAACGCATGTAACTTTCTAGAAATAATATTGATTTGTATCTGTGGAGAATACTTTAAAAATATTCATTTTTTTGCATGTCTCTCTCCTTCAGTTTGTATATGTTAGACCACATAAGTCAACAAAATGTACTGAGAATATTACGCTTTTGTCATATCAGTTTTGTTATAACTTTTCTGGCACACGTTTTTATGCTTTATCAGTATTTTCCACCATTTGTCTATTTTTTATACTTGTTAATGCAATAACTTCAAAGCTGTTGCATCTTTCTAAATATTGATATGACAAAGGCTAGATCTCTTGACTGTGAACAAGTGTGCCTAATATCAAAATGTATCCATATGTGAATGTATCAGCTACCCAGAAAAAAACTAAACAAGGGACTTAATCGTGGTGCCTCAGTGTGTCTTTAAACAAGCAGCTTTGGCTCGGGCAGAGACAGACAATGGAGTCTCACAGCATTTGCCCTGTGCTGGCTGGGGTAGCGAGGCGGTGGCATGGCACTGGCACTGTCCCTGCTCCGTTCCAGGGTTGACACATACGGCCCCGGAGGTACACTGCGAGGTGGAGTTACAATGCGAGCCCGTCTGTATCCCTGTAACGTTGTAACACAGTTGCCACATATGGCCCCGGAGGTACACTGCGAGGTGGAGTTACACACCAAGTCCGTCTGTATCCCTGTAACGTTGTAACACAGTTGCCACATATGGCCCCGGAGGTACACTGCGAGGTGGAGTTACAATGCGAGCCCGTCTGTATCCCTGTAACGTTGTAACACAGTTGACACATATGGCCCCGGAGGTACACTGCGAGGTGGAGTTACAATGCGAGCCCGTCTGTATCCCTGTAACGTTGTAACACAGTTGACACATATGGCCCCGGAGGTACACTGCGAGGTGGAGTTACACACCAAGCCCGTCTGTATCCCTGTAACGTTGTAACACAGTTGCCACATATGGCCCCGGAGGTACACTGCGAGGTGGAGTTACACACCAAGCCCGTCTGTATCCCTGTAACGTTGTAACACAGTTGCCACATATGGCCCCGGAGGTACACTGCGAGGTGGAGTTACAATGCGATATCGTCTGTATCCCTGTAACGTTGTAACACAGTTGACACATATGGCCCCGGAGGTACACTGCGAGGTGGAGTTACACACCAAGCCCGTCTGTATCCCTGTAACGTTGTAACACAGTTGCCACATATGGCCCCGGAGGTACACTGCGAGGTGGAGTTACACACCAAGCCCGTCTGTATCCCTGTAACGTTGTAACACAGTTGCCACATATGGCCCCGGAGGTACACTGCGAGGTGGAGTTACAATGCGATATCGTCTGTATCCCTGTAACGTTGTAACACAGTTGACACATATGGCCCCGGAGGTACACTGCGAGGTGGAGTTACACACCAAGCCCGTCTGTATCCCTGTAACGTTGTAACACAGTTGACACATATGGCCCCGGAGGTACACTGCGAGGTGGAGTTACAATGCGAGCCCGTCTGTATCCCTGTAACGTTGTAACACAGTTGACACATATGGCCCCGGAGGTACACTGCGAGGTGGAGTTACACACCAAGTCCGTCTGTATCCCTGTAACGTTGTAGCAATGCCTGGGCTGCGGGTTACATGGGAACGAATCCACGCGCGTGCATTACATATAATGCGCAAGTACTAGTATACACGCACACAAATAAGCATGCACGCACACAGAGGGAGATATGGGTAGAGAGAGAGAGAGAGAGAGAGAGAGAGAGAGAGAGAGAGAGAGAGAGAGAGAGAGAGAGAGAGAGAGAGAGATAGAGAGGATAGGGGGGGGGGGGGGGAGGGAGAGAGAGAGAGAGAGAGAGAGAGAGAGAGAGAGAGAGAGGGGGGGGGGGGTCGTTTGACGGAATATTCAGATACAGTCAATCGCTTATGTCAACATTGGAGGGACTGACATTTTATTTTGAGATAGCCAATATTTTGAGCTAAAAAGACCTTTTAGCATAGAGATTATTAAACTGGAACCAAACAATTACTGTGAGTTATCCAGTGTTTATGAGTTATCCGGTTTTAGTTATCAGGAATCCGCTGTAGTTCCTTTTTCATAAACAAGCGCAAAATCGCAATAGTTTGTGGCACGCGGTCTATTTTTACCACTCCAATCATGAGTCACCTCCCCTGCCTTTTCAATAATTTTAATCTGTAAACCAGAATGTTATCTCTGCACCATTTCGTAACTTTTTATATCTTTTGGAAAACATTTAAAACTATGTATCCTACTTATGCTCATCAAAAGAAGCACCGCATACTCGTCGTGTCTGTTGTAGTGTCTGTATTACATATGTTTATTATTTTGTACGCTTTTAAAATACATCATTTTAAAGAGCGGCCAGAAGTGTAGCCGCGATTTGAAGTGCGACAATTTTGGAACGACAGACCGACGGACCGACCGACCGACAAAATGAGTTATAGGTTTGTGGCTTGAGCCACAAACAAAAAAAACCGGTCTAATCCTTTCACTCTTTCCGTTAAAAGCAAAATGACTGTTGCGATCTGTGTTTTCCTGGTGATCTCAACGTGTTTCTTGCAAAACCTCAGTTCCAAATAAGACAATCACCTCAACGCAATAATAATTATGTTAATGATGTTATCGTATTTCAATGACCCCCATCACAAATAGCCCGCATCCTCGGGGAAGAAAAGAAGAGGAGCAGGAGAATGAAGGTGATAGAAAGAGGGAAAGGAAAAAGGGATTGGAAGAATGAGACAGAGGAGGAGGAGGACGTGTGTACCACAGGTTTTCAGAATTCCGCAGACAGCTGATACAGGACACTGGTCATCATTAGCACAGCTGTCACCCAGCCTCCGCTCTGAAACACGCACACGCACACACACACACACACACACACACACACGCGCGCAGATACATGAGCGCACACTCACGCACACACACATATACATGC
>CM065698.1:49702399-49749899 GCA_017654935.2 Phymorhynchus buccinoides | reverse complement strand
TCGTATGCAGTGGGTGTTGACAATTCTTGCAGACGACATACCAAAGGCTTAGTAACACAAATATGGACAGTTATTACGAATCAAATGTTTGTTTGTGGCTCAACCTATAACTCACTTTGTCGGTCTGTCTGTCGGTCCAAAATTGTCGCACATATTGTCGCGCATATAATAATGGCGTTGTAACATTTCGTGGTCCGACTGTGGAAAGAATGTGAACAGAGCGAAGTTCACGAGAAAATAATAAACATGCACTCACAGACACGTCACAGTGTGGACCACGATTGATGAATACAACGCACATAGTTTTAATTTTCCAAAAGATAAAAAAATACTTGGCAAATAGTAACATTTCAGTTGTCATATCTACAGTCCTTAGGTATGGAAAGAATTGTATACTGAACAGAGCACATGAATCTTCATTTTTTTTTAAAGCGTACAAAATATGGAATAAACATACGTAATACAGACACTAATAAACAGACACGACGAGTATGTGGTGCTTCTTTTGATGAGAGATAAGTAGGATAAATAGTTTTAAATGTTTTCCAAAAGATATAAAAAAAGACGTTTACGAAATGGTGCAGAGATAAATGATTCTGGTTTACAGATTAAAATTATTGAAAAGCCAGGGGATATTTTGTCCTCTCAGTGTATGTACATGATTGGAGTGGTAAAAAAACAGTAGACCGCTGCCACAAAACGATTGCGAATCCGCGCTTGTATTTATACAGAGTAATGAGATAAGTATGCATACTTTTTGTGTGTGTGTGTGTGTGTGTGTGTGTGGTGTGTGTGTGTTTGAGCCCTGAGGTAAACGAAAATATGGAATAAACAAAAAAACAAAAAAAAATGCAATGAAAGAAAATAATAAAAAGAGTGTTTGTGTGTGTGTGTGTGAATAGCATGTAAAAAGTGAGAAAAAGTGTGTGGTGTGTGTGTGTGTGAGAGAGAGAGAGAGAGAGAGAGAGAGAGAGAGAGAGAGAGAGAGAGAGAGAGAGAGAGAGAGAGAGAGAGAGAGAGAGAGAGAGAGAGAGAGAGAGAGAGAGAGAGAGAGTATGACCGTGATGGGTAGAAGCAGTATGGATGGTAGTGACGACACAAAAGACGGATCGGAACACACATACACTTACAAAGCGAAACTAGGATTACAATGATCAACAGTGGGTGCGCCCTTTGAGAAATTATGACCGGGTGAATTTGGGCGAGAATAAACTCACTGCATATTTTGTCCTCGCACACTGTGGTGAGATCACAGGCCAGAAAGTCCTGGGGTCCGTCACAGTTGGAAAACACCGGGAGATCTGCAACAGTCAGTAGTAGGACACGTTTCTGATTGCTATCAGATTAGACAACTCGCTATGTCAGGCAACGTTAACAGGAATAAACCAAACAAAGACACGCCAGCAAAAATGTCTGTGTGACAACCAGGAATATGCTGTTGTCGTCACTGTGTGTGTGTGTGTGTGTGTGTGTGTGTAGTGTGTTTTTTAATGTTTATGTGTGTGTCCAGCTCCGTGTATGATTCCAAAACTGAACCATCTGTATACATGTGATACGGATATACATTTTCTGTGTATGCTATGCGTGTGTGTGTGTGTGTGTGTCAAATTTTGCAGAAAAATGTGAGGTGTGGCATTGTGTGCGTGTGTGTGTGTTTGTGTGCGTGTATGCATGTATGAGTGTGTGTGTGTGCGTGCGCGCGCGCGCGTGTGCGTGTGCGTGTATGTGTGTGTGTGTGTGTGTGTGTGCACATGTGTGTGCGTGTGTGTATGTGTGTGTGTGTGTGTGTGTGTGTGTGTGTGTGTGTGTGCGCGCGCGCGCGCGCGCGCGCGTGTGTGTGTGTGTATGTGTGTGTGTGTGTGTGCGCGCGCGTTTTTGTGTCTGTGTGTATTTATATAGGTGAGGAGCGATTTTGTGTTATACCTCTGCATGTTTGCGTTCATGTCCATTTTTCTTTTCTTCTTCTTCTTCTTTTTGAGAGAGAGAGAGGGGGAGAGAGAGAGAGAGAGAGAGAGAGAGAGAGAGAGAGAGAGAGAGAGAGAGAGAGAGAGAGAGAGAGAGAGAGAGAGAGAGAGAGAGAGAGAGAGAGAGAGAGAGAGAGAGAGAGAGAGAGAGAGAGAGAGAGAGAGAGAGAGAGAGAGAGAGAGAGAGAGAGAGAGAGAGAGAGAGAGAGAGAGAGAGAGAGAGAGAGAGAGAGAGAGAGAGAGAGAGAGAGAGAGAGAGAGAGATCAAAACACAGAGTAACTCACAATAGAAGGCAGTGCCTGACACCCTCAGTTCACAGATGCCCAGTCTCTCTTTGGATAGAATCCACACGGAGTTGGCGACGAAGCTGCTGTCCTGACACGGGTAGCGCTTGAAGCGACTCTCCGTCATCTGCCCGTCCAGCCTGTAGCACACGTTCTTCTGGGTCGGTTTGTCGCCCAACGTTAGTCTCCCCTCCACCGTGAAGTCCTTCAACGTGTGTTCTGTGAACCAAACCAGAAAGTCCAATGCATGCCTAGCAAAGAGTGAAGCTTACCCTCCCCCGTGGAGAAGAGCTTATCGATGGCTTGGAGTCAAAACGGACTATCTTTAGATAGTCCATTGAGATAATTATTATTGAACTTATTACGAAAACTAATCATTTGTATAAAAAAAGACTGCTGAAATATAAAAAGCAAAACCTCCTTTTTATATTTCTGCAGTCATTCTGCAGTTATTAGTTTTTGAATACAAATTATACGTCAAGTTTTTTTGTAATAATATCCAATCCATATCGTCAATGATGTTTGGACTATAACGTTTGAAAACCAAACCAGAAAGTCCGTTGCCTGGCAAAGAGTGAAGCTTACCCTACCCAGTCGAGAAGAGCTTATGATGTTTGGACATCATAACGTTTGAAAACCAAACCAGAAAGTCCAAACCAGGCAAAGTCCAATGCAGAAGAGCTGCCTGGCAAACCAGAAAGTGAAGTGAAGTTTACCCTACCCCGTGGAGAAGAGCGTATGATGTTTGGACATCATAACGTTTGAACCTTTTCTAGGGAACAAATTATGGTAGCGTTTGAAGCTTGACACACACACCCTCCACTCTATGGAGAAGGGTTTGACATTTACGGAAACACACAATTTCAATGTATGTTACAGACCTGTTTACCCCCTACACAAGTCTCGAGTAATCTGGATAGCTGAAATTGGTAGTTTGGGCTCAAAATGTGTAGTTTTATTCATTAAACCATCAAGCAATGTTCACTAAAAATGAGTAATTAGAGCATTATTTTCAAATTTGAAGAGTAGCAGAAGTCCAAATTGAGTATAATACAACTCGAAAAGAGTAGAGTAAACAGGTCTGATGTTAAAATGGACTTACCCATATGGAAATGAGCCTCCCTTAAGTTCCTGCCTAATAGACACTGCCAGCACTCCACTCGGTGGAACGGACTAACCCTTAACATAATATGATAATGACCCTACTTCTAGCCCCTGCCTAATAGACTGAGCCAATTCCACTGTTGAAATGAACCCCCTATCTATTATCCACAGATGATAATAACGTTTGAAGCTTACATGCATCGAAATCAAATCGTTGAGAAGTAAATCGTTGAGTATAGAAATCAAATCGTTGAGATGTATGTAAATCAAATCGTTGAGATGTATCGAAATCAAATTGTTGAGATGTATGTAAATCAAATCGTTGAGATGTATGTAAATCAAATCGTTGATCTATTTAGAAATCAAATCGTTGAGCTGTTTAGAAATCAAATCATTGAGCTATAAATCGAATTGTTGAGATGCATACATATCAAATTGTTGAGACGCATAGAAATCAAATAGTTGAGATATATGGAAATCAAATCGTTGAGATGTATGGGAATCGAAATCTTCAGATGCATAGAAATCAAATCGTTGAAATGTACAGAAATCAAATCGTTTAAAAAGCTTGCCCCCATCATGTTGACCCAAAACATGAATTTCACGTGAATCATGACTCACATCGTCACAATCGCATCATCATTGACAGCAAATCGTATGTAGTGTAGCAGGCCCTTAAAGACCGACCACGTCACTGTGTTCTCCATCTATCCCTCTAAAAATGTTCTTAAGATTTCTTACCAGGGAAAACGCATGACACCCGTGGTCTTCACCCATGGGCGAGGTGGGTCTTTAAGTAAGTGTTTTCTATGTATTAAAATGAATTAAAGCTTACCCCCATCGATGATGAATGGCTTGAGATGTACGGCGAACACTGTGTAGGGTTGCTGCAGGTCCACTGACCAGTACAGCTGCTTGTTGGGGTCCGAGCTCTCCATCATGAAGCACTTGTTGGGCAGCCAGTCGTACAGGTCAGCATCGTTGATGGCTTCTGGGTCCCCGGTACCGGGCACGTTGTGAGAGACTGGCTTGTGGACCGCCACACTGTGCTCCACTGGAATGCATGCAGGGATAAAGAGTGTGTGCCAGGGGCGGACCAAGTGAGTTGTAAAGGACGGGTGTGTGTGTTTGTGTGGGGGGGGGGGGGGGGGTCCGCCGGGGGTCCAGGTAGCTGCATAGGTTCCGGGTTAAGGGGTAATATATTTGAAAAATAATAAGAACATTGGGGAGTTTCGCAATTTTGAGATTGTCAAGGCAAAATTCGAGATATTGTCTTACTATTCACCTTTGAATAAGGTACGTGCTATGGGCATAGGGGGTGGGGTGGGGTTTCTGGAAACCCTGGAACCCGCAACCACCACCACCCATCCGCCCCTGTCTGCACATTGGCATACACGAATGGAAATATGCAGATTGCGCAGATGCAAGCAAGAGCGTGTAGACACACGCTCACACAGATAGGCACACATACACGGACACACAGACAGACACACGCACCCCCAACAAACACATACACACACAACTCAAACCATACACACACACGTACACACACAACTCAAACTCAACACACACACAC
This sequence comes from Phymorhynchus buccinoides, assembly GCA_017654935.2. Taxonomy (NCBI): domain Eukaryota; kingdom Metazoa; phylum Mollusca; class Gastropoda; order Neogastropoda; family Raphitomidae; genus Phymorhynchus; species Phymorhynchus buccinoides. The sequence goes on along the minus strand of CM065698.1, from coordinate 49,744,970 downwards.
ACACACACGCACACACGCACACACACACAGCACGCACACACACACGCACACATACACACACAACTCACCCTCAACACACACACACACACACACACCTACAAACGCACCCCCAAACACACACACTTGCTTTACAGCCATAGTAGTTATCACACGGCCAGGTGCACTGAGCGGGACAAGGCTCGCACACGTTACCAGTTGAGCCGTGGGCGTAGATGCCATAGGTGTACTGTTTGCAAGCTGTAAAAAAAAAGACACCCCCACACACACACACACGCACGCACGTACGCACACACACACACACGCACAAGCACACACACACACACCACACACACAGTTTTCCCGAGGAGGGAGGCGCTGTTGTTTGCTTGTTTTTTAAACATTTTTGTTATTGTTGTTGCTTGGTTTTGTTAACTGCTTCTACAGTGTAGGTCTATCCATTCATAGTAATAGATACTCACATGCATATACAGATATACACACATACATGCACATACTCACATGACTGCATCCAATCTCACAAACATATTTTTTTTCCCCCCGTCTAATATCACGAGATTTGTTTCACTACTTCAAAGACTTAAGTTAAATGCTTTTAAAACTAAATTCATAAAACAATCTTCAATGTGTCTGCGGTGCTATTGACTACTGTACAACCTCACATTCTATATTATTGCCCTTTTTTTGGTCATCACATCACTGACATACGTTTTTGAAGGCTACAATACCATTTTTCGACTTAAAGATGCATTACAGATTCGACTGTAGGCTGCAATGTAATTTTTCGACTGTAGGCTGCAATGAACTTTTTCGACCGTGGGCTGTAGGCTGCATGGTATATTCGACTGTAGGCTGCATTGTATATTCGACCGTAGGCGGCACTGCACATTCGACTGTAGGCTGCATGGTATATTCGACTGTAGGCTGCACTGTAATTTTTCGACGGTAGGCTGCAATGTATAATCCGCCATGTATTTTCGACTGTAGGCTGCATTGTAGATTCGATTGAATTCCTGTTACCCGAAGTGGTTAGACGTTAAATGAAAGACACACACTCACACACACACAGCGTTTTCGTTTCATATTATTTAATGCATGAATACAATTATGTTTTCTTGTTTGTGCTGTGCTTGCATGAGACCACACGGTAATTTCTCTGAACGAGATAAAGAAGTTTTGACGTTGACTTTGACTTGGCACACACAGGAACACACATTAGAAATAGCTTTCACTAAGAGTTTGCACTTATCGATCTCTGTGTCTTTCTGTCTCTCTCTATCTCCCTTACTCTCTCTCTCTATCTTACTCTCTATCTCCCTTACTCTCTCTCTCTCCCTTACTCTCTCTCTCTCCCTTACTCTCTCTCTCTATCTTACTCTCTCTCTCTATCTTACTCTCTCTCTCCCTTACTCTCTCTCTCTATCTTACTCTCTCTCTCTCTCTTACTCTCTCTCTCTATCTTACTCTCTCTCTCTATCTTACTCTCTCTCTATCTTACTCTCTCTCTATCTTACTCTCTCTATCTTACTCTCTCTCTCTATCTTACTCTCTCTCTCTATCTTACTCTCTCTCTCTATCTTACTCTCTCTCTATCTTACTCTCTCTCTCTATCTTACTCTCTCTCTATCTTACTCTCTCTCTATCTTACTCTCTCTCTATCTACTCTCTCTCTCTCTCTTACTCTCTCTCTCTATCTTACTCTCTCTCTCTATCTTACTCTCTCTCTCTCCTTACTCTCTCTCTCTCTATCTTACTCTCTCTCTCTCCCTTACTCTCTCTCTCTATCTTACTCTCTCTCTCTATCTTACTCTCTCTCTCTCTCCCTTACTCTCTCTCTCTATCTTACTCTCTCTCTCTATCTTACCTCTCTCTCTCTATCTTTCTCTCTCTATCTTACTCTCTCTCTATCTTACTCTCTCTCTCTATCTTACTCTCTCTCTCTCTATCTTACTCTCTCTCTATCTTACTCTCTCTCTCTATCTTACTCTCTCTCTATCTCTCTCTCTCTCTCTCTCTCTCTCTCTCTATCTTCTACTCTCTCTCTCTCCCTTACTCTCTCTCTCTATCTTACTCTCTCTCTATCTTACTCTCTCTCTCTCTCCCTTACTCTCTCTCTCTATCTTACTCTCTCTTCTTTTCTAGCAGAATTTAAATAGACTGATTGCATCCCACATGCAAATCTGGCACAGTAATCTGGAAAAGAGTGATAAATATGAGTTCTACCATTCTTTTAAATATATTTTTCAAGCTGAACACTATCTTAAAATAATAACATGTAAGCGCCATATATTTATTTGCTCGATTTCCAACTAGAAGCATGGACCTCAATGCCAATAAAAGATGGTTTGCAAACTCTGAAGTGGACTTGATTTGCCCGATGTGTTCCAAAGAACCTGAAGATGAACATCATTTTATATTTCGATGTCAAGAGTACAGTAAATTTAGAAATGATTGTGTTGTTTTCAATTCTCACTTTGGTCAAACCCATAATCTTACTGCTATTTTGTCGTGTGAGAGAGAAGATATTCTTACCTCATTTGCTAAATAATTATGTGGCGGATGCATTTCATTGTAGAGAGAAAAAACTTAAAACCTTAACTTAAAATGTTATTGTCAAAATTATGTTTGATCAGAAACGTATTCATTTAATTGCGATTGTTTGAGGGATGGTCGTATTTCTTAGAAGTTTTCTAGATATGAATTGTTTTTGTGACCTTATTATGTACAATGTATTTATTTTTGTGTGTTAACTCTATTATATTGTGTTTCTTAGTTTATCTACAATATTGCACATGTACCCCCTTGGCATAAGGCTTGTATAACTAATGTCAATAAATAATTATCATCATTTTCTTTCTCTCTCTCTCTCTTTCTACTCTCTCTCTCTCTCTCTCTGTCAATGTTCTTGTTTTCGATGCAAAGCGCACTGAGCTCATGTTAGAAAGAGCGCTATATAAATTCACATTATCTTTGGATATGCATTCAATTCGTCTTCTCATACAGCACAAGCACACGTTAAAGCAATGTGTGTGTGTGTGTGTGTTTATGTGTGTGTGTGTGTGTGTGTGTGTGTGTTTGTGTTGTGTATGTGAGTGCGCGCGCGCGCGCGCGCGTGTGTCTCTGTGTGTGTGGATATGTGTGTGCGTACATATATGTGTGTATGTGTATGTGCGTGTATGTGTGTGAATGAAAATCCGATTAACGTCCTCCGGACAGGCACATGTGAGACATTAATAAATATAAAGAAAGTGGGACGATCCTGGAGCTACTGCAATGCCAAGAAAGTCCCATATTTTTTAAACGATAAAGATGTGTGAGTATGTATGTGTTTGTGTGTTCCTGTGTCTCTGTCAGTTTGGAAGAGCTTACAGAGAGAGAGAGAGAGGGAGAGAGAGAGAGAGAGAGAGAGAGAGAGAGAGAGAGAGAGAGAGAGAGAGAGAGAGAGAGAGAGAGAGAGAGAGAGAGAGAGAGAGAGAGAGAGAGAGAGAGAGCGAGAGAGAGAGAGAGAGAGAGAGAGAGAGAGTGTGTTGATGCTTCATTCAACAGTTTGTATCATGTATTGTGTTTCTGGGTGGGGCGAGTGGTAGTGATTATGTTGATGGTAATGGTGTGTGTATGTATGTGTGTGCGAGTGTTTGTGTGTGTGTGTGCCTGCGTGTGGGGGTGGGTGGGGTGGTGGGTGTATGTGCATGACTATTTATATGTGTGTGAGCGATTATATGTCCTTGTTGATTTTCTTGCTTTTAATTCTTGTGTTGTTGTTTTTGGTGGAGGAATGCGCTATATAAATGCCTCAATATTATTATTATTATTACCCCATATTTTGACTTCACAGAACGCCATCACGTGGAATGCAAAGTTGGGTGCCATGTGGCCCACTTTGGCCACTCGAAAGTAGCGGCCGGTGAGAACGGTGCCACATTTATAGTTCATCTCTGCACAAATACACACCCGCACACACAACATGCGGACAGACAGACAGACAGACAGTCAACACAATACCTACGGTACATCCTGAATGTCAGGTGGCCCGATGCACTACCCAACACCAGCCAGGGCTGGGATTCATGACGCACGTTACCCATGGGTAAAGTCGCCATGCAGCGGGTAAGGTACACGCAATAGGTGAACTACCCACAGGGAACGCTACCCGGGTATTCATGAACAACGTACCCCTTCCCAGGTCCCTCAACTCCGTGGGTAAAGTTACCTCTCCTCCTAGCAAGGGTACAAGCGCGGGTAACTGGGTGTGGCGTGGGCAACCAACGTCTAAGTAGGTGTGAAACTTTTGTTGGCACACACGAATTTGAATGGCCAGCTCGGCCTGTTACACCTTGTCTCCTAGCCTAGGGCAATAGAGAGACGGAGAGACAATGGGAGAAAGGTAGAAACGGGTTGTGGTCCTTGGAAGGAGTTAGCTGTTTGACAAACATGTTTAACTGTGTAGAGTGGCACAGTGGTATCGCGTTCGCTTCGTGTCAAGTAAACCCGAGTTCGAACCTGGGTACAGGGGATTTTTTCCCCTCTCATTCTGCACTAGGCGTTACGGTCTGAACGTGGAGTCTTTCGGATGAGACGATAAACCGAGGTCCCGTGTGCCCATGCACTTAGCATACGTTAAACCCAATGGCAGCGAAAAAGTTGTCATTTGGTAAAAATTTACCCCCCTCCCCTCATCAGTGACACAAATCGCATGCAAAAAACCCAGATGGGAGCAACCCGAATTTCACAGACGCCTCTGTGACTATAAAGTACCTAATACTAATACCTAATACTAATTGTTGCATTTTTGAGAGTGTTCAAGGGGCCTTCTGTTGTGGTGATCATGTTGTCAATGGGTTTATGTTGTGGGTTTGCGCCTAATTCTTCTTTCATTCTTGTGGTATAGCATTAATTAGAGCGTTGTGTTCAAATAAGAGGCTAGGGTGATAACCTACTCTTTCTGTTATCTGAGCGTAGTTCATGATATGTCCGTCAAGCAGGAGGTCTTGCATATAATGTAAACCCGCTTTGGCCCATTTCTTGTAGCATAGGGGTACCCCTTTGAATTTAATGTTCTGATTGTTCCAGATAGGCTCCGTGTGTATGTTTATCACTGGTCTGTCTGTAGTAAGCATTGTCACAGTTCTTAATACTTCCTTCCAAAACTCTGAGTGGACGGCCTCTATGCCCTGCATATTGCTTGGCGCTACTTTGGCATTAAAAGCACAGTGTATATTAGTGAAGGGTTAAAGTAATTATCTGGCTTGGAGTGTCCAGTACTCATTAGCTGTGTCTTCCTTTAGTAGCCATACGGCCCATTTGACCAGGAACATTTTTTACTGATGTTCAATATTAATCATTTTTTATATCTAGACTCAAGACCGTTCCTCTTAATTTTGTCAAAAGCTTTCTTGTTGTTCGTGTTTCTTTTTAATACAAATCTGTAAATAATTGTGTTGACCTGGGCTAGCACTGTTTGGGGAAGAGCAAGCGATTGTATAATGTAGGAGAATTGAGAGAGAAGCAGTTTTGGCTAAGATAATTTTACCATATAGTGATGGGTTTCGATTTTCCCAAGATTTTATAGTTCTCCTTATTGTATCTAATTTACTTGTCCAGTTCTCTTGGATTAACGATGCCTGAGTTTCTGCAGAAAAATAAATACCTAAAATTTTGATCTTCATTTTTATTTCTTGAGCTACCCTAGACCAATGAAAACTATGTTGAAATGGCGTGATTTTTAGGACAAAATCCACAATTTAACAAACTGCCAAAACGCCTAATGTACAACAAGAGCAAACAGATTTCGTATAGGAAACTTGACACTGAGAAAGAGAAAGGATGAACACAGTAGCATGAAAAACTTAATAGACAAAACTTAGTATCCATTTTGTAACAGGAAAAGAACTAGCCTAGAGAATGACCCCCAAAAAATATTAAATAATAATCACTCATTATATAAAGTGACCTGTGACAGCGTAATTATATGACATAAAATAAGTCAATATTAAATTACCTTTGCTCATCGCCAAAGCTGTTCTGTTTTTTTCTGATATTTTTAGCAGCTAATCGTAATTATATGACATAAAATAAGTCAATATTAAATCAGCAATATTCTGACATTTTAAAAATATATAATTCTGTTTGTCTGTATTAAAACGTTGATATTGTATATAACAATTTTCACAACATTTGGAATGACTCTCCTATAGTGATCAGAATCAGATTGTTTACTGTCATCATCAAAATCATCATCATCCGCTTACTTTCTGGCATAATCATCTCTAAGGCACACGTCTGTTGGGGCTGACTTTCTGGCATAGCCATCTCTAAGGCACACGTCTGTTGGGGCTGACTTTCTGGCATAGCCATCTCTAAGGCACACGTCTGATTTGGCTTACTTTCTGGCATAGCCATCTCTAATGTATGTGTTGGGGCTGACTCTGGCATAGCCATCTCTAATGCACACGTCTGATTTAGCTTACCTTCTGGCATAGCCATCTCTAAGGCACACGTCTTTTGGGGCTTAGCTTCTGGCATAGCCATCTCTAAGGTATCTGTTGGGGCTGACTTTCTGGCATAGCCATCTCTAATGCACACGTCTGATTTGGCTTACCTTCTGGCATAGCCAGCTCTAAGGCACACGTCTTTTGGGGCTTAGCTTCTGACATAGCCATCTCTAAGGCACACATCTGATTTGGCTTACTTTCTGGCACACGTCTGTTGGGGCTGACTTTCTGACATAGCCATCTCTAATGCACACGTCTGTTGGGGCTGACTTTCTGGCATAGCCATCTCTAAGGCACACGTCTGTTGGGGCTTACTTTCTGGCATAGCCATCTCTAAGGCACACGTCTGTTGGGGCTTACTTTCTGGCATAGCCATCTCTAAGGCACACGTCTGATTTGGCTTACTTTCTGGCATAGCCATTTCTAAGGCACACGTCTGTTGGGGCTTACGTTTTGGCATAGCCATCTCTAAGGCACACGTCTGATTTGGCTTACTTTCTGGCATAGCCATCTCTAAGGCACACGTCTGATTTGGCTTACTTTCTGGCATAGCCATTTCTAAGGCACACGTCTGTTGGGGCTTACGTTTTGGCATAGCCATCTCTAAGGCACACGTCTGATTTGGCTTACTTTCTGGCATAGCCATCTCTAAGGCACACGTCTGATTTGGCTTACTTTCTGGCATAGCCATTTGTAAGGCACACGTCTGATTTGGCTTACCTTCTGGCATACGATACCTATGGCCGAAGACGTAATAGTCCTCTTGTTCTGCATATTTATAGCAACTCAACCCATCCACAGAAACTTCAATGTTCATCATGAAATCTGCATCATCTGTTTTAGTGAATGAATGAAAAAAACACCAATAAAATCAAAGCACCATCAGTATGTTTTCTAGTTTGGCCGACTGTTCGTCTGTTGAAGAGTGATCCCTATGATCAATCACCCCTTCTCACCAACGATTAATGACTGCACATTGTGTTGTTTTCCACCCATACAATTCTCCATCCATATGATATACATGTGTGTGTGTGTGTGTGTGTGTGTGTGTGTGTGTGTGTGTGTGTGTGTGTGTGTGTGTGTGTGTGTGTGTGTGTGTGTGTGTGTGTGTGTGTGTGTGTGTGTGTGTGTGTGTGTGTGTGTGTGTGTGTGTGTGTGTGTGTGTGTGTGTGTGTGTGTGTGTGTGTGTGTGTGTGTGTGTGTGTGTGTGTGTGTGTGTGTGTGTGTGTGTGTGTGTGTGTGGTGTGTGTGTGTGTGTGTGTGTGTGTGTGTGTGTGTGTGTGTGTGTGTGTGTGTGTGTGTGTGTGTGTGTATGTGTGTGTGTGTGTGTGTGTGTGTGTGTGTGTGTGTGTGTGTGTGTGTGTGTGTGTGTGTGTGTGTGTGTGTGTGTGTGTGTGTGTGTGTGTGTGCGTGTGTGTGTGTGTGTGTGTGTGTGTGTGTGTGTGTGTGTGTGTGTGTGTGTGTGTGTGTGTGTGTGTGTGTGTGTGTGTGTGTCTGTGTCTGTGTGTGTGTGTGTCTGTGTGTGTGATGATGTTTAATATGTTGGGGTCTCTGTGCACCGTGGCGGCATGTTAATGGGAAGTTATATCGTGAGTGGCCTGTCTATGTGTTGCCGTGGTGGGGGTGGGGGTGGGGAGTGTTAACGTGCACAGACACCTTAGTATGTTTGTATTGTGTTCTGTAGGTTTGTTTGTATTGTATTGACTGCAAGACAAATTTCCTTGTCTTAGGATGGGGACAACAAATGACTGAATGATTGATTGATTAATAATATTCATTTATATAAAAACATTCAGACATCCATCCATCTAACCATCAGCAACTATAACAAAAATGTGTGATTCATGCATGTGTCTTGTCCAGGCTTGTCTGTCAGTATCAGGTGTGTATCTGGTCCATTTGTCTGCATCAAGTTTGTGGGGCTAGTTGGTTCATTCCTGCACATTTAGGTTTTGATCTGCTTCATTTCACTCTGTCGAGTTCGTATTTCTGTGTGGTACATTGCTGTCTATCCAAATCGTATAGTTTATTTATTTTATGTCAGCTGATCCGGTTCTGTCCATCAAGCCCATGCCTGGCCCATTTTTTGTTAATGAAGTTCGTGTATGCTTCATTTCTTTTTATGAAGTTTGTGTCATATTCATTTTTGACAGCTAAGCCCATGTCTGGTCCATTTCAGTCAATCAAGTCCATGTCTAGTCCATTTCAGTTAATCAAGTCCATGCATGGTCCATTTATGTCAATCAAGTCCATGTCTGGTCCATTTCTTTCAATCAAGTCCATGCCTGGTCCATTTCAGTCAATCAAATGCATGCCTGGTCCATTTCAGTCAATCAAATCCATGCCTGGTCCAGTTATGTCAATCAAGTCCATACCTGGTCCATTTATGTCGATCAAGTCCATACCTGGTCCATTTATGTCAATCAAGTCCATGCCTGGTCCATTTCTGTCAGTCAAGTCCATGTCTGGTCCATTTCAGTCAATCAAGTCAATGTCTGGTCCATTTCAGTCAATCAAGTCCATACCTGGTCCATTTCTTTCAATCAAGTCCATGCCTGGTCCATTTCAGTCAATCAAGTCCATACCTGGTCCATTTCTTTCAATCAAGTCCATGCCTGGTCCACTTCAGTCAATCAAGTCCATGCCTGGTCCACTTCAGTCAATCAAGTCCATACCTGGTCCATTTCTTTCAATCAAGTCCATGTCTGGTCCATTTATGTCAATCAAGTCCATACCTGGTCCATTTATTTCAATCAAGTCCATGCCTGGTCCACTTCAGTCAATCAAGTCCATACCTGGTCCATTTCTTTCAATCAAGTCCATGCCTGGTCCATTTCAGTCAATCAAGTCCATACCTGGTCCACTTCAGTCAATCAAGTCCATACCTGGTCCATTTCTTTCAATCAAGTCCATGCCTGGTCCATTTCAGTCAATCAAGTCCATACCTGGTCCACTTCAGTCAATCAAGTCCATACCTGGTCCACTTCAGTCAATCAAGTCCATACCTGGTCCATTTATTTCAATCAAGTCCATGCCTGGTCCACTTTAGTCAATCAAGTCCATGTCTGGTCCATTTCAGTCAATCAAGTCCATACCTGGTCCATTTATTTCAATCAAGTCCATGCCTGGTCCATTTCTTTCAATCAAGTCCATGCCTGGTCCATTTCTGTCAATCAAGTCCATACCTAGTCCGTTTATTTCAATCAAGTCCATGCCTGGTCCATTTCTTTCAATCAAGTCCATGCCTGGTCCAGTTATGTCAATCAAGTCCATGCCTGGTCCACTTCAGTCAATCAATTACATGCCTGGTCCAGTTATGTCAATCAAGTCCATGCCTGGTCCATTTCAGTCAATCAAGTACATGCCTGGTCCAGTTATGTCAATCAAGTCCATGTCTGGTCCATTTCTTTCAATCAAATGCATGACTGGTCCATTTATGTCAATCAAGTGCATGCCTGGTCCATTTCAGTCAATCAAGTGCATGCCTGGTCCATTTCAGTCAATCAAGTCCATGCCTAGTCCATTTATGTCAATCAAGTGCATGCCTGGTCCATTTATGTCAATCAACTCCATGCCTGGTCCATTTCTGTCAATCAAGTCCATGCCTGGTCCATTTATGTCAATCAAGTCCATACCTGATCCATTTATTTCAATCAAGTCCATGCCTGGTCCACTTCAGTCAATCAAGTTCATACCTGGTCCATTTCATCCAATCAAGTCCATACCTGGTCCATTTATGTCAATCAAGTCCATGCCTGGTCCATTTCTGTCAATCAAGTCCATGTCTGGTCCATTTATGTCAATCAAGTCCATGCCCGGTCCATTTTTGTCAATCAAGTCAATGTCTGGTCCATTTCTTTCAATCAAGTCCATGTCTGGTCCATGTATGTCAATCAAGTCCATGTCTGGTCCATTTCAGTCAATCAAGTCCATGCCTGGTCCATTTCAGTCAATCAAGTCCATGTCTGGTCCATTTCTTTCAATCAAGTCCATGCCTGGTCCATTTCAGTCAATCAAGTCCATGCCTGGTCCACTTCAGTCAATCAAATACATGCCTGGTCCATTTCAGTCAATCAAGTCTATGCCTGGTCCACTTCAGTCAATCAAGTCCATGCCTGGTCCAGTTATGTCAATCAAGTCCATGCCTGGTCCATTTCTGTCAATGAATTCCATGCCTGGTCCATTCCTGTCAATGCAATTATAATACCACCCCACACATCCAGTATACACAGACACACACACTTTGGAAATTATTGTCCTTTGCCCGATTTTAGATCGGGCAAAGGAGTCTGACTTTGTTTTTATGTTTGTTTGTGTTTCTGTCTGTCCCAATGATTTTTGTCCGATGGTATCTCCCGAACCGCTTGACAGAATCGCTTCAAATTGTGTGTGTGTGTGTTTATCCAAGAGAGGAAGGCTGTTGTGACCTTGCCTTAGACGCACGACCATGACAACCTAAAATAATTAAAGGGTCATAACTCCTACACCGTTGGACTTGGAGTCTTCAAATTTGGCATGCAGGTGCATTGGCTTGTGACGATTCTGATGTGGGATACCAATCAAGGTCAAGGTCAAGGAGATCGGTAGGCCTTGATGTGGTTGGGGTCTATAAAATGTTTTAAGCCATGTCTCCCACATTTGTATATCCCCTACAGTAGAAGACATCCAAGCATGAATTATTGACGTGTTGACCATGACCTTGAAGTGTGACATTGAAAACCGAAATGACCTTCCTTGTCCTATATATTTATTTTTGTCTGAGCTGTATCTCATGCACTAGTAGATAGAATCCCTTCAAATTCTGTGTGGGGCTGTGATACTTAGAATATAATACATTGGTTCATAAAATTATGCCTTGGAACTAAAATATTGCCCGAGTGGCAGACATGTTTCCGATGTTCTTCACCCTCTTATATCTGGTGAAATAATAATAAATAATAATGATTAATAATGCTTCTATAGCACATCATCTTCCTAGGCAACTCAATGCGCTTTTCACTCACCATTCGTACAAACATTTCTAACAAACTGGCTCACGTATCTTCACCATACATCTCTATGAAATGAATACATTAGAGAATGAATGGCATTCATTAAAAAAAAATGCACTGCATATAATCATAACACAACACCCCTACACCCACCTCCTTCCCTACACCCCCACCCCAACCATCCGCCCCGCCCCACTTCCCCCCATGAAGTAGTAGCAACCGCAACATAAGCCGTAGCAACGACAGTAGTAGTTAACAGCAACAGCGGTAGTAGTAGTAGTAGTAGCAGTAGTAATAGCAGCAGAAGTAGTAGCAGCAGTAGTAGTAGCAGCAGTAGTAGTAGTAGCAGCAGCAGTAGTAGCAGCAGCAAGTAGGCCTATTACAACTAAAACCAACCATTCACCCTAAGCACATCAAATGGTTTCTTGTTTGGACTTTTTCAATGAAAAATCCCTTAATTTAAAAAAAACCCATCCAAAGGTGGCTGATGGGACCACCCAGAGATCGACAACGGCCACGCCTACCCTATCAACACTAGAACAGTCCTGTCCCCAGCGATGGAAATCCATGTGGAGTTGCTTGGGGGAGTGGGCAGTCTCCTGGTCCCATCAGCACCTTCGGGTGACTTGTTCGTTTACTGTCGCTAGGAAGGAAGATGGTAGAGTGGCTAAGACGTTCGCCTGCCGATTTCAATGTGTGACTGCAGCATGACTGACCCGAGTTCGAATCTAGGCCTCGCTCTTTTCTTTCCAGTTTGACGGAAACATTCGAAGTGATCGTCGAGGCCTTCGGTTGGGGGACTTAAAGCTAGTATGGCCCGTGCACTTGACGCACGTAAAGATCTCACGGCCGTTAAATCTCGGTAAGAGCAGGGATAAATCCCGCTGCCTGGTATGACCAATGTGATAGCTACTTTTCCCCAAGTCTGCCCCCCTACACCTCACCCTACCCCCCCCCGCCCCCCCCCCCCCCCCCCCCCCCCCCCCCCCAGAAAAAGAAAAAAAGAGCGTAGGTGCTGTGTTTGTGGCGACACGTTCTTTGGGGGGGGGGGGGGGGGGGAGTGAAGCAGCCAAAATTTAATTCACTAAGACAAGTCTCTGTGACTAGATAGAATATTATACTAAATATCAAACATACGCTTTGATTCATTTTATCATTGACAACAAAAGCCCCTTACCAAAACGAACGAACTTCAAATGGTCCCTCATATTGGCTGTGATGTTTCTCCGCACCAGGGTGAACTCGTAGATGGTGAAGACACTCAGCAGGTCCACCTCCACCCAGGGCTCAGCGACCTGGTAGATGGACTTGTAGCAGTTGAGGGTAGAAGTGTCCTGGTAGTACCTCTTGTTGTCGTAGCAGTTGGTCGCCGAACACCTCTCGAATTTCTCTACCTCACCCACTGTGCCTAGCACGGGCTTGCCAAACGCGATGTTTTCTGCGAAGAGAGAGCAAAAGTAGTAGTAGAAAGTAGTGGTAGTAGTAGTAGTAGTTGTAGTAGTAGTAGTAGTAGTAGTAGTAGTAGTAGTAGTAGTAGTAGTAGTAGTAGTAGTAGTAGTAGTAGTAGTAGTAGTAGTATAAGTAGCAGCAGCAGCAACAGCGGCAGCAGCAGCGGCTGTAGTAGTAGTAGTAGTGTCTATTGTTGTTGTTAATTTCTGCTGTAATATCATTCTTGTGTGATTCTAAATTTACTTATGTGTGCATGTGTGCGCGCACACGTGTGTCTTTATGAATGCGTGCGTGCGCGCTCGCGTGCTTGTGTGTGGTGCGTACATGCGTGAGTGTGTACGCGCTTGTATGTGTGCGTATGTGTGTGAGTGTGTGATGCGTGTGTGTGCATACGTGTGTGGGTGTGGGTGTGAGAGGGGGGGGGGGGGGGCGTGTGAATGTGTGCCTGAGTGTGTGCGTAACTGTTGTTGCTGCCCTTGTCGTTGGTATTTTAACCGTTACTTGTACTGTTGCTATTATTCTTGTTCAGGCAGCTGCAATAATGTTCATGAAGGCTTTCGGGTGTAGTGGTGACATGGATTGGTAGCAGTCTGAACATTCAACCTCAGCGCTGTGGGAGTTTAGTATGAGTCTCTGCAATAAGCAAACAAAGTACTGTACTGATGATCTGGTGTAAACATGTGGAGCAAATCTGCTTCCACTCGTGAGACAATTAGAAGGGGCTTTTTACACCCCATCCACCTCCAGGGGTAACGAGCCCCCCCCCCCCCCCCCCCCCCCCCCCCCCCCCCCCCCCCCCCCCCCACCCCCCCCCCCCACTCGCTAGAGGAGTAGGGGCGCCTTACCCCATGCCCCCGAATGTTTTACTTTCTCTATTGCCCCATAACGTACCATACTGTTCGTTGTCATAGCATTCTGGTGAGGTGTCACACTCTCTGCACGTGCAATCTGATGCAGTCACTGGAATGCAAAAAGCACGCCGTATGGTACACGTATAGTTAGTGCATAAGGCACACACACATACACACACATACGCAAGCGAGCGGGCACACGCAGAGAGAGAGAGAGAGAGAGAGAGAGAGAGAGAGAGAGAGAGAGAGAGAGAGAGAGAGAGAGAGAGAGAGAGAGAGAGAGAGAGAGAGAGAGAGAGAGAGAGAGAGAGAGAGAGAGAGAGAGAGAGAGAGAGACAGAGAGAGAGAGAGAAAGAGAGCAACAAAATGCAATGTGTGCAATGAAATACGACAGATAAAGCTTCACAATACACACATGATATAGCATAATTATCAAGAGTATGGGACACAAAAATGTGTATGGCAATTTACAGAAACGTACAGATAAGCTTACGCATAGCTGAAAAATGAAAATTCACCACATCAAAAGAAAATGAAAATAGTGTGGCATACTAACACTTCAAAACATCAAATGAGGGGGAGGGGGAGGGGGAGGGCGGTGCTTATGGTTTGTTTGTTGTTATTTTATTTGGGGGGAGGGTCCCAACCGACTCACCTGGTTTGCGCACAGTCCAACCCTGAGTGTAGTTCAAGTAGGTTAAACCCGGCTCTGAAACAAGGATCAGCACTTTTCTGTGTATACAGTATGTTTCATTGAAAATTATAATTTTCTATCTTGGTATTTTGGAATAAAACGAATGTTTTCCAAAACGTGTTTTTTTACAACACGAGAAGTCAAAGGCAATCCCGTTTCTTTATTTTGACCATAATGTCAATACAACATTCGGGATTCAAGACATGGAAGTGGGCTTTTCTGAAAATCTTTGTGACAATTCGTGTTTGGGGGTATACTGAATATTGTTTGTATCTCAGAATTTTGTTTCAATATTTGTGTTTACCTCAGTCTGCATTATGTGATTAAGTCGAAGAGCCCGCATGTTGTTGCTTTCTTTAATCACATTATGTTCTGGTTGATAGCTGGACCAATCAGAAACCATTTCGTTTCGGCCGTCAAAACAATATTTTTTTGGTCAAAGTTTGGGTTTATGGTTGGTGTTTATGGGGGTGTTGCGGTTTGTGTGCGCTTGGGTTCAATTGCGTGAATGTTCTATTTTAATATTTGAGCTGTGATCTTATTTATTAATTGTTTATGTTTTACGTGCCACCACAGATGTATATCCATGTTTTTTGGACAATAAATTGTGTGACTTGACTTGACTTGTATAAAGTGAAATCCGGATGCTTAGGTACTAAGTGTGGTTTCTTGTAAAAAGGAGGCATTTGAGAATTCATACATGTTTTCCCTGTAGGCTATCAAACTGTCCATTAATGTGAAGACAGGAGTGATTTACCTTGCCGATATTGCACACTGTTATACACATTTAGTCTAGGGATACATTAGTTTTCATCAATTTATTGCTGAAATCTGAACAAGTTTTGCTTAGGTCTGCTCAGAGCTTCCCTCTAATAAACTCACATTCTACTAGGCTGCATTTTTGGGGGTATTGACCACACACTAATAAATGTGCTTTATATTTTTGCTCATCACCCAGCGGTGGTGACGTCATGTTGTCAAATCGTGCTTTTCATTGCCATCAAATAATTCTCCAAACGATATCTTTAAACGGCACAGATTTTCTCCTTTGAATCAACAGTCAACCCGGGTGGTGCGATCCCCACCAACATCGGCGCTTCAAACAAAATACTTTCTATTTTCGCTTCAGATGAGTTGTGACAAACAAGATATAGCCAAAATAGGTGAGAAACCCGTATTTTTCAAACAACAGTAGTGAACAAAGGTGTAGTTTTCGCTGGGAACCGATTTGAAACGATTTTTTAGCAACCAGAGCATGAACGTATCCTTTAACCTTTTCAGCGCTAGCTATTCCTCAGCCAAAATGTACCATTAAACTTACCCGGGTAGAGAAAAGATTTCGTCTGCAATATTGGGGATTCCTCTGTTACGTGCATAAAATAGGTCCTGTCCTTACCTCCCAAAATTAAGAAAATAAGGTCACCGGATACCAGACCCTCATTTGATGCCTTTTAGTGACATGGGTGTCAAATAATTGTGGTGCCAAGAGGCGACAGTGGCAATTGTGGTTCTTAGTTTCCCCATGGGATCAATACAGTTATTTGATTGATTTATTGATTGCTATAGAAACGATTAACATTTGAACGCAATGAGATTTGTTCCCATGTGTTTTAGGGCCTGTGTGCATTAGATCCGCCAATTCCGTACGGAAACCCCATTCACTTATGTAAACAAATAAACGGCTGTGGTTGCGGATGAGTTCCGCATCGGCTGATTTCTTATGGAAAGTGAATGGGGTTTGTGTACGAAACATGCGGATTGCGGATCTAATGTGTACCTTCCCTGAGAATCTTGATAATATTTGCATAGCACTCCGCGTATTCAGGCTTTAGAGCCAGAGGAAGACCAAGACGTCGATGGAGTGATGGGGTGGCAGACTCCCTACAAGACCACTACTTGACCATGCTCCGGGCCACCCGCCTTGCCGCAGATAAGCATCTCTATCTCCCCGCAACGCATTCAAGGCTATAAGCGGATAGAAGAAAGAAAAAAGAAAGCATATTAGCCTACTCCATTCTAAAAAAATTTGCATCTTCACTGTGATCAGTTCTCCATGTAAATGCTCATTATTGACGTAAATATCTAAGACGACTAAAACGCAGTTACGTGCGACACAATGGCATGAACTACATGACATAACACATGCCTTTTTTTTCTTACCTCAACGTCCTATTGTTGAATCAAACACCATTCTTGCTTGTCAAATGTTCACATTGCAAATGTTCATTCTGCCATTTGAGGGGAGAGGAATAGTGCAAGGATCAGCCTATGATTATTTCAATAAAACTGAATGAAGCAGACTGAAATTGAGGGTTGTATTTGTAAACCTGAGGGGGGTGACTAATGTCAGAAACAAATAATGCCCAGTTCCTTTCTTACCTTGTCTTCTGACCCTGCTTCTTGGTTCCTGGTATCTGTGGATCACTCTCTGTTCCCCTGCTGTGTCCTTTGGTCCATTCAGCTGTTCCCCTGGTGTGTCCTTTGGTTCATTCATCTGTTCCCCTGTTGTGTCCCTTGGTCCATTCATCTGTTCCCCTGGTGTGTCCCTTTGGTCCATTCATCTGTTCCCCTGCTGTGTCCTTTGGTCCATTCATCTGTTCCCCTGTTGTGTCCTTTGGTCCATTCATCTGTTCCCCTGGTGTGTCCCTTGGTCCATTCATCTGTTCCCCTGCTGTGTCCTTTGGTCCATTCATCTGTTCCCCTGTTGTGTCCTTTGGTCCATTCATCTGTTCCCCTGCTGTGTCCTTTGGTCCATTCATCTGTTCCCCTGCTGTGTCCTTTGGTCCATTTATCTGTTCCCCTGTTGTGTCCTTTGGTCCATTCATCTGTTCCCCTGCTGTGTCCTTTGGTTCATTTATCTGTTCCCCTGTTGTGTCCTTTGGTCCATTTATCTGTTCCCCTGTTGTGTCCTTTGGTCCATTCATCTGTTCCCCTGTTGTGTCCTTTGGTCCATTCATCTGTTCCCCTGTTGTGTCCTTTGGTCCATTCATCTGTTCCCCTGGTGTGTCCTTTGGTCCATTTATCTGTTCCCCTGTTGTGTCCTTTGGTCCATTCATCTGTTCCCCTGGTGTGTCCTTTGGTCCATTTATCTGTTCCCCTGCTGTGTCCTTTGGTCCATTCATCTGTTCCCCTGTTGTGTCCTTTGGTTCATTCATCTGTTCCCCTGTTGTGTCCTTTGATCCATTCATCTGTTCCTCTGCTGTGTCCTTTGATCCATTCATCTGTTCCTCTGCTGTGTCCTTTGGTCCATTCATCTGTTTCCCTAGTGCGTCCTTTGGTCCATATATCCATGCCCCTGACGTGTCCACTTGGAGAATTTCCAGTGATTCTTTGTCGCGTGGTCCGAATATGTGTTCCTGTTCTGTGTCTGAATAAAAGAAAAAATGAATGTCCTGTTGGATACGCATCTCTTAATAACTTTATTCGTGTCATTTAGCAGATCAATTATAGTATAGTTTATAGGACAATTATAAGATGCATCTGAAGCTGGATAATTTATTGATGTGTGTCTGTTTGTCCTAAACCTTTAAGCCTTTTTAGTAAATAATTTGGCTGAAGACACTCACTTTGACGATAAAATTAATACTCATTTCGAAAAGAAATGCGAATTAATTATGCGTGTTTTTTTCTTTTTAAAATCAAAAATGTATTTAAAGAAATCAGTCAAGTACTATTAGGACAGTGTTTAATCGGTTGGTTGCCTCCTGGTGGCATATCATAGATTCACTCTCCTTGGACTGCTGGTTTCGGAATCTGCGACTTGAACAAGCCGGAGTGGGGCTGTGAGTTGGCACTCGGAGCGACGTGGGAGCAACGCCACTGTATGGACCAAAAGATGGGACGGCCAAACAAAAAACAATTGTGCGGACATGTACAGCGTCTTCTGGCAGTTGCGCAACTGCATGTCAGACATCACGTGACCATCTACTATGGCGGGATTGTCTCGCTTTCAGTCCTTTGATGCCACCAGACTTAAGTAACTGTTTCTAGTGCTTCACCTGGAATTCCAGTAAGCCTGAATATTTATCAAGGATCGAGCATAATAATATTTTTTTTAAAAACATGTTTCCTCTTCTTCTCTCTTGATACACGTTTAATTGCTGTTTTCTGTTGTGTTTCTATTGGTTATAAGTAGGCCTAGTTGAAAGCACAACCATTGGGTTTTATATCGACGATCTTTGGGAGGACGTTACTCAAAAATCAATCAACAATACAAGTAAAGAAACAAACACCTATTGTTATGACCTGGCCAGCCAATGTCAGTAAAACGGGTGCGATACCACGTCCAGCAGCAACCTAATCTAACCCTAAGCTTTGTTGTAGGGGAGGGGAGAGGGGGAGGGGAGAGGGGGCAGGGCAGGGAAACGAGGTGGGTGTGGATAGCGACGATCGTATTTGTGCCAGTCTCACACAGAGTTACGTCCCTTTCTTTAAATATCAAAAAATAATAAAACTTTTCGAGTTTGCAAATGGGTCAAAATGGAAAAAGACTAATTTCTTCTTGTCGCTGCATTATTTGTCACCATAAAAGAAGTCGTAACTGGTGTACAGAGGATTCAGCTTCCTCGCTTTCAAGCTGAAATGTTCATCTTTCAGACAGATCACTGATCGGCGGTGCGGAGATTTACCTAGTTGAAAAGTGTTGACAGAATCAGTTGTCCGCTCGCTATCTAAGCCCACCTCACGCTAATAAGCAATGGCGGACCCAAGATGAAGCCTTCTAGTGATAATCTCAAATAAAAGGTTTTAAAAAAAAATTCCTACATCCCCTGCACCGAATTGGCGACCATTTGCCTGTTTACTAACAAAAGGAGTGGCTTCCCTTGCGAAGTGGAAACGATCGTCAAACGCTGAATCTAACAATACTTTGCTCCACACTACCAACTTTATTAGGAAATCACTAATGTTTGCTTCGACGCCATGCTTACGATGCTGCACACAATATTTTTGTGTGGTTTTAAACTTTTTGAAAATCGTTGTGGAACAAAAATGTCTGCTACTGCGCGAGCCTGTCTCGCGAGATGACGTCATGGGAAGACGCCATTGCTAAAGCGCAAATAGTTTCTGTTCGATTCAAATACCAGTATCGTGATCTGCGGACCCACTCCGTGGAGAGAGAGAGAGAGAGAGAGAGAGAGAGAGAGAGTAGGTCAGCAAATAATGCATGAAAAAATGTACATTAGCCTATAGGCTGAAGTGTTCATTCCCTACGATACTCTATGGACTACCCAGGATTGGGAGGCTTCGCCTCGCGTTGCCTTTCATGAGGCGGTCGCATAGGGAAAAATCCAACTCTGACCTCCTACCAAAAAAAAACACAATAAAAAAAAACAAAAAAAACACAGTATCGTGAAAACCGAAATATTTGAGTGTTTCTTCTCATAAAAACATATGCATAGTTTCTACAGGCAGTACTCGATTTTTTAATGCTTATTTTTTCTGTAAATTAATCGAGTTTTGTGGAACTTTCAATCATCTTGATTCTTGGAAGAAATCTGCAACAAAAATGTCTCTTCAGCCATGTATCGGCAATGTATGAAGAAATAGACCAATGTTTCAATAAATCGCGTCAATTATTGACAGAAAACGCATTTTTACAGCAAGTTAAGTTGTGTCTCATTTCATAACAACTACTCTGAGAATTGCTTACATTTTTTCTTCTTCTCATACCTAGTGAGTAGTGTGGAGAGGTAGACGTTTATTTTATTATTTCAAATCTGGGGTCTGTTGGAGGGGGGTATCGTATCCCTCCACTGGTTCTGTTGTGTTAAGCATTCTTCTTCTTCTCATTAGGCAGCCTACTTCATCACGTTGAAGATTCTGCTGCACTTTATGGGGTAGTACGAAAAAGAAAGAAAATAGAAGCAAAGATAGAGTGGGAAGCGAAATTCTACCAATCTTAACACTCCTGCTGAATTTGAATTTTAAATTTGTAGAACTTACCATTCTTCTGGGCTCGAAAGCACAATAAATGTAGGATCAAAATTAGAAATAGCATACTGTTTCTGCATCATGTGCATAGCACGACAGTTTGGCCTAAGTTCATGAGCACCTAGGTCTTGTTTGAGTTTGCAAATGACGTAAAGATAGGACGACGTAGGTGAACGACACAAAGTCAGACAGCTGTTTCCACCGCGTAAGACTTACGACTTACGTCAAAAACATAAGGTTGTTCTGCCCGAATCCGGCTCGGTTTTGTTGTTGTTCTTCTTGTTATTGTGTTTTGTGTATATATGTGTGTTTGTGCGTGCGTGCGTGCGCGCGTCTGCGTGTGTTTTAATGCGCTTTCTTGCTGAACGTCACACACACGCGCACTCGCACGTACATGTGTGGATAGTGTGAGAAAATGCCTTTTGCGTGGAAAACGCTATTCGTAATGGTTTGGATTCTAGGGAAGTGTGAAGGGGGGGGGGGGGGACGTAAATGTAGTTATTGTTATTTCGTTTCGGGTTGTTCCTTATGATAAGTGCGTTGTTTTGTTGTTGTTTCTGCTCAGATTTTTAACTTTTTTGTGAAGCGCTTAGAGCCCCGTAAGGAGAATAAGCGCTATATAAGTTGTCATTATTATTATTATTATATTCACATTGAGGCTGCTCTTTAAACTGATGTGTCAGTTTCAATTTGGGGCCATTTATATGGGAGTCAGACTTGGTCAAAACAATATTTATTTCCAGTTATAAGAGGGAAAACACGTGAAACCCGTGATTTTGACACGTGATCGGGTGGATCTTTAAAGACACACACATGCACACAGATACGTGCGTGCACATGCACACACACACACACACACACACACACACACACACACACACACACACAACATACACACACACACACACACACACACACACACACACACACACACACACACAGTGGCGTAGGAATGTTTTCAAGCCGGGGGGGGGGGGGGGGCAGGATTGCCAACAAACCGGGAGGGGGTGGGGGGCGCATACACACGGACAAGGGGGATGTCGGTTTAGTAAATGCTACAAAACCACTATATTATTGTCATTTTAACCATAATCATAGTCAACAATAAAAAATCTATGAATGAAAGAAAACATGATGTGAATTGAAAGGAGAAAACAAACAGACATACAACCATGTGTGGGGGCGGATCAGCCAGTCATGGAAGAGGGGAACGGGTAGTTCCAATTGGTCCGTTTGGGTGGGGTGAGGGATCTGGGGGACTTGCCTACCAGTAGCTGATGGTGATTTGAATGTAAACGATGCAGTCAATGCTTCTCATGAGGGAATAAGTTAAAACTGTAGCATGGCTCGTGTATAAAAAGCGTGAAAATCGGCACTACAAGCACAAGTGTGCGCGTAAAGATGTGATTTGAGTTTTGATTTTTTTTTTAGCATGTCACTTCACACTGATAAATCACAGACGTATGACAATGATGAACAATTGAATAGTAAAAAGCTCATTGACACAGCAGATGCCATTCATGAACGTTTTTGGTGCAAAGATGAAGAACTATGCGTTTGGCGAAATGCGCTGATTTATCGCTACCTTGGTAGTATATCTGAAAGCTCCATCAAACTAGAAGTGATTGACTACGATAAGAACGACGAAATGATTCCTTATCCAGCTTTACAGTGGGTCCATGACCTTCCAGCAGAGCTAGCAAAAAACACCATACGACTGTTCTGCAAAGCCAGAAAACGTATCATCATCACGGTCTACTTTAAGGATGTTCAAAACTCGGGGACCCTTCTCTGTCAGGGCAGAGACAGCTCTCTGTGCGACTCTGAAGAGTGTGAGAATCTAAAGCACCATGTGTCTAAGTTCCTTCAGGACAAGCATGTCAACAGTCTGACATCTTCCCTTCTCCAAGTGCCCCTGGTCTTCATCCAACATCTTGGTTCTGTCCCTCTGAATACCCCCACTATGGACACCTACTATGCCCGAACAGCTTTCCGTGAAGAACCAGGCATCCCTGATGATACACCACCCTCCATTGTTGATCCTGCCTGTGTTCCAACAGCAGCAGCATCGCTAGCAGCAGCAGCCCTCCACGAAGAACCCGAGATCCTTGAAGATCCTCTCTCCCCCATTATAGACCCCACTTGTGAAACAGCAGCAGCAGCAGCAGTCCTCCAGTGTGTATCAGGCCTCTTCAGTGAACCCCCTACCCCTACCACTGACCCCTCCCATGGAACAACAGAAGCAGCAGACCTCCATGAAGAACGAAGCAACCTGGGAGATAGCCCCACCCTTGCTGTGGACCCCACTTGCAAAACAGCAGCAGCAGTAGTCTCCCAGGAAGTGCCTGGCCTCCTCCTCGTTCAAGCCCCCACCCCCACCCATGAAAGACTCTTCTGTAACAACTTCTGGAACCCCCAAACAAATCATGTACAGAACCCTCACTCACCCCAGTTCAAAGGGCACTCACTGCCCAGCTTGCTTCCATAATTAAGAGCACTATCATAGAGTGGATAGCTGACTCTCTTCCTCGGGGTAGGTTGAGTGGAACTCAGGCTGACAGTGGCATGCATGGTGACCCTCGAGGTGCTGGAAGGACGGCACAAGAAACTCAGTCCATGACCAAAGGCACAACTAGTGCACGTGAAGAATATTTCTCTGGTCGCCGTTTTCCTGACTCTTCTCATGGTCACAGCTCCTTTGATCCCCACCATGACTGTCCTCCTGACACTTTCCAACAAGTTAATCAGGAACAAACCCGTTATCCCCAGGCAGCAAACCTATGCTGGCAATGTTCCTCAATACCCCCAGTCAGCATCCCAGTATCATATAGGGAACGCAATCCAGGCCAGTAGGTATGGTCAAGAGCCTGAACCGTACCAACGACGCCAGCAACACGTTGGCTTTTTCAATAGTGGTGTTGTAAATCACGGTCCACCCCCTTTACATTCCTTCGACCATTTCCCTCTCTTGGCAAACCAGTCCAACAATCACTGCCCCTCCTCTCAGTCATACAACTTGTTTCAAAGAAACTCTCCCCCCCCAGAGACCCAATAACCTCCATGTGAACAGTGGTATTCATTCGGGTACCACCCATTATAACCAGATACCTATTTCTGCCCCTTTTCAACACAACGCAATGTTAGGATGTCCCCCCATGTCTGCTGACTTCTAACATGTTAAACACGCAATATAGTGAACGACATTGAACTGTTCATTGTGTGATGTACAAATATTAATTTTATATTTTGAGTGTTGTTGGGTGCATCAGTGTTGTTCTTGACAATTACTTGAATTCATTCCAAGCAAACTTCGGAGTCATGCCTTAGCACATGCGAAAGTGTGTGTATGTATGCATGTGGGGCGCGTGCATGGTGTGTGGGTGTCTGTGCTCGTGAGTGTGTGTGTGTGTGTGTGTGTGTGTGTGTGTGAGAGAGAGAGAGAGAGAGAGAGAGAGAGAGAGAGAGAGAGATAGGGGGTGGGGCAGAGGAATGAGCACTCGTGATGCATAAAATGTAGGCATGTCGTTGAATTGAAGGACCCGTTTATTTGTGTTGTGCATTGAATATTTCCCAGCTTCTGTGTATTTGTTTCGTTGGCTTTGATGTTGTCTGTTGCCAGCTTTTGATGACATAGGTTGGCTTCTTAAATCTTTTGACTCGTCATTCTTGAAACCAGAAGAACATTTGCAATTTATTTAATGCCCATGATGTTTATTGTCATTGCCTAACAACTGCCATTCCTTTGTTCTCATTACTTACATGCTATCTTATGCTGGGAATTGTTATAAAAGTAAATAGACGGTTTCGTGTATTGCAAAAGTGAGATTTGAAAGTTGTGTACACATGCGTCAGTCTCCCTTGGACAGCATTTTCTTAAAGCCTTAAATACTGTTCATTGCTTTGATTGCATACATTTTATCATTAGAAAAGAATAGAGAGAGATAGGGAGAGAGGGGGGTGGAGGGAAGAGAGAGGGATAGGTGGGGAGAGAGAGAGAGAGAGAGAGAGAGAGAGAGAGAGAGAGAGAGAGAGAGAGAGAGAGAGAGAGAGAGAGAGAGAGAGAGAGAGAGAGAGAGAGAGAGAGAGAGAGAGAGAGAGAGAGTTGAATTGAACCTTTATTTTACAACGGTACAAGTATTGGCATACAAGAGAGAGAGAGAGAGAGAGAGAGAGAGAGAGAGAGAGAGAGAGAGAGAGAGAGAGAGAGAGAGAGAGAGAGAGAGAGAGAGAGAGAGAGAGAGAGAGAGCGTGCACTTGTGACGCAGCTGCCAAGCTCACGTATATTAATGATTGAAGCATTGTTGGATTGAAGGAACCGTCAAACTGTGTGTCTTGGTGTCGCTTGATGCTATTGTTCTTCATGATTGTTGTGTTTGCGTTTTTGCGATTGGCTCTGCGCATCCCCTCGTGTTTTGGATGCATAAGAGTTGGTTTCCCGCTTGATTAGCTCATCTGCTGATTATTGATCGGCTGCTTATTTCTTGTTTTCCTATTGTTTTAGTCTATAATTGTTTTGGAAACAGTCATTCATTGCTTCTCATTCTTGCATTCTGTTTATATTGCCATTTTGTTTATGAATGTAAACGGTTGGCTCGTGTGTTGCAAACTTGAAACGATTTGTGCTTTGAAATATTGTATATTCCCTTGATAGTGTTGTGATACTACGCCCCTTTCCTGTCTTCTTTTGATCCTATTAGTTCTACTTTTGTATTTGTATTTTCTTGTTTTGTATTTAAAAGCGTGCACTAATCTTGATAATCATAGGTTAAATTATGTCTGCAACATTGAACACATGGCCAACCAAAGACGGCCTTCGTATTGGCTATCTTAATATTAACAATGCCAGGAATAAGACAGATGACATTGGGACATTACTCCAAAATAACGGTAACAATTTTCACCTATTTTGTTTTTCGGAATCCCGTTTATCATCACACATAAAAGATGCAGATATTAGCATGCCAGGGTATCAGATTGCACGATTAGATCCGCACAAACCCAAATCCACAGGTCTTCTTTTGTATTTAGCGTCTTCATTAAAGTGCAAAAGCCTTGATAACATTATTTCAAATTCTGTTCAATCTTTATGGATCGAAATGACACTAAAACATAGTAAACCACTGATAATAGGTTTCATATACAGGAATCCAGCAGAAACATCAGATGGGTATGATAGCTTTAACATTATATGGATGATATTACAATGCTAGATCGTGAAACAATAATATTGGGGGATTTTAACATCGACTTATTGAAAGCAAAACCAAAATGGCATAACATCTATAGTTTACATGGCTTTGGACAAGTAATTAACCAACCGACCCGCATAACCGAAACAAGTCAGACTTTAATTGATCATATCTATACAAACAATAAACAGTCCATCATTGAAGTATGCACCCCTCCCTCTGAATGCAGCGATCACAATATCATCTGTCTTACCTGGTATAAAACCTCACATCAAAATTCCAAAGGTAGAACATAAGACCATATACCATAGAAGCTTTAAGAATTTTAATGAACAAGATTTCCTATCAGACATAGTCAATTCTCAATTAAATTTTATATATCAAATGACAGATCCTAATGAAGCAGCTGATTATTGGTTAAATACTTTTATGGTAGTATGATAAACATCCTCCCTTTATAAAGAAAAGAGTTAAACAAGAAGTCATGTCTTAAGTTTCTTTATTGCCCATTGTCATTGTACAACGCACATGGAAATTTGTCTTCCACCGCATAAAATAGAAATATTAAATAAAAGTATGAAACATAAATTATCTCACACACCCAATCATTCATCTGCTCTCCGCTATCTTGCTCACTCATCATGCAATCCAACAACAACAACAACATACAGTATTTATACAGCGCTGAATCTTGATAGAAATAAAATCAAAGCGCACACACACGTTAGCATTCATAACGCATTCAAACAAAAATGCAATACAAAGCGAACACACACGTTTGGCATAAATGGTATACAGCAGAAATAGACCTAAAGGCAAGAGAGAGACGAGAAGGAGAGTGGAGACTCAATGACGGGGGAACAGGTGGGTTTTGAGGTTAGATTTGAAGGCTGAGAGGGTCGGTCGCTGACGGAGGGAAAGAGGAAGTTTGTTCCAAGATGTCGGTCCTGAGACAGCAAAAGAGCGCCGACCGGCAGTTGAAAGCTTATACCTAGGGATCTGGAGAGAAACCCACCACCACTTCCGCCTTCATTTTTAACCCGTTCTTTTCTTTGTTCCTTCCTTCCTCCTTTTTTCCTTGTTTATTTTCTCCCCCCCCCTTTCCCCCCTTTTTTTTCCTACTACACCCCCCCCCCCCCCCCCCCCCCCCCCCCCCCCCCCCCCCTTTTCTTAAAAAAATATTTTAGGTAGTCTTTTCACTGCTCTCTTTCATCCAATTGTCTGTGTGGCTGACTAAGATGGACATTTCCAAGAACCTTAAGTGTTGTTATTTGATACAAAAATGTCTGGGTTTCTGTGTGACATAGTGTTTGGTGTACTGACGCATTCATTCTGTGTGAAGCTGGTGCATGTGTATGTGTGTGTGTGTGTGTGTGTGTGTGTGTGTGTGTGTGTGTGTGTGTGTGTGTGTATGTGTGTGAAACTAAACCACCCTGGATTACCAAAGATATCGATGATGAAAGAAATACATGAAGTCACTTAAAGAACTCGGGGACGCAGCAAGAATTTAAACAACAAAGAAATAAGGTAACTAATGTGAAACGTAAATCTAAACGCGATTATTTTCGACAAATGTTAATATCCACGAAAGATTCCCGCCAGATATAGAAAGCCATAGACATGCTAGCTAACAAACAAGTATCAAGAAGTCAGCAAATTGTTTCAGATATCTCTGCTGATCAGTTAAATAACCATTTTGCTAGCATAAAATAAAAAACAAACAAACATGTGATAGATCAAATGAAAATGATTTATCCTATTTAAAATAGTTCCTAAGTTCAAAATATATCAATTTTCCTTTCGATCTCCAGCCTATGACAGTATCTGAAGTTAGCAGAAGTCTTTTATCTTTAAAGCATTCAAAGACACGCGATATAGATGGTTTGGATATTAACATACTAAAGGTTGCGTGCCCAGTTATATGTGACTCACTAACTTATTTATATAACTTATGCATTGAAAAACTATGTTCTCCGTTAAATTTTAAACAAGCCAAACTCAGGCAATATATCTAACCCTTCTAATTATCGACCTATTTCTATTTCAGCTTTATCTAGGTCTCTTGAAAAGCACATTCAAAAATCCCTATACTCTTATTTAGATAAAAATAATTTACTTCATGATGATCAGTCTGGATTTAGAAAGAATCATTCATGAGACACTGCACTAATACAGCTTGTTGACAGTCTGCTATGTAATATAAATGAAAATAAGGTTAGTGGTATACTTTTGCTTGACTTTGAAAAAGCGTTGGATGTTATTAATCATTCACTCCTCCTGCGCAAACTAGAACTGTATAGCCGTCTTCCTGAATTTTTAAATCTTATGTCATCTTTTTTTGTGTGACAGAAAACAACTGGTTTCAATTAATAACAAAATGTCTGAATTGCTTCCAATGCACTATGGAATACCGCAAAGGTCTATTTTAGGTCCAGTATTGTTCACTGTTTATATAAACGACCTGCCATGCTTTGTTAATGGTAAATGTGAAATATTTGCAGATGACTCATCCTTTCATCTAGTGATACGAATCAGGGCCTGTATTCACGTTGAGATAGCATGAGACTTAGCATGATGCTAACTTAGAAGCTCTTCTAATGTCCTATAGGATTTAATAGGACTTTTGGAAGAGCTTCTAAGTTAGCATGATGCTAAGTCTCATGCTATCTCAACGTGAATACAGGCCCAGGCTAGTAAACAAACTTCAAAATGATGCTCCAAATGCTTTCAACTGGACCCAATTACATCACAGATCAATTAGTGCCAATAAAACGAAATGCATGTACGTATCAACCCGACAAAAAAGACAAAACATGAACTCCCAATTTCCACCACTATTTATTTGCAGCAACAAAATTGAAGAAGTTGAATCACATAAAATATTAGGTGTTGTTATTGACAAAGATCCGTCTTGGACAGACCATATAAAGTCTTTAGGGAAAGGTCTGTCTGAGAAAAAAAATGCTCCAACTAACCAAGATTAAACATTTCCTTGATAACCATTCTGGTAAACTCTTATTTAATGCTCACATACTCTCAATGAAAGATTATGCTTCAACATTATGGGATAGCTGTAGTGATACCAATTTAAAGATTACCAATCGTGTGTACAAAAAAGCAATTAAAATAATTTTATTAAAATCAAGTTCACTTACCTATGAAAACTACAAACAACTGGATATACTAACTTTTCAAGACGGACTTTTCCTCCATAAGGCAATCTGCAGGCATACTATTGTCAACGGAAATTCTCCCCAAAACATAACAGACACATTTACAACAAACACAAGCAGACACACCCATTTTCTCTCATTACCTCGACCAAATTATAATCTATTCAAATCTAGTCTCCTCTATTTATGGAACAAACTACACTCCATTTTTAAAATAAAACATGAAAAACAAGAACTACTTCCACCCAAAAAAAATCTTTAACAGGACATAACTGTTCACTTTATTTAAAATAATGGAAATATACATACATATTTTGGTAAGTAAATGTGATGTTTTAAATGTTTCGTTGTTGATGTTGATGTATTATTGTACATAATGTGCTATTCGCCCAGTCCCCATCCTCCTTCCTGTATTTAAAAAAAAAATATTTGCTTGTTTCTTTAATTAATTGTTTATTTCCCTTTTCTTGTTCGCTACTTTGGAATGCTTAGTTCTTTATTTTTTCTTTACATCATTTTTATGGATGGCTTGTTGAAAAAAGCATGTCATTTGCTTATACAATGTTCCCATATGGAAATAAAATTTTGACTTGACTTGACTTCACACACACACACACACACACACAC
The DNA here is from genome assembly GCA_017654935.2 of Phymorhynchus buccinoides. NCBI lineage: Eukaryota > Metazoa > Mollusca > Gastropoda > Neogastropoda > Raphitomidae > Phymorhynchus > Phymorhynchus buccinoides. The sequence goes on along the minus strand of CM065698.1, from coordinate 49,715,577 downwards.
ACATGTAACCCCGTTGGTGCGATAATGGGTACTCCCTTTTATTTGGTAAAATACAAAGTACTCCACTTTAACGAAGGTCAAGGGCGATAGTCTTAAAAATGTATGTCATTGGTTGATAGCATAAAGTGTTTGTTTCCAATCCTTTGATTGGATAGCATTTTTTGTTGACGGTTGTGAGACCAACGTCTGCTAAAGTTTTATCTAGAACCCCTATTCCACAAATAGGGTAAGTTATGCTTTTATAGGTTTGACTAACCTACTTTAGGTTAGTAAACTAAGTTTGTACTAGTCATTTGCTTGATTGAGTGCAGATTCTTTCTATTTTAGTCATTGTTTGGCAGCAATTAATTGTTTTTACCTTGGGTGACGTTGTGGGCGTGAGCTACAGTTTGTGGTTGTTATTGTTTTGTTTTGTGTTATTGCTGCTGTTGCTGCTTAGTATAATTGAAGGAGTATTATTGATTTTAGTGAGATAATTGCATGCATGGAGGTGGTTAATAAGTGTTATGGTTGGGTAAATATTGTAAGGGGATCATTATATTTATGGGCTTAGAGTTTGTGACGGTTAACACATTTATGCATGCACACACATCACTCACACAGCAAGCGTACAGCACACACACTTATGACACAAGATTGTTTTACCATCATCTTTAATATTTGGTTTTATTGGGACATTATGATTAAGGATTGTGTTTGGTTGTGTGTGTTGCAGGGTTTTCTTCTACTTTTTCCTCTGCTTCTCTACTTATACCTGTCTTCATATTCTTCACACCTCATCAATCTTCATCTCCATCGTTTTGATGAGTTCTTAATTCCTGTGAATTAAAGTCCAGATAAGCTGAACCCAAGAGTGTTTTAGTTTGTACGTATTATTGTAACACACACACACACACACACACACACACACACACATGGAGCACGTGATGACGCATGTACACACAAAAAAAGAAGTCATAACAAGATGGAGAAATAGAATATTTGGTAATATTTCTAAATTTCATATGCACCCTGCAGCTGCAGTTTGAAGTAGTTGGTTTTCAGAGGTGATTTGAACGTTACAAAGGATTTAGCATGACGAAAGCTGAAAGAGAGTGAGTTCCAGAGTGTAGCAGCTGAGACAAAAAATGCTCTGGAGCCGTGTTGTTTCTGATGGTAAGAGGGAATTTGAAAAATACGGTCATCAGAGGAAGAACGAAGGCTATGGGCAGGAACATAGATTGGGAAAAGGTTGCACAGATAGGCATCTTTTGTAACGATGTTGTAGCAGAGGCGGGCAGATGTTTTGATTCGGTATTCAATTTTGAGCCAGTTTAGTTTCGTTAAAAGATGTGATGTCTGGTGCCACTTTGGTACTCTGAATACAAGGCGCGCAGCAGAATTTTGAACACGTTGAAGAGGTTGGAGAGAGGTTGCAGGAAGGCCTAGGAGGATGTCATTGCAATAGTCTAATCTAAACAGAATACAGGAAGTGACAAGTGTCTTTGTGGCGTTTTCAGTCAGAAAGGGTCTAATAGAGCTAATGCGACGGATTTCAAGAAAGCAAGCTTGACATATGTTGGTAATGTGTTGTTTTAACGATAGATCAGAGTCAATATGAAGGCCGAGATCGCGAACGCACGACATGAACGTAATTTCGGTGGAACAAAGCTCTATAGGGTAGAGGTGGGGGGGGGGGGGGGGGGGGGGGGGGGGGGAAACGGTTTGAACCGAAAAACCGGTCCTGAAATTCCGCGGTTCGAAAAACCGGTTCGAGTTGCTGTGAACCGGTTTTTTAACTGCAAACTGAAAGTAATTTTCTCTTAGAATAACGCATTCTTTTTTAAGAACAACACTGAATCTCAGCGCAGATTTGGTGTTTGTAAACCAAGAGTAGCTGTTTCTAGTTGTCTGGTGTTGTAAGGTGCAAGTATGGCCAATGATTAGGCCTACACTACAGTAACGAACATTTGGAGGCATTTTCTTCTGAAATTGTTTTCGAAAGAGTGATGAAGTGATTGTAGAAACTATTGCTTTGTGCTTGCAATGTGGCAGTGCGATCTATCGGGGTAGTGGAACAACAAACATGACTAATCACCAAGATAACTGTGATAATGGAACAACAATAAAACAATGTCTTTTTAAGTTTATTTAATTGCATTTCTATAAATTCTTATGCTAACAAGATGAGCAATTATGTTCGACAAGATTTTGATCTGCACACACACACACACACACACACACACACACTCACTATCTCTCTCTCTCTCTCTTTCTCTCTCTCTCTCTCTCACACACACACACACACACACACACACACACACACACAGAGGCGCGCGCACACACACACATAAAGAAGCTTTTTCTTATCAATAAACGGACATGAACTTGCTATAATATTTGCACTGTATTTTATTCATACGTAAATGTGTATACTCTCTCTCTCTCTCTCTCTCTCTCTCTCTCTCTCGCTCTCCCTCCCCATCCCCCGTCTCACTCTATGTACTGACCTCTTAAATCCAAACGATGTACGGTTTTGTCTAAAAGTTGATTTGTTTTGCGGGTTTCTTTTTGGAGGAGGGGGAGGGGTGTTCATTGTTATAACTGGGATTGGGAGTAGCTTCATAAGCTGCTTAATGTACGTTCAGTAGTTATTGTTCGATTAAAATGAATGCGCTTACTGAAGATATTGTCTAAAAGTAGAATATGTCATTACTGTTGTATGAGAGAGAGAGAGAGAGAGAGAGAGAGAGAGAGAGAGAGAGAGAGAGAGAGAGAGAGAGAGAGAGAGAGAGAGAGAGAGAGAGAACGAAAACGAAATCTTATTTAACCAGGGAACATGAGATTAGCAATAACAGCTTTTCTCAACCCAGCCCTGGGACTGAAAGAGAGAGAGAGAGAATGTGTGTGTGCGTGCATGTGCGTGTGAAAGCGCGCGTGTGTGCGGTTGTGCGCGTGTGATTGTGTGTGTGTGCGCGCGCGCTCGCGTGTGATATTTTTTCTTTCGATTGTGAAAGATTTTCTCTTCTCATTTTGTTTATCTCTTGGTTTAAAAAAGTGTTTTATTTACACACTTTTGCAGCAACAAAGTATTGACAAGAGTACAAGAAGCCGAGGCTTATAAAAGTACTCAACACAGAGTGTATCTGTTCAGGTACATAATTAAGATTATTATACTTTTGTATTCCTCCTCCCTCTACATATCTGATTATTCTCAAAGCTAGTTCATTGCGTTGTGAATGTGCCACCATCCTTCACACTCCAACCGCCATATGACGTTTTGTTTTTGCTTTGGATTAATTATTTTCTCTATGATTATTATATTTTTCAACTACACCCCTACCCTCACCTTCCTTTGACACGGGCAGATGGCCCCGTCATTAAAATGTTTTAGTTTTTAGTTGAGTGTGTGTGTATGTGTGCGCGCGCGTGTGTGAATATTCTGACAAATAATTGCATAGGTGAAACTACTGATGTGAGTACTGGTTAAGAAAACCGGTTCGCAGGTTCGGAGATGAAAAACCGGTTAAAAACCGGTTCGAAAATTTGAACCGGTTCTCAACTCTACTATAGGGGGATGGAGATTTTGGGCGTGATTTTGTCAAACAAACCGGATAGCCTCTGTTTTATCATCATTTAGCTAAAGTTTGTTGCTTGACATCCAATGTTTGATGTCAGAAACACAGTCTTCAAGTGTTTGGACAAGTTGGTGGTAGTTCCATGCATGTCAGAATGTTTGAGCTGGGTGTCGTTGGTGAAAATGTCATGCTGAACAGAATGAAAAAAAAATCTTGGACAATGATGTAGTGTACATGATGAAAAGTACAAGCCCAAGTACTGATCCTTAAGGAACGCCAAAGTCAAGAGACATTTTAGATGACTGCATATAACATCAAATTTAGAGAAAGCTATTTAATTTAGATGACTGCATATAACATCAAATTTAGAGAAAGCTATTTAAATCCCGTTTTCTGCATTCTATAAAGGAATGTGAGCTCTATCTTGTAAATCAAAATCTCGATTTATTCAAAACTTTCATAATGTCTAGTTTTCTCATGAACCATTTCAACTATTTTCATGGGTGCAATTGATGACTACAACGTAACTATGAGCAGCAATCGAAACAAGCGCAATTGAGTGTAAGGGTAGTAGTATAAACAGGCGGTATTGAGGTGCACCGCCTTTCAGCACTCTGGTCCTACGTAACCCTGGAGGCCATCCAGACTGTCCTGGCGTCATACCCCGGGGCTTCAGAGGCCGGAACGAAGGAGGACTGCTCCTGGGAAGTGGTAGTCGTGCCCCCGGTGGAGCCAGTGCCTGCTGAGGATATCTCCTCGGTGACCTGCTGGCTGGACATAGCTGACACGTTGGAGATATCCTTGTCTTGGGCGACCCCATCGGAGGCCTTGGCTTCGTTGTCGACGGCGACCAACTCGACTGCGATCTGGGACATCCTTCTGAGCTGCTGAAGACTGTGGGTCCTGCAATGGAATCACCTTCTTCTTCTTCTGCGTTCCCAGGCCATATGGCCGTAATGGGTTAAGGTACGTATGTGTCCGGTTTTCAGTTTTCACTGGTCTCCTCGCTGCGTACAGCCAATATATTCCGATTACGGAGGAGCTCAAAGAAAAAGGAAATATTTGGAAGATGTTTTCAATTTTTTTAAAAAGGTCTGGAGAATGGGCCATTAAGTCAGAAAGATAGCAGATGATAGAAAGAAAAGGGAAAAGGCAGAGTCAAAGAGTGTGGCAGATTAGAGGAGGTTACAAGCACAGATCTTCTAGAAGGTGGGTTAACTATTTTTACAAAAGACCCCCCGGTATTCCCACGGGGAGAGAATCGTGGAGGGGGTGGGGTGTTCCAACTCCCCGTATGGAGGCACAAGGCATCCACCCACTGCCCCGAATGGAATCACCGACACGTGGGTTTCGTAGAGATAATTATGCAATTATTTTTGATAATTGTGAAATTAATTATAATGTAATTATATGATAATTATTCGATTGTGTCACCAAGTCCGCTTCTACATGACGTCCCCGTCTCTGTAGATAATTTATGTCGATATCCCTGTGTTGTTGTTGTTGAGTTTAATGTATGTTTCACTAAACGTGATAGAAGACAAGAAAGGTGTGTGTGTGTGTGTGTGTGTGTGTGTGTGTGTGTGTGTGTGTGTGTGTGTGTGTGTGTGTGTGTGTGTGTGTTGCTATTCTTGAATGCAATGTATTTTCACTAAAAGAGATATTAGACAAGAAAGGTGTGTATGTGTGTGTGTCACGGTGTGTACATCTCTCTTTCTCTCGCTCTCTCTCGTATGGGTTGATTGCCTGCACAGATAAATATTTGTCAGTGTCAATGTCAGATTGTCTCTCTCTCTGTCTCTCTCTCTCTCTCTCTCGCTCGCTCGCTCTCTCTCTCTCTCTCTCTCTCTCTCTCTCTCTCTCTCTCTCTCTCTCTCTCTCTCTCTCTCTCTCTCTCTCTCTCTCTCTCTCTAGTCGTGAGTCACTGCTTAATGAAACAGGCAAAGATGAAAATTTTAAACAGCAGAGAAACAAGGTAAATTCAATGAAAAGGGCCGCTGAAAAGAAATACTTTAGTGAACTTATTGTTTCTAAGTCTGACACTAAATCTATATGGAAGGCAATAAATCAATTATCTGGCAAACATAACAAATCTTCAAATACTCCTTCTACAACTTTGTCTGTTGAAGATTTGAACAATCATTTTTCATCAGTTTGCAATAAAATCATTGAAGTTAACCACACTGACCAAAATGATTTACGATTACTTAAAGAATTTTGTGAATCTAAACATATAAAATCCTATCTTAATTTTAAGTTTCTTAGTGTTCACGAAGTGTATTGTGAATTGTGTTCTTTAGGTAAATCCAAATCCCGTGGTTTAGACGACATAGACAACGGAATACTTAAAACGGCAGCACCAATCATTGCTGAACATTTGACCTACATCTACAATTTGTGTATTGAAAAACATAACTTTCCTCAAGCTTTTAAGGATGCCAGGGTACTTCCGCTTTTTAAGTCTGGTGACCCAAATAATTCTTCCAACAATAGACCAATATCAATTCTATCTGTCTTATCTAAACCATTAGAAAAACATCTAAAAAATTCAATTCAATCGCATGTTGATCGAAATAATTTACTTCATCCAAATCAAAGTGGATTCAGAAAAGATCATTCATGTCACACTGCACTTTCAAACCTTATAGAGCAATGGCATTCAAATATAAACAATGATCTAATTACAGGGGCAGTCTTTGTCGATTTTGCCAAAGCATTCGACACAATCGACCATAATCTCCTTTTAAGAAAACTGGCACTGTATGGTTTATCGCAGGAGTCTATGGATCTCATTTCATCTCTTCTAACTAACAGACAGCAATCAGTTTATCAGGACTGTAAAAAATCTTCTTTTAAGGTGATAAAATACGGTGTTCCGCAAGGTTCAGTCCTGGGGCCAATCCTGTTCTCCATATATATAAATGACCTTCCTTTACATGTCACATCAGATTGCGAACTGTTTGCTGATGACAGCACATTACATAATAAAAATAAGAATACTGACCTCGTGCTCACTGATATACAAAATGATCTCAACAAACTAGAAACATGGAGTCATCTTAATCATATGGCTCTTCATCCTCAAAAATCTAAGTTAATGATTATTACTACAAGACAGAAACGCCAGAATATCAAACCTGACTTGATTAAAATGAAAGTGCATGATAATGTTTTAGACGAGGTTGATTCACATAAACTGCTTGGTCTTGTAATTGACAATAATCTTTCATGGTCTCCCCATATTACTATCCTCATTCGTAAACTATCAAGAAAGTTATTTCAATTCAATAGAATAAAACATTTCCTCGACCAACATACCAGAAAACTATTTTTTCACGCCTATTTACAACCTGATTTCGATTATGCTTCCACGACTTGGGATCTGGCAAGTAAAAACTGCCTTAAACCTTTAGAAAGTATTTACAGGCGTTCTGTTAAACTTATACTTCTAAAATCATCTTCTTTACAAGATCTTGATTACAAAACACTTAAAATTCTTCCTTTTCCTTTAAGATGTCAATTTAATAAAGCCGTTTTCGTTTACAAGATTGTTAATGGACTCGCTCCTCTATATCTGCGTGAAAAGATATGTGAGACTAACATAAGAAACAAAAGTAGAATACAGCTCCCCCGTCCAAGAACTGATTTATACATGACATCTCTAACATATTCAGGTGGCAAACTCTGGAACGAAATTCCCGATCACATAAAAACAAAATGTACCTTGGCATCATTCAAAAGCGGCTATCATGATTACTTACTTCATCTGTTGTAATTATTTGTTCCCCTTTTGTTCCATACTTGTGAGGGTTATGCCTCTTTCGTGTTCGCTATTGCAATGCCAAATTATATACCATAATAAACTCATCCACCTCCCCCCCCCTTCTCTCTCTCTCTCTGTCTCTCTGTCTCTCTCTCTCTCTCTCTCTCTCTCTCTCTCTCTCTCTCTCTCTCTCTCTCTCTCTCTCTCGATCTCTCACTCTCTCCCTCGCTCGCTCTCTAGTAGACTAACCTATGAGAGTATGTTTCTGAATGTATTTGCTGGTGCTTATACGTGCCATTTCAGTTTTAGTGTGGTATGATTTTGATGATGATGTTTAGATGTTGTTGCACATTTGCTGTGTATTTACATTATGTGTTTGAATGCTCTTTATAATTACATTTTTCCTTTTTCTTTTCTCATTTTTCTTTTTGTTTGATTAATATGTTTTTCTTTTTCTTTAGTTTCCTTTTCTTTGTGAGGGCATAGTGAAAAGAAGCTTTGTAGCTTATCTATTTTCCCTCAATAAAAAATCGTGAATCGTGAATCGTGAATCTCTCTCTCTCTCTCTCTCTCTCTCTCTCTCTCTCTCTCTCTCTCTCTCTCTCTCTCTCTCTTCGTGTCTGTATGTGGCTGTACATGAGTGGACGTATGTGCCTATTTTCTGGTGTGGGCAATAAGCAGGAATACATCATTATTATACAGCGTCAGACTATACTTACATCGCTGCCATCGCTTGCTGTTCCTTCTCTGAAACATCATACAACAACGTTAAGCAATAACCAAACCTTAATCACTGAAATAAGAGGAGCATCCTGTTCTTTTAATTAACTGTGACCATTTTAATTAGCCCTAAACATAATGGCGCCAAGAGTGAAGATTCCTTATAAAGACACAGAACACAGAATGATAAATTCCTATTAATATTGCTTACTTATGTATTCTAACTAAATACTTACCAACACTCAAAACAATAGCATAAACATCTCCAATTTGGAACCCAATGCCCCAGCAACATAAAAACGAAAGTAGCAAAGGACCGCAACTCTCCTTACCGGAAGCCCAGATACTTCCCTTTTAGCTTCTGGTCACGCAGTCCATTTGACCATTCAAAGTCGCTTTATGATTTTCCCTGCATCAGGAGGCAGGATGGGTGGGATGCCTAGATTGCTTTGAGTGTTGGTGAGTATTTAGTTAGAAAAGATAGTAATATTAATAATAGCAGAATCCCAAAGAGGAGGTGGGTGATGCTCTTACAAATAAAAACCACCCAGGATACAATCAACACCCAAAACAGCAGTCAAAATGAGCTGAAAAACATGAGTTAGAAGTACAGTAAAAAATATGAAATAAATTCCCCCAACAGGTCATAACCATGACATCCCCAAGAAAACATTAACCTACATCAGCAGGACATCGGTGTTTGCGCCACTACCACCCATTTGATGGCAAAGGCGTCATCCGGTCTCCTCGTAGAGACATCCCTGAGATTGAAGCAGGAACGTATTATGTGACTTCCAGAAGGCAGCTTCCAGTATTTTCGCCAGTGGAACACCCTTAGAAAGAGCTAGCGAAGAACTGATGGCATGCAGTTTGTGCGCCCTGATAGGGTTGTGAGGTAAAGAAAGTCTAGCCTTAGCATAAGCCATCTTAACCAAATCAACGAACCACCGAAAGATGGTGGATTTTGAGATGTCTTTTCGTATTTCTCATTGAGAGAGATGAAAATCCGACGCCTAGAGCCACGAAAGGACCTAGAGCGACGGAGATAATTATATCCTGAGACAACGAACAGGACACAGGTTGACATCCAAGTCGTCATCACAAAGGATGGAGTCAAAACTAGAGATTACAATTAGTGGGGAGTCGACATCGCCCGGTTGAGTTTCAGCACAAAACTCTGGCAAGAGCGAGAGAGAGACAGACAAGCGAGTAGAGTCAAACTCTATGTCCTGCGCGAGACCACTGAGCACATGCACACAGCTAACCCGCCAAGAGGAAGTGAGGGCCACCAGGAAGAGCGTCTTATAGGTCAACAGTTTCAAGGAAAGTCCTTGAATGGGTTCGCAGGAGTCTCTCAGAAAGTTGAGGACCAGGAAAACGATGGACTTTAGAGGGAGCCTGAAGCCGAATCGTGTCAATGAAATGCGAAACCTGAACCGCAGACAGAGAATCCACTGAACGAACACCTAACGCCATTGAAATGGTGCTATTAACCGCTGCCTTGTAGCCAGCTAACGTTTGCGCCGAGAGGTTCTTAGAATAAAACAGATGAGACAGGAACTCAACAAACTAAACTGAAGAAGGGCGAAGGGGATATATCTTACGACCCTGACAAAAAACGAACCAAATAAGCCAACGAAGGTCATACAAGGCGTTTGTACTCTGGTGCCTAGAGGCTAGAAGCAGATAAAAGGTTCTGGATGAGAAACCTTAATTCCTAAAAACCTTGCCACATAGTGACCATGCGATCAAGTTCAGCCTTGAAGGGTCTGGATGGACTATTCCCGACCTTGGCTGAAGGAGCGTGTTTGTGGAGATATGAAGATGTAGAGGAGGCTCACTAAGCATGGATGAACAGACCAGAGCCGGCCATGCATCCACCATAGTAGTTGTATCGCTCCACAGAAGCGACCACCGTTGTATTGGAAGCCTACAGAGAAATCGGGCTTGTTGTCTCTAAGAGAGATTTGACCATCAACAGGATGGAAAGAGAAGCAAACAGACGAACGCGTCTAAACTTCGCTCCTATTCTGTCTAATCAAATGGGTAACCATTTCCAGCGACAATGCAACAATATGAAGTATCTTCTGAAAAGGAGAATTTTTTATAAACGATCCTGCTAGAACCAGAAGAAGAAAAAGAGACCCACCGAAGTGAAAGGACGTGGGTACAGAATGCTAATTAGTTACACAGACGTGAAGGGACGTGGAAACATCACGCCAACAGCCAACTACCAACAAACATGGCTGACTAACAATAGAGCAAGGAATGACTACTAACCAAAAACTAACAGAACATCGGTAAAGAAATTGTTTCTACCAGGCGAAACACTCCTGAACTATGTAAAAGAGAAAAATGAAATTAAAAACTCTTCCGAATGAACTGAAAGTAGTTTAAAAGAACCAAAAGATGATGAAGAAAAAGGGAGTTGTTGTTCCGTCTGAAGGCCTAAACCAGAACACTATTAGTATTAGGCCTAGTATTAGTATAAAACCAGTAGGTAAATAAAGTGAACGACACACTCGGAGTAAACCGTCGAATGCTCTAGCATTCCCGGAAAACAAGAAGTTGGACTTGACGCCCATACAAACTTTCTAGAAATTTGAGAAAGAAGAACAATATCCCAGAGTGAAGCCAGTAACCGATTTATGGTCCGACCGAAACGGAGTGATGAGAAAATCATCCGTGGCGAGTCATGGGAACATTTCTTCAGCATCCTGGATGTCAGGGGAGTTGTTGGAAAGGCATAGAAAAAAACATGCCGATCCCAGAAAGGGAGAATGCATTCTGAGCGATTGCCTGAAGATACTAAATCGGAGAAACAAAGGGAGGAAGTCGAGGGTTGTAGAAAGTAGAAAACAGATCGATCAGAAGTTGTCCCCAAAGGTCCCAGACTGCAGTCAGGGCCTGATGTGCGATCGTCCATTCTGTTGAAAGAATCTGCGAGGAACGGCTCAGTTGATCTGCTAAGAAACGTTCACCGGTAAAAATGAACCGGTACTACAAAACGTGTAGATCAAACCACAAAAGAAGCTTGCTGGAAATCTACCGATTCTGAGTGGTTTGACTGCAAAACAGCCAAAGAAAGCGGTATATGAAAAGATGTATCTGACTCAGAAGAGAAGTCAGACTGAATGAAAACATTGTACTCCAATGAGAAAACCACGGAGAGCTGTTGAATGTGCTGGTGTGGTCTTGTAAACTTACAGCCAAGGAGAAGTGACAGTAAGAAAGATTTGGAAATTAACTTGTAGTTAGAACCAACCACGGAACCTGATAATAAGATACAAAAACATCCATTAAGTGGTACCGAACAAGGTAACCGATTAACTGTGTAAACGTCTAGTAACTTATCTACCGAAAACTGGAACAGGACGGAAAAAACGGTACAAAATTGAAACTGCAATGGCAACTCAGACTGCTACAAATTACCAAATGAAAATAATGACGGAGAAAACCGGGAACAGAACCAGTACCAGTACTGGACTTAGAACGTCCACCGGGAAAAAAATGGTTCTACATAGAACCAGTGCCGTATAACGGTCAGTCAGAGAGAACCGATAGAAGCATTGCAAGGAGCGTGTCCACTGCAGAAGGCAGTAAGGTCTGAGAAAAACCAACAAACCACGCCTAGAAAAAAACATGGGAGTGTAGTGAGAATCCGTTTGTTGGAAGAGAGACACGGATTGACGGTCTCCGACATTGTCAGAATCTGACAGAGTCTGAGCTAAAAAACATCAGAGTGAACGGTAGTTCGTTGTCTGATCGAAGAGAGAGACAGAAAGACGGTCTCTAATACCATAAACATCTACAAAAAAAAATTGAAAATCTTCGAGGGACTTCTTGTTGAACTCAACACTCAGATTAACCGATTACACTGGGTGATCATCATCCCAGGGAAGAGGTTCCATCGATGTCCGGTGTAGAATACAGTTGTGTTCAACCGGAGAGAATTCCAACCAGGAAATAACATGGTGACGGAACGGGAACAATAATGGTCCCGTGAACCGAACAAAACAGCATGCACCGCATTACCGAGACATAAGTGATCGCCAGTTGAGAACCTGGGAGGTGCAAATATATAAATCTAACATCGTTCCAAGGAGTTTCGAATCACGGCGAAAGGAACCCACTAAATTGTCCGTAGATGAAGAGGGACTTAGAGACTAAGTTCTACAACATACGGACAGTATGGATGAAGCATGTCCAACAGACCATGCTAGAGAAATCCACTGGAGCGGGTTGGACATCCGTTCGCTCCAGGAGAGATACGGATTGACGGTTTTCCACACCAACAGAAATGCCGCCAAGTCTGATCCCAGAAGGACATCAGACTGAGACAGGAAACTAAAAGTCTTAGAAGAGCTTCTTGCTGAAGTCAATCCTCAAATTCATCCAGTTGCCCGGGTGTACGTCATATGAGGGAATAGGTTCCATCAACACTCTGTGCTAGTACCAGATGTGATAAACCGAGAATAAATTCAACCGAGAAAAATATCCAGTTCCGGAACGGGAGCGGCCATGCTCCTGCAAACCATGAGAAATACCGTTCACCGTTTCACCGTGAATTCCTCAACAGAGGGAAGCGGTTCCAGTGGCACCTGGTGCTGGTACTGGTTGTGATGAACCGGTAGAGACTCTAACCGAAAAGAAGATCCGGTTCCGGTACGGGAGTGAACCTGATCCCGTGAACCGGGAGAAACCGCAGCACCGGATGAATCATCCAGTTCAAACAACGCCCGGTGTTGGTACCGGGTGCGTTGAACCGGGGAAGGGTCCAACCGGGAAAAAGATCCGGTTGCGAGGTGATAACGTCCATGCTCCACACCACCGGAAGGACCGTCGTGCACCGTGTCGCCGGGTCCACATAGCCACCCGGTTGATGAACCGGAAGGCGCGAGCCCACCGTCTACGGACTGCCTCGGGCTGGGCTTTGCCAGTCTCTGGGTCATGGATTGTCCGGTAAGGACAGACCCAACTGGATGGCCAGAACCAGGAATTCCTTTCCCCTGTCGACCGGTTCTAATGGGAACTGGATGGTTGTCCACCGGGTTTATGGCCTCTAGGTCTCCGTAGGGGAGAGGCACTACCGGAACACGAGACAAAGCCGTGTCATCTCCCCGAGAACGACAGGCCTC
>CM065698.1:49689899-49697399 GCA_017654935.2 Phymorhynchus buccinoides | reverse complement strand
TGTGCCCCCATCTCTACATGTCCCCGTCTCTATGTGTCATCCTCATAGTCTACGATTCACAGTCACACGTATTGTATAAATCAGTCACACGTAGTCTACGATTCACAGTCACACAGGCACACGTATTGTATGAATCACAGTCACACAGACACACGTAGTCTACGATTCACAGTCAGACATACACACGTATTGTATGAATCACAGTCACATAGACAAACGTAGTCTCTGATTCAGTCACACAGACACGCGTAGTGTATGAATCACAGTCACACAGACACACGAAGTCTACGATTCACAGTCACACAGACACACGTATTGTATGAATCACAGATACACGTAGTCTACGATTCACTGTCCGACAGACACACTCAATATGTAAATCACTGTCACACAGACACACGTAGTCTCTGAATCACAGTCACACAGACACATTACTTGTAATGTCTCTTCTCAATCCCACAGACAAACGTACCACAGGTGACCCCATTGTCAAAGGACGTTTGAGAATTACAGCGACACACGTAGTCTCTACATGTGGCCCCGGCTGCACAGCTTTCTTCTTCATTGCCGTTAGTATTACACGACGAGCCCACCTTCAGGCCTGACACATAGTGCACACACAGAGATACTCAGACCGACCGACAGACAGACAGACAGACACGCACGCACACACACACAAATGCACATAGAGATACAGGACAGACAGACACACAAATGCACACACGCACACATAGATACAGACAGACAGACACATACACATAGATACATACAGACAGACACACACATACAGAAGAAAGACAGACACGGACAGACAGACAGACACACACACACACACACACGCACTCACGCACATACACACACACACACACACACACACACGCACACAGACACAGACATACACAGACACACACCCAGACGCAGACACACACAGAGACACACACACACATGCATACACGCACACGCACATACAAACACACACACATACACACACACGCACGCGCACGCACACGCACACACGCACACGCACACGCACACACACACACACACACAATAACTCCACACGAGATACATCCGTTTGAGGAAATAAACCAACTAGATCACCAGCCGTGCGGCAGAATGTTCGGCTGCCTCGCAGCTGGCAACGAACCTTCATTTTCGGCATCCTAGATCCCTCCGTTCAAACGTTATTGTGCTAGGTGCTCAACAGTATTTTCGGCTCCAGTGAACTTGACCTTTGACCTTCATTATCGAATTTGGCCTAGATATCCTTATTACCTATCCACATGCAACATTTGGTTTAACCCTTTCACCGCCAATGTTGCATTTTAGCACCACACTGATTTAACACCCATGCTACTAAAAGGTATGAAAGTTGGATCAGTTATCCAGTAGCCTTATGTTGTTAATTTTAGGAGATAAGGAAAGGATTTATTTGATGCATGTCATTGGGGGGATTCACAGCACTGCAGATGCCAACTTTTCTTTACCTAGGTAAGTTTGAGAGAAAATTTTGGATGAAAAATGGCTGGCGGCGAAAGGGCTAAACAAATGTATTCCAAAGTACACAATAAAGCAGCAACGACATTTAAATAACTGTACAACAAGCAAAAATGCTTATGCATGGTACTCACTAAAATTCAAGTTACACAGGATTGGCTGCAACACACATTACACTAAATGTGGAAAAGGAACAACAGTAATGATTGAACACATATGTGGAAACCCCATAGAAAACATACGGACAAGTAAACAAACAAACAAACAAACAAACAAACAAACACATAATCAAACAATTTGAATTTGAAGGGGCATGAACAAAATGACATAATCGTTGGAAAATCAACGCCAAAACAATCACATCTAGTTGCAACAGACTGCACCATGACCGCCCATGCAGAATATGAGCGTCCTAGGCCCATCCGTTGAGACGTTATCATGGCAGGTGCTCGGCAGAATGTTCGGCTCCAGTGACCTTGACCCTCGACCTGTGACCTTCATGTTCGACCTTGGCCTCGATATCCTTAGTGCCTATCCGCATGCGAAATTTGGGCCTCCTAGGCCCCTCCGTTCAAACGTTACCGTGTTAACATAGTCACATAGATAGCCAGGAACAAACAGAATTCTCTGGAAACATTACCAGCTTCGCCGCGGCTGGTAATTAGCATACAACAGGAAGGGAGATTGGGCAGTGGTTTGCTACAAACTGTACGTTTAAACAAAGACACAAACAGACATGGGAACAACACTACCCCTCCGCTCCAGAGGAGGTAAAGGGGGAGGGGGAGGAGACTATTATATAGTAATAGTGTTAGTATTATGCGATGCTTGCCCACTCACTGCATTGCCCCAGCCAGTCGCAGTAGAGCTTGTTCTCACAGTGCACGTTGTAGTCGCCGCTGCAGTTGCCATGCAGTTTGAGTTCTGGAGAGAACCAAATGAACAACACAGTATGACTGTGTCAATGCTCTATTTCATCTCTCTCTGTCTCTCTCCTCTTGCTCTGTCTCTCCGTGTCTCTCTCGCCTGTCTCTCTGTCTGTCGGTGTCTGTCTGTTTATCTCTCTATGTCTGTCTGTCTGTGTGTCTGTCTGTCTGTCTGTCTGTCTCTCTCTCTCTCTCTCTCTCTCTCTCTCTCTCTCTCTCTCTCTCTCTCTCTCTCTCTCTCTCAAAGTGCGCAAATAATCTATTGCAGCTTATCCTTTTTACTCTCAATAAAGCATAAAACATTCATTATCTCTCTCTCTCTCTCTCTCTCTCTCTCTCTCTCTCTCTCTCTCTCTCTCTCTCTCTCTCTCTCTCTCTCTCTCTCTCTAACCCCCTCCCCTCTGACATGGGCATAAGGCCTGGATCAGTAAACTTTATGAATTGTGAATTGTGTGTGTGAATGTCTCTCTCTCTCTCTCTCTCTCTCTCTCTCTCTCTCTCTCTCTCTGTTATTATTAGTATTGCTATTATTACTATTATTACTATTACAGTACTCCCCGTTTATAGTAAACTCGGTTATAAGAAATTTCGGTTACAGTAAAGGAAAGCACTGGTTCCCGGCCAAAGGTCTACTGTTTTATTACTAAATAGACCTCGGATAGTAGCAACTCGGTTATAATAAAAAACAACTGCTATAGTAAAGTTACTTTTGGTTCCCCACAGGACTGGCTCCTCGGTTACAATAAAAAAAAAAGTCCTCTTCGTGACCTTTGCAAATACGTCACCAATTTATGCGTCACAGTCTCACCACTCCCTCCACCCACCCATAATAACAACTGGGTTATAATTAAAATTTAAAAAAAAATCCTATAGTAAAGTCCTGTGTGCTTCCTCTTCGTTACAATAAACAAAATTGTCCTCTTCCTGACCTTTGCAAATACGTCATCAATGTATACGTCACAGTCTCACTACTCCCTCTACCCACCTTCATCAACGAAATTGAAAGGCACTCAAAAACATGTTTCTTTCCCCTCATTACTTAGTGGGAAAAAAATGAATCCGAAAAAAAAAAATATACAGCCGAATCCGCTTATAAGAAAACTCGCTTACAATGAAGCAAAAAAAAATTCCCTGCCGAACTTCTTCTTTCTTATCTATGATCAAAATTGGGATATAAGAAACTCGCTTATAAGAAAACTCGGTTATAAGCAAGCAATTGTTTTCTCCCATCCGCAATGGAAACTTGGTGGGAAAGAGGGCAGTTCTTAACGTTTTGATAGTCGCTTGTATCGACCCAAAATCACGGGTTCCACCTGTTTTCCTTCTTATAGCTGGTACAAAATCTTGTTTTGACCAGGTTTGACTCCCATACAAATGCCCCCAAATTGAAAACGAAACATTTTAAAGTGCAGCCTCAATTTGAAGTTGGGGGAATTTGCATGTGGGTCACAGCTACCCAGAAAAAAACAAGGGATTTAATCATGTTGGGTCAGTGTGTCTTTAAAAGCGAGTTGGACCTGAACTGAAAGGATGTTCCGAGGAAATTGAAGTCATTCCAAAAAGGGAAAGTTTACATCAAACCAGTTGTGTCACAGACATTCTAAACAGTACAGGCACTTGATTACAAAACTAGTTGAGTTGTATTTGTTCCTTTATTCCATACTTTCCTTCAGTATTCTGTGCAAAATAAATGTTGAGCAGAAGAAAATAATATGAGTATTTTTGTGTTGTGTGGTTACATTTTCAGCAGCAATGGCAGAGAGGAAAAGGCAATTCATTTCTTTAAGAAGATAAATACAAATAACTGAATATGTGGACTAACATCCACATAACCAAAGCAAACGATTGATGAAAAGCTGCATGGGTGGACAGTAAATGGTAATAATTCAGTTCAAGAGAGGTGAAGGGGTACGCATTTGATAACAGTAAAAAGACAAAAAAAGGCTTCTTAGTTAATTTGTTGTAGGCACCTTTAAATCTTCTTCTTAGTAGACTATTTTGATTTTATGATGCAAGACATGCATCAAATTAGGAAAAAGGATTTTCTCTTTGTTTTGTTTTTCTGTCTTTCTTTTCTTTTCTTTTTCTTTTCTCTTTTCCCCCATTCAATTTGTTTATAAGGGAAAAAACTTCAAAATGTTTTCTTATATCTGAGTTTCAGATATAAGAAAACTTGGATATGGTATTAAGCAAAACATCATCTCCCTTCGATTTTCTTATAACCGAGTTTTGCTGTATTTTGATTTGATGATGGGTCTATATTTAGTATTTTACGTTAGCTTTGACTTTGAAAAACGTCATTGGATAAGATAAAAAAAATTCCATCAAAACGTTACTATGTCTGAGCATCGTTTATAAGAAAAACATGTTATAGTAAAGGAAAAGCCTTGCTCCCCTGCACTTTACTATAAGCGGGGTGTACTGTATTATTATTATTATTATTATTATATGATGTTGGTTTGTATAAGGGTCCAAGGCCTATGTACAATAAACCATTTGAATCTCTCTCTCTCTTTCTCTCTCTCTCTTTCACTTTTTACATGCTATTCATAGTTGTTTATTATTTTCTTTCATTGCATGTTTTTTTTATTGTTGTTTATTCGATATTTTCGATTACCACAGGGCTGGGTGTAAATAAGTATGTATACTTATCTCATTACCCTGTATAAATACAATTTCGTTCGTTCGTTCGTTCTCGCTCTCTAAACTCCTCATTCCAACTCCCTTAATCTGCCTTTCATTCTCCCACCTCCCCATCTCTACTACCATCAGACCACTCATCTCTCTACTACCGTCAGACCACTCATCTCTCTACTACCGTCAGACCACTCATCTCTCTACTACCGTCAGACCACTCATCTCTCTACTACCGTCAGACCACTCATCTCTCTACTACCGTCAGACCACTCATCTCTCTACTACCGTCAGACCACTCATCTCTCTACTACCGTCAGACCACTCATCTCTCTACTACCGTCAGACCACTCATCTCTCTACTACCGTCAGACCACTCATCTCTCTACTACCGTCAGACCACTCATCTCTCTACTACCGTCAGACCACTCATCTCTCTACTACCGTCAGACCACTCATCTCTCTACTACCGTCAGACCACTCATCTCTCTACTACCGTCAGACCACTCATCTCTCTACTACCGTCAGACCACTCATCTCTCTACTACCGTCAGACCACTCATCTCTCTACTACCGTCAGACCACTCATCTCTCTACTACCGTCAGACCACTCATCTCTCTACTACCGTCAGACCACCCATCTCTCTACTACCGTCATACCACTCATCTCTCTACTACCGTCAGACCACTCATCTCTCTACTACCGTCAGACCACTCATCTCTCTACTACCGTCAGACCACTCATCTCTCTACTACCGTCAGACCACTCATCTCTCTACTACCGTCAGACCACTCATCTCTCTACTACCGTCAGACCACTCATCTCTCTACTACCGTCAGACCACTCAAGGCAATGCTGGCTACTGGCAAACTAACGACTATTGCAAAATAATGTTTCAGTTATGAAACAATGGTTTATAGAGCTAGGGCTTGTTGTTGTTTGTTCGTTGACTTACCCTGGCTTAAAGACTCCAGGGATCATCCCAACAGCCGAAACACTTGAAAACTATGGTACAAATGCACCACCCAGGGATGAGAACATTACCCCGCCACGTGAGTAGCCACACCCCGACTTCGGAGGATATTAGACTGATGACGTTATGCTAGGAGCTTGTCATGGCTTAAGACAATCCCCGCACAACCAACCGTGCAGAGTATAACACTTTGATGTAGCCTTGGCGTTCTAGCTTATGTCAACTGGTCTGTGTGTGAGTGTGTGTGTATGTGTGTGTGCGCGTACGTGTGTGTGTGCGTACGTGTGTGTGCGCGTACGTGTGTGTGTGTGTGTGTGTGTGTGTGTGTGTGTGTGTGTGTGCGTGCGTGCGTGCGTACGTGCATGCGTGTGTGTGAGCGCGTGCACGTGTTTGCATGCGCGCTTCCTCGTGTGTCTTCGTGCTTTGTTGTGCCGAAGAGAGACAGAGACAGACTCACTGCAGACCCGGTCCCAGTCACACAGGGACCCGGAGACACAGAACTGCCCTCCATCCCCGTCACAACTCTCACCCACCGGGATCCCTGTAACACGTGACCTTTAATCCAACGGTTGTTATTATCAAAGACACCCCCCCCCCCCCCCCCACGTCAAGCGTCACATTCCCTCTTATGCTTGGAAGATGTATTAAGATTTCCTACCAGCCATAAGAGGGAGAACACGTGAAAACCATGATTTTGACACGTGACGTGGTGTCTTTAATAGATAACATTAAGCCCGGGTTCACAATAGACGCGTAAGTTCCGTATGGAAAACCCTAAATAAGTGGTAGAAAGAAGGATAAAAGTTTAAGCATATAGGGGAAATTTCTACAGTTTAATATTGTTTGAAAGTAACCATAATATGGGGGAGAGACGGAAGGAGACAGACATACAGCATACAGACAGAGACAGGATATCACGTTGCGGTAGTTGCCTGTTTCATGAAACAAGCAAACCTACATTCGAAGGTCAGACTCTCACTTTTTGTTCTACTTTTTCATGAAACAAGCAGACCATTCTTGCTCATTTCATGAAACAGGCAATGGTTTTGTTTGCTTCATGAAACAGGCAACACCTTGCTCATTTCATGAAACAGGCAATGGTTTTGTTTGCTTCATGAAACAGGCAACACCTTGCTCGTTTCATGAAACAGGCAATTTCACAAATTTAGCGTAACATAATTGTACATCAATCGTGCCTGGTTTCCGCCATTGATGTGTCTCAGAGATGACTATAACATCAACACTACAAAAGCTATTCAGATTCTGGTTTCTGTATTTTGTGTAAGTATTGTTAGCTCTATTATCTACTGAAACAAAACAAACAATCTCAACTTTTGCATAAGTTGCATTATGTCTAATGTTCTCAGGATTCATGTCAACAGGCGCAATTGACTGCTACCGCTGGCGCACTTGAGTGTAGGGGTAATTCATTGTTTGAAAGTAGGCGCAATTGAGATGCACCACGAGAG
>CM065698.1:49669899-49687399 GCA_017654935.2 Phymorhynchus buccinoides | reverse complement strand
GTGGGAACTGCACATAGATAGCATTATGCACTACAACAGGAGAACCATCGTCACAATGGGAACTGCACATATATAGCATTATGCACTACAACAGGAGAACCATCGTCAATATGGGAACTGCACATAGATAGCATTATGCACTACAACAGGAGAACCATCGTCACACTGGGTGGGAACTGCACATAGATAGCATTATGTACTACAACAGGAGAACCATCGTCACATTGGGAACTGCACATATATAGCATTATGCACTACAACAGGAGAACCATCGTCACATTGGGAACTGCACATAGATAGCATTATGTACTACAACAGGAGAACCATCGTCACATTGGGAACTGCACATAGATAGCATTATGCACTACAACAGGAGAACCATCGTCACACTGGGTGGGAACTGCACATAGATAGTATTATGCACTACAACAGGAGAAACATCGTCACACTGGGTGGGAACTGCACATAAATAGCATTATGCACTACAACAGGAGAACCATCGTCACACTGGGTGGGAACTGCACATATATAGCATTATGCACTACAACAGGAGAACCATCGTCACACTGGGTGGGAACTGCACATAGATAGCATTATGCACTACAACAGGAGAACCATCGTCACATTGGGAACTGCACATAGATAGCATTATGCACTACAACAGGAGAACCATCGTCACACTGGGAACTGCACATAGATAGCATTATGCACTACAACAGGAGAACCATCGTCACATTGGGAACTGCACATAGATAGCATTATGCACTACAACAGGAGAACCATCGTCACACTGGGAACTGCACATAGATAGCATTATGCACTACAACAGGAGAACCATCGTCACACTGGGTGGGAACTGCACATATATAGCATTATGCAGTACAACAGGAGAACCATCGTCACACTGGGAACTGCACATATATAGCATTATGCACTACAACAGGAGAACCATCGTCACACTGGGAACTGCACATATATAGCATTATGCACTACAACAGGAGGACCATCGTCACACTGGGAACTGCACATACATAGCATTATGCACTACACCAGGAGTACCATCGTCACACTGGTAACTGCACATATATAGCATTATGCACTTCAACAGGAGAACCATCGTCACACTGGGAACTGCACATATATAGCATTATGCACTACAACAGGAGAACCATCGTCACACTGGGAACTGCACATAGATAGCATTATGCGCACTGTGTGTGAAGCACAGGTGAACAACGTAGGATGGCGTGTTGTGCAGTACAATGAAGACTTACCAAAAAGCATGTAAAATTAAAGCATGTGTGTGTCGGGGGAGGGTCTGGGTTAGAATACTAGGGAGGGAGGCCTTTGTATTTCTTTGTTTTAAATTTCATAGTATTGTAAGCTGATATATACTTTCATATCAATAATTTACTACAACAGCATGTGCATATTGGTTAAAATGTTATATGTCCACGGTAATTGTAAAGCTTATATTTTACTTGTATTTACTACTTACTGTTATATTAAGTACTATACCATTTGCTTACTGGTTACAATGTTATGTGTATATTGGTTAAAATGTTATATGTCCACGGTAATTGTAAAGCTTATATTTTACTCGTATTTACTACTTACTGTTATATTAAGTACTATACCATTTGCTTACTGGTTACAATGTTATGTGTGTGTTTTTTTTTATAAATTGTAAAATGCCCCCAAAAGTGTAATTTTAAAGGTCAAGATGCGCCCCCCCCCCCCCCGCCTCTACATTTCTCGGTTAATTCCATTTTTCCGTTTTTGCCTTTCTTACCAAACATGAAGCCGTATTGTATGAACATTTTCAGCTAATTATCTTTGTTCAATAATTAATTGCAGTCATGATAAAGGCCATTATCTAATAGGAACACACCCCCCCCCCCCCCCCCCCCCCCCCCAGTGAAGTGCACCGCGCCATCTTTGTCACATGTCGGGGGTTCATTTGTCACAGTCGTGGTTCATTGCGTTTTTCCGTCTTATAGGGGGGGGGGGGGGGGGGGGGGGGGGGTAGGGGGGTAGGGTTAGGGTTATTATTCCAAAAAGATAATTAGCTGAAAAGGTTAATAAAATACAGCTTTATGTTTGGTAAGAAAGGCAAAAACGGAAAAATGGAATTAACCCAGAAATGCAGGGGGGGGGGGGGGGGGGGGGGGGGGGGGGGGGGGGGGGGGGGGGGGGGGGGGGCACATCTTTATCTTTACCAAAAGGTTATTTTAAAGACTTACCACAGATGTCCCCCTGAGGCTGAGACACCCCCTCAATGCATTCACACGTGGAGGACGTCGAGTTACAGTGAGAGCCAGCCATACATTCCCTGTCCTTTCTGCAAGAACTGCCGTTTGGCTTCTCTGTGATAGGATGCGATACAGTAGATCACCACATAATGCAATGCAGAACACACACCCAGCCATACATTCCCTGTCCTTTCTGCAAGAACTGCCGTTTGGCTTTTCTGTGATAGGATATAATACAGTAGATCACCACATAATACAATGCAGAACACACACCCAGCCATACATTCCCTGTCCTTTCTGCAAGAACTGCATGCCCTTTGGCTTTTCTGCGATATGAAATACATGATCCATGGCACATTATTAATCATCCCCGTTGATGTTTTCTAAGGCTTTTAAATAGTAGTTGTCGTACAAATAATAACACACCGTTGCGTTTTGATAAAATAAGAATTTCAACAAAATTACGTTAAAAACGAAAAAACATGAATTTCGATGTGAAGTTGTGTGTGTGTGTGTGTGTGTGAGGGGGGGCGGGGGGGGGGGGGGGGGGAGGCATGCTTGCGCGCGGGTGTGTGTGTGTGTGTGTGTGTGAATATGTGCTGGAAAGAAGTGTGTCTTACTGACTCTGTGTGTGTGTGTGTGTGTGTGTGTGTGTGTGTGTGTGTGTGTGTGTGTGTGCGCGTGTGCGCGTGCGTGTGTGTGTGCAGTGTCTATGTACAGAAAGGAAGTTGTCTTCAGAAAGGAAGTTGACTGTGTGAAACGGCACATCTTAGCCCGCTCCACACCCATCCTACACTTAGGCCCGCTCTACACCCATTCTACACTTAGGCCCGCTCCACACCCATCCTACACTTAGGCCCGCTCTACACCCATTCTACACTTAGGCCCGCTCTACACCCATTCTACACTTAGGCCCGCTCTACACCCATTCTACACTTAGGCTCGCTCTACACCCATTCTACACTTAGGCCCGCTCTACACCCATTATACACTTAGGCCCGCTCTACACCCATTCTACACTTAGGCCCGCTCCACACCCATCCTACACTTAGGCCCATTCTACACCCATTCTACACTTAGGCCCGCTCTACACCCATTCTACACTTAGGCCCGCTCTACACCCATTCTATATTAGGCTCGCTCTACACCCATTCTACACTTAGGCCCGCTCTACACCCATTCTACACTTAGGCCCGCTCTACACCCATTCTACACTTAGGCCCGCTCCACACCCATTCTACACTTAGGCCCGCTCCACACCCATTCTACACTTAGGCCCGCTCTACACCCATTCTACACTTAGGCCCGCTCCACACGCATTCTACACTTAGGCCCGCTCTACACCCATTCTACACTTAGGCCCGCTCCACACCCATTCTACACTTAGGCCCGCTCTACACCCATTCTACACTTAGGCCCGCTCCACACCCATTCTACACTTAGGCCCGCTCTACACCCATTCTACACTTAGGCCCGCTCTACACCCATTCTACACTTAGGCCCGCTCTACACCCATTCTACACTTAGGCCCGCTCCACACCCATTCTACACTTAGGCCCGCTCCACACCCATTCTACACTTAGGCCCGCTCTACACCCATTCTACACTTAGGCCCGCTCTACACTCATTCTTCAATTAGGCCCGCTCTACACCCATTATACATTAGGCCAGCTCTACACCCATTCTACATTAGGCCCGTTCTACACTCATTCTTCACTTAGGCCCGCTCTACACCCATTATACACTTAGGCCCGCTCTACACCCATTCTACACTTAGGCCCGCTCCACACGCATTTTACACTTAGGCCCGCTCTACACCCATTCTACACTTAGGCCCGCTCTACACTCATTCTTCAATTAGGCCCGCTCTACACCCATTATGCATTATGCCAGCTCTACACCCATTCTACATTAGGCCCGTTCTACACTCATTCTTCACTTAGGCCCGCTCTACACCCATTCTACGCTTAGGCCCACTCTACACCCATTCTACATTAGGCCCGTTCTACACTGATTCTTCACTCACTGCATCGGTGAAGCAGGTCGCATTTTAGGCCCGCTCTACACTCACTGGTGTCATTCGTGGAATCATCCATGCAGCTCTGGTGTAGGTTCAGACCTGACGGTGAAATAAATAGTATGGCTTAAACAAAATTAATCTTTATTCATTTGAAATCAGTCAAACAGAAAGACAATTAGAGCAACAACAACCTCGAAGCTTATACCGTGCTCTTTAAATTAACATCATAGTTGCACAATTGATTGAACAGATGGAGACAGACATAATTATCCGTGTCTATTTTTAAACTATTCACGTTTTTATGTCTATGAAGACATGACACATTCAGCCTACACTTTCACATTGACATCAGCCACTTTGGTCTTAAAAGTAGGTTCCACTGTATACCACAGACATAGGGCAGTGATGAGTATGCACGCTTTATTTGTGTAATACAATTACTATGCTGTACATCTTTATTTGACGAAATCCTATTTTGGGATGTACCACAGAGTTGATTTCTTGGCAAAACAACATGTTGTTATTCACGACAAGTGGAGTTAGTGTCACACAGTGTTCCCGTCATGCACTCTGATATAACACAGTAACTGTCTTTACTGATCAAGGTGACAGTTAATGTGTGGGTACGCATAAGTGGAGTCACTGCCACACAGTGTTATAGGACACAGTAACTGTCTTTACTGATCAAGGTGACAGTTAATGTGTGGGTACGCATAAGTGGAGTCACTGCCACACAGTGTTATAGGACACAGTAACTGTCTTTACTGATCAAGGTGACAGTTAATGTGTGGGTACGCATAAGTGGAGTCACTGTCACACAGTGTTATAGGACACAGTAACTGTCTTTACTGATCAAGGTGACAGTTAATGTGTGGGTACGCATAAGTGGAGTCACTGTCACACAGTGTTATAGGACACAGTAACTGTCTTTACTGATCAAGGTGACAGTTAATGTGTGGGTACGCATAAGTGGAGTCACTGCCACACAGTGTTATATGACACAGTAACTGTCTTTACTGATCAAGGTGACAGTTAATGTGTGGGTACGCATAAGTGGAGTCACTGTCACACAGTGTTATAGGACACAGTAACTGTCTTTACTGATCAAGGTGATAGTTAATGTGTGGGTACTCACGACAGTGGAGTCACTGTCACACAGTGTTATAGGACACAGTAACTGTCTTTACTGATCAAGGTGACAGTTAATGTGTGGGTACGCATAAGTGGAGTCACTGTCACACAGTGTTATAGGACACAGTAACTGTCTTTACTGATCAAGGTGACAGTTAATGTGTGGGTACGCATAAGTGGAGTCACTGCCACACAGTGTTATAGGACACAGTAACTGTCTTTACTGATCAAGGTGACAGTTAATGTGTGGGTACTCACGACAGTGGAGTCACTGTCACACAGTGTTATAGGACACAGTAACTGTCTTTACTGATCAAGGTGACAGTTAATGTGTGGGTACGCATAAGTGGAGTCACTGTCACACAGTGTTATAGGACACAGTAACTGTCTTTACTGATCAAGGTGACAGTTAATGTGTGGGTACGCATAAGTGGAGTCACTGTCACACAGTGTTATAGGACACAGTAACTGTCTTTACTGATCAAGGTGACAGTTAATGTGTGGGTACGCATAAGTGGAGTCACTGCCACACAGTGTTATATGACACAGTAACTGTCTTTACTGATCAAGGTGACAGTTAATGTGTGGGTACGCATAAGTGGAGTCACTGTCACACAGTGTTATAGGACACAGTAACTGTCTTTACTGATCAAGGTGACAGTTAATGTGTGGGTACGCATAAGTGGAGTCACTGGTGAACAGTGTTATAGGACACAGTAACTTTCTTTACTGATCAAGGTGACAGTTAATGTGTGGGTACTCACGACAGTGGAGTCACTGTCACACAGTGTTATAGGACACAGTAACTGTCTTTACTGATCAAGGTGACAGTTAATGTGTGGGTACTCACGACAGTGGAGTCACTGTCACACAGTGTTATAGGACACAGTAACTGTCTTTACTGATCAAGGTGACAGTTAATGTGTGGGTACGCATAAGTGGAGTCACTGCCACACAGTGTTATATGACACAGTAACTTTCTTTACTGATCAAGGTGACAGTTAATGTGTGGGTACTTACAAGTGGAGTCACTGTCACACAGTGTTATATGACGCAGTAAACTTCTGTACACATCAAGGTGACAGTTAATGTTTTCTGGGTCTGGATCTGGTACCATACGTCGAAGGAGCCAATAAACGTTATGTACTCGACGGAATTGGGTGCTGGTACTCACGACAAGTGGAGTCAGTGTCACACAGGGTTCCTGTCTTGCAGTGGGCGCTTCTCTCCCTTCCACAGTATTCTTTGACATCCAGAGCTAACAAACAAACCATAAACTAAGTTCTTTGCATGTCTGTAAAACATCCTACATAGCCTCGCCTGAACTGTCCGTGCAGTCCTGCAGTTCAAAGGCAGCGTACTTGACCGATCCCACATAAAGGATTATGGTAGCAAATGGGTTAATCAGTGTGTGTATGTTGTGTGCTATGTGGTGTGTGTGTGTGTGTGTGTGTGTGTGTGTGTGTGTGTGTGTGTGTGTGTGTGTGTATATTACTATATTAGGTATTAGGTATTAGGTACTTTATAGTCACAGAGGCGTCTCTGTGAAATTCGGGTTGCTCCCACCTGGAGAGCGCGTCGCAGCCAGAGGCGTGCCACCTAATTTTTTGTCATGCGATTTTTGTCACTGATGAGTGGGGGGGGGGGGGGGGGGGTAAATTTTGACCAAATGACAACTTTTTCGTTGCCACTGGGTTTAACGTATGCTAAGTGCATGGGCACACGGGACCTCGGTTTATTGTCTCATCCGAAAGACTCCACGTTCAGACCATTAAGGCCTAGTGCAGAATGAGAGGAAAAAATCCCCTGTACCCAGGTTCGAACTCGGGTTTACTTGACACGAAGCGAACGCGATACCACTGTGCCACTCTACACCGACAGTGTGTGTGTGCGTGCGTGCGTGTGTTGTGTGTGTGTGCGTGCGCGCGTGCGTGTGTGCACGTGTGCGTTCTCCAAAATAAAAGTTGTAGTCACTATTCTAAAACATAGTGTGAAAAAGATCCTTTGACAGCTTACATTCACCACAATAACCACCACCTCTTAAAATGTACGAGGTCTAATGAAAACTAGCAGATTTACCCGCACAGACTTACCCTGGCTTAAAGAATCCAGGGATCATCCCAACAGCCGAAGCACTTGAACACTATAGTACAAAGTGCATTAGCTAGGGATGAGAACATTACGTGCGAGACCGTTTTTGAATACCCCGACACGTGTGCAGCCACACTCCGTCTTCGGGTGATATTATTCCTTTTGATTTTTACGAGTATCAGCGCATTAACGAACTCACCACACACTTCCTCCGCATCACACAGTGCTCCCTTGACGCATGGAGCTGAACCGTTTTCTCTGGAGCACTGGGACCCAAGACCAAGCACTGCGACAACGAGAACAAAAGGCGATGGGTACTCACCAGTTAGGAATATCATGTATTTTAGTCCCCCCCCCCCCCACACACACACACACACTGCGGACAACGAGAACAAAAGGCGATGGGTACTCACCAGGTTTGAGTGGAAAATAGCATGTGGTTTTAGTCCCCCCCCTCCCCCCCCCCCCCACACACACACACTGCGGACACGAGAACAAAAGGCGATGGGTACTCACGAGGTTGGGAGGGGATAGCATGTTATTTTAGTCCCCCCCCCTCCCCCCCCCACACACACACTGGCGGACAACGAGAACAAAAGGCGATGGGTACTCACCAGTTGGGAATAGCATGTAGTTTTAGTCCCCCCCCGCCCCCCCCCCACACACACTGCGGACAACGAGAACAAAAGGCGATGGGTACTCACGAGGTTGGGAATAGCATGTGGTAGTTTAGTCCCCCCCCCCCCACACCACACACACCGACAACGAGAACAAAGGCGATGGGTACCACGAGGTTGGAAATAAAAAAAATAGCAATGTAGTTTCGTCCCCCCCCCCCACACACTGCGGACAACGGGAACAAAAGGCGATGGGTACTCACGAGGTTTGGGATCATCATGTTGTAGTTTATGTAAGTCCCCCCCCCACACACACACACACTGCGGACAACGAGAACAAAAGGCGATGGGTACTCACGAGGTTGGGAATAGCATGTAGTTTAGTCCCCCCCCACACACACACACATGCATTTTCACGCACTGCGGACAACGAGAACAAAAGGCGATGGGTACTCACGAGTTTGGGAATAGCATGTAGTTTAGTCCCCCTCCTGCCCACACACACACTGCGGACAACGAGAACAAAAGGCGATGGGTACTCACGAGGTTGGGAATAGCCATGTATGTTAGTTTAGTCCCCCCCCCCCCCACACACACACACACACTGCGGACAACGAGAACAAAAGGCGATGGGTACTCACGAGGGTGGGAATAGCATGTAGTTTAGTCCCCCCACACACACAACACACACACACACAACTGCGGACAACGAGAACAAAAGGCGATGGGTACTCACGAGGGTGGGAATAGCACATGTAGTTTAGTCCCCCCCCCCCCCCCCCCCCCACAACTCCCCCCCCCCCCCCCCCCCCATGGGTACCCCCCAGGTTGGGAATAGCACCCCCCCCCTCACACACACACACACACTGCGGACAACGAGAACAAAAGGCGATGGGTACTCACGAGGTTGGGAATAGCATGTAGTTTAGTCCCCCCCCCCCCACCCCGCACACACACACTGCGGACAACGAGAACAAAAGGCGATGGGTACTCACGAGGTTGGGAATAGCATGTAGTTTAGTCCCCCCCCACACACACACTGCGGACAACGAGAACAAAAGACGATGGGTACTCACGAGGTTGGGAATAGCATGTAGTTTTAGTCCCCCCCCCACACACACACACACACTGCGGACAACGAGAACAAAAGGCGATGGGTACTCACGAGGTTGGGAATAGCATGTATTTTAGTCCCCCCCACACCCCCACCACTCCCCCCCCACACACACACACACACACTGCGGACAACGAGAACAAAAGGCGATGGGTACTCACGAGGTTGGGAATAGCATGTAGTTTAGTCCCCCCCCACACACACACACACACACAATGCGGACAACGAGAACAAAAGGCGATGGGTACTCACGAGGTTGGGAATAGCATGTATTTTAGTCCCCCCCCCCCCACACACACACACACACACACTGCGGACAACGAGAACAAAAGGCGATGGGTACTCACGAGGTTGGGAATAGCATGTAGTTTTAGTTTAAGTCCCCCCCCCACCCCACACACACACACACACTGCGGACAACGAGAACAAAAGGCGATGGGTACTCACGAGGTTGGGAATAGCATAGTCCCCACCCCCCAGTTAGTCCCCCCCCCCCCCCCCCCCCCCCCCCCCCCTCCCCCCCCCCCCCCACACACACACACACACACTGCGGACAACGAGAACAAAAGGCGATGGGTACTCACGAGGTTGGGAATAGCATGTATTTTAGTCCCCCCCCCCCCCACTGCAGGCAATGAGAACAAAAAGGCGATAGGTACTCAGAGTACTCACAGTTAGGGAATATCATGTATTTTAGCCCCCCCCCACCCCCCCCCCCCACACACACACACACACACACACACCACAGACACACGAGAACAAAAGGAGATAGGTACTCACCAGTTAGGGAATATCATGTATTTTAGCCCCCCCCCCCCCCCCCCACACACACCCCCCCCCCCCCCCCCCACACACACACTGCAGACAACGAGAACAAAAGGCGATAGGTACTCACCAGTTAGGGAATATCATGTATTTTAGCCCCCGCCCCCCCCCCCCCCCCACACACACACACACACTGCAGACAACGAGAACAAAAGGCGATAGGTGCTCACAGTTAGGGAATATCATGTATTTCAACCCTCCCGCCACTCACATTTTCGCATGGAAAAATTTCACCCCATTTTGAGGAAATTCAAAGGTTCCGATCAGCCTAGAATTATTTTCATAAAACTGAAAGAAGCAGACTTTGAGAATGAGGGTGTACCGTATACACGAGGGGGGTAAACGCGTGTACCCACGTAATCATAACGGTATTTCTTTACACAGTGACAGGCTGCTCCGTGTGATATCACACTACAGCTTCGGCCACTAGCACTGTGCCCCAGAAGCATTGTCGACTCGTTTGTTACTGGCACAAGCCCCATCATAATCACTGGGTTTCTTTGCTTCTGTTCATGATACACTGCAGTCATTTGTGTCTGGCAAATAACCAAACGTGAGTTTCAACGCAGTTGAGGGCCCTACTGGTTTAAACATTTTACTGTCCGAAAACCAATAAAAATAACATACAACACAAGACGACTGATGCAGCAACAAGCAGAGCTTATGGTGTGCTCAGTTAAAGGAAATATTACAGTGGACAAGATTGGCGAACATGCAATGCACATGAAAGGGCCCTACTCGAACACATCATCTGTAAACACCTGAAGGATCACCTAGAGAAAGAGAAGTTCTTAACCAATCTCAGCCAAGGCTTCCGAACCGGCTTTTCGTGTGAAACCCCGTTAATCACCACACTCCATGACCTCTGCAGAAACCTTGACGCTGGCAGGCAGACGGACGTGGTGATCCTCGACTTCTCCAAAGCGTTCAACACTGTACCCCACTCCAAGTTTCTTTACAAGTTGAGAAGCTATGGCGTCGGCGTTAACTTGCCCAGTTGGCTGGAACACTTCCTGACCAAGAGGCGCATGAGAGTAGTCGTGGATGGAGAGGAATCAAGAGAAGCACCAGTGGAATCCGGCGTGCCTTGGGGCACTGTCCTTGGCCCCATCCTATTTTTGTGCTACATAAATGAACTCCCATCCACTGTGAAATCACAAGTCTGTCTATTCGCTGACGACTGTCTCCTCTACAGACCTATTACAAAGCAGCAAGACCACCAGATCCTGCAGTCCGTCTGTTCGCTGACGACTGTCTCCTCTACAGACCTATTACAAAGCAGCAAGACCACCAGATCCTGCAGTCCGTCTGTTCGCTGACGACTGTCTCCTCTACAGACCTATTACAAAGCAGCAAGACCACCAGATCCTGCAGTCCGTCTATTCGCTGACGACTGTCTCCTCTACAGACCTATTACAAAGCAGCAAGACCACCAGATCCTGCAGTCCGTCTGTTCGCTGACGACTGTCTCCTCTACAGACCTATTACAAAGCAGCAAGACCACCAGATCCTGCAGTCCGTCTATTCGCTGACGACTGTCTCCTCTACAGACCTATTACAAAGCAGCAAGACCACCAGATCCTGCAGTCCGTCTGTTCGCTGACGACTGTCTCCTCTACAGACCTATTACAAAGCAGCAAGACCACCAGATCCTGCAGTCCGTCTGTTCGCTGACGACTGTCTCCTCTACAGACCTATTACAAAGCAGCAAGACCACCAAACCCCACAGTCCGATCTAAATGAACTGGAGAAGTGGGCACATGTATGGGGGATGCAAAGAAATGCTACATCTTAAGCATTCGCCCCAGGTCAACCCACTTTTACCCCCTCAACCAACAGATCCTGCAGCAAGGCCCCTGCAACCCATACCTTGGCGTGACCCTGACTGATGACCTCAAATGGTCCAAGCACATTGCAATCTAGTCAAAATAACAAGCTCAATGTTAGGGTTCCTCCGCGCCAAAACTTGAAATTCTGTCCTGCTGAACATAGACGAAGAACCTATTTTTCACTTGTAAGATCCACGTTGGAATATAGCGCTTCTGTATGGGATCCCTACCTACAGAAAGACATTGACTGACTGGAGAACATCCAAAGGCGTGCAGCTCCATTCATCACGCAAAACTACTCAGATCGGACTCCAGGATGCATTGACAGGATGCTCCAAGAACAGAAAAGACCAGCGACTCACTCTGTTCTTTAAGATAGTCCAAGGTGAGCTACATGAGCAGTACCTAACACCTGTGGCTCCATCACAACGCAGGATCATTCCACGACAGGAGGCAGACCAACGACTCACTCTGTTCTCTAAGATAGTCCAGGAGAGCTACCTGCATTACCAACCGAGCAGTACCTAACACCTGTGGCTCCATCACAACGTAGGATCATTCCACGACAGGAGAAGGACCAGTTGACAATCAAATATAGTGTGGAATATGGCTAGGAACAACAAGAGATGTTTTGTGGTTGAACCATCGAACACCACCATCTACAGATCTCAAACTCTGTCTTTCCACGAACAACCACCCAGTGGAATGTGCATGGTACACATCATCAACCTACTGTATGTTGGGCAGTTTAGACTTAAGACTACCCCCCCCCCCCCCCACACACACACCACACACACACACACACTCCGGCATAGCGCGGCATCATGCTAACACCTAGAACGGAGCTGGGTTCGAACCCGTTGGATTAGACTCCGAGCGGCGACTCTAGCCAACTGAGTCACGGCGCCTCCCGCTTAACCTACACGCTATCTGGGTACAGATGTCTAATCTTCGTGCTCTGAGCAATGCTCAGTAGCACTGACAGGATGCAAACAAACGGTGGGGGGTTCAGCAGACCACTCACAGCAAGACAGGGTGGAGGGGTCAGTCTGGTACGTGCCCAGACATTGGCACTTGTCCTCAGCGTTGCAGACGGAGCCATTCTTGGTGCACGTCATGCTGTGGGTGTTGCACACTACGCCTGGCTCGCTGCAGTCCACACCAGCTAGGCACGGTCCGCCCACAACGTCAGTTTTCGGATCTGTGTCAGAAAAAAGATGGCACGGCCATTTAAATGTACCCCCAATTCAACAACAACAACAGACGGTCATTGTTAGCTTTCGGATCTGTGTAATGAAACACATAGCACGGCCATTTAAATGTACTCCCGATTCAACAACAACGAACACGACAACAGACGATCATTGTCGGCTTTCGGATCTGTGTCCTGAAAACGATAGCACGGCCATTTAAATGTACCCCCGATTCAACAACAACACCAACAACAACAACAACGACAGAAGATCATTCAGCAGCTAGGCACGGTCCGCTCACGTCAACTTTCGGATCTGTGCCATACAAAAGATAGCACGGCCATTTAAATGTACCCCCAATTCAGCAACAACAACAACTACCACAACAACCACGACAACAACGACAGAAGATCGTTCAGCAGCTAGGCACGGTCCGCCCACAACGTCAACTTTCGGATCTGTGTCATAGAAAAGATAGCGTGGCCATGTAAATGCACCCCCAATTCAACGACAACAACAACAACAAGAGACGAGCAACCTTAAACTCCTTTGCTGATCATAGTCCTGGCAAAGGACAACAACAAACTTTTAGAAAAAGGACACCACAAATATGTAACATCAACAGTGTCATAAAAGAAACTGTGTGTGTGTGTGTGTGTGTGTGTGTGTGTGTGTGTGTGTGTGTGTGTGTGTGTGTGTGTGTGTGTGTGTGTGTGTGTGTGTGTGTGTGTGTGTGTGTTGTGTGTTCCTTACAAGATAGACGCAGGGAGACACGTAAATAATTTGAGAGAGAGAGAGAGAGAGAGAGAGAGAGAGAGAGAGAGAGAGAGAGAGAGAGAGAGAGAGAGAGAGAGAGACTGAGAGAGACAGAGACACAGGGGCAGAGAGAGAGAGAGAGAGAGAGAGAGAGAGAGAGAGAGAGAGAGAGAGAGAGAGAGAGAGAGAGAGAGAGAGAGAGAGAGAGAGAGAGAGAGAGAGAGAGAGAGAGACTGAGAGAGACAGACACAGGGGCAGATAGAGAGAGAGAGAGAGAGAGAGAGAGAGAGAGAGAGAGAGAGAGAGAGAGAGAGAGACTGAGAGAGACAGAGAGGGACACAGGAGGCAGAGAGAGAGAGAGAGAGAGAGAGAGAGAGAGAGAGAGAGAGAGAGAGAGAGAGAGAGAGAGAGAGAGAGACAGAGAGAAGACAGATGGATGGACAAATAAAAACAGAAAGAGAGAGAGACAAAGGCCTCAATAATAATTATATAATAATAATAAAATAATAAGCATTCATTTGCCCGTACTCTTAAAAAGCCCTAAGCGCTTACAAAATAATAAGATACATAATAATAATAATAGCATAACCAATTGACAAAATAGAGCTCACTAGCAAGAACACCACACGCGCACACAAACATACACACACACACACACATACCCACAACACGCACACGCATATGCACGCGCACGCACACAAACATATATTACAAGGAAGGTCAGTAGAAATGGAAGGAGGACACAAATTAGGATAGAAATAAAGTGATTTTGAGAGAAGACTTGAAATAAGGCAGAGAGTTTGAGCTGCGGAGAGAAAGAGGCAGTTTGTACCACTTGCCTGGAAAGAGAAAGAACGCTCGCCAAGAGTCCTGGAGATGGTAACGAGGGATTTGAGGAATATGAGTCAGAGGAGGAGCGTAGCTGGCTAGATGGAGTATGGACATTTAGAAGACCAACCACAAGGAAGCTAGGAAAGGAGCAAGACCGTTCAGGGATTTAAAGCACAGCAGAGAGAGAGTTTGTAATCAATCCGTTTTTCAACAGGGAGCCAATGCAGAGACTGAAGCATGGGAGGGGCATGACAAAATGTAGACTTTCGTAGAACAGGACGAAATAAGAGTCACGAGAATTAATGATTAGAAACAGATTAGAAACGAACCGCATTTTCCAGATGCTTGGGTGGTGATGGTTCCCTCACACACACACTGGGGGTCATCTTCTTCAGAGCACGTGGCGCCGCTCAGACACAGATCGGGATGATTTTCGCAGCTGCCATCCTTGGCGATCCCTGACGATAAACCAGAGAGAGCGCATGGCAAAGTCAGTGGGCATAACTTTGAGACTTCTGGCCGCGGGATTTGATACATTGGCTCAGAGATCTAACAAGGGTATGCGTCACAAGTTCACTCACGTTCATTAACTTACAGAGACGGAGAAAGACATAAAGGTACAGAAAGAGAGAGAGAGAGAGAGAGAGAGAGAGAGAGAGAGAGAGAGAGAGAGAGAGAGAGAGAGAGAGAGAGAGAGAGAGAGAGAGATACGGATACCAGACAGAGACACGGAGGGACAAAGAGACAGACAGACAGAGACTTGCAAAGCCAGCACTGACTGCATTGTTTCAGGAAGTCGTCACACACGCTGTCCTTGACACATTCATCGTCTCCAATGCACTGATGGTTGAGAGGGTACCCTGTGACGGAAACCAGAAGTATCCATACTGCAGGCAGCAGTAGAATCATGCTGCGTTGAGTAGAAGAATCATACTGCATGTAGTAGCATAGATTCGATACTACATGCTGCATATTCAATACAACAGAATTAAGTTAATCGAAGCATCGGCTGAGTCATACCAACAAGCCTGAATGTACAAAAAGTTTACAGTCTGCAGGTTGACTGTAGCCGGGTTTTTTACACCCACCCTTTCAACTACACTACAGGTGTGGATCATTCTGAACTCACCTCACTGTCTCTGTTACTATACTTACCACTTCCCACCTTTTCTCCTTCCGGGTGGGAAGTAACAAAGCTGGCTTCATTCTCTGCAAGTTTGGTAGACTGCAAAGTAATCCCTCTTTATGACATTTAGGCGTTTGGGCCATACTTCATATAGCAGTATAGAGAGGGTAGATAGCAGTATAGAGAGGGTCTAAGCAGCAGTAGAGTCTCGCTTCATGCAGCTGTCGAACCATACTTCAAGCAGCTGTAGAAAGGCACACGTATACTTCACCTTGCAGTATAGTCATGTTTCATGCCGCAGTAGAGACTCCTACTTCATGCAGTAGTGCAAACACACTGGAAGCAGCAGTAGAGTAACATACTTCATGCAGCAATAGTCATACTCCATTAAGCAGTAGAGAGTTATACTTCATGCAGCAGTAGATAGTTATACTTCATTCAGCAGTAGAGTTATACTTCGTGCAGCAGGAGAGAGTCATACTTCATTCAGCAGTAGAGTTATGCTTCATGCAGCAGTAGAGAGTTATACTTCGTGCAGCAGCAGAGAGTTATGCTTCATTCAGCAGTAGAGTTATACTTCGTGCATCAGTAGAGTTATACTTCATGCAGCAGCAGAGAGTCATACTTCATGCAGCAGCAGAGAGTCATACTTCGTGCAGCAGTAGAGAGCTATACTTCATGCAGCAGTAGAGAGTTATACTTCGTGCAGCAGCAGAGAGTTATACTTCATTCAGCAGTAGAGTTATACTTCGTGCAGCAGTAGATTTATACTTCGCGCAGCAGCAGAGAGTCATACTTCATGCAGCAGTAGAGATCTATACTTCGTGCAGCAGCAGAGAGTCATACTTCATTCAGCAGTAGAGTTATGCTTCGTGCAGCAGTAGAGTCATACTTCGTGCAGCAACAGAGAGTTATACTTCATTCAGCAGTAGAGTCATACTTCGTGCAGCAGTAGAGAGTTATACTTCGTGCAGCAGCAGAGAGTCATACTTCATTCAGCAGTAGAGTTATGCTTCGTGCAGCAGTACAGTTATACTTCGTGCAGCAGCAGAGAGTTATACTTCATTCAGCAGTAGAGTCATACTTCGTGCAGCAGTAGAGAGTTATACTTCGTGCAGCAGCAGAGAGTCATACTTCATGCAGCAGTAGAGAGTCACACTTCATGCAGCAGCAGAGTCATACTCCATGCAGCAGTAGAGACTCATACTTCATGCAGCAGCAGTGTCATACTTCATTCAGCAGTAGAGAGTCATACTTCATGCAGCAGCAGAGAGTCATACTTCATGCATCAGTAGAGACTCATACTTCATGCAGCAGCAGAGAGTCATAATTCATTCAGCAGTAGAGAGTCATACTTCGTGCAGCAGCAGAGTCATACTTCATTCAGCAGTAGAGAGTCATACTTCATGCAGCAACAGAGAGTCATACTTCATGCAGCAGCAGAGAGTCATACTTCATGCAGCAGTAGAGAGTCATACTTCATGCAGCAGCAGAGAGTCATACTTCATGCAGCAGTAGAGAGTCATACTTCATGCAGCAGTAGAGACTCATACTTCATGCAGCAGCAGAGAGTCATACTTCATGCAGCAGTAGAGAGTCACACTTCATGCAGCAGTAGTGATTCGTACTTCATGCAGCAGTAGAGTCATACTTCATGCAGCAGCAGAGAGTCATACTTCATGCAGCAGTAGAGAGTTATACTTCATGCAGCAGTA
>CM065698.1:49604899-49664899 GCA_017654935.2 Phymorhynchus buccinoides | reverse complement strand
CGGTTACTTCAGGTACACAACACAACACGGTAACAACCGACTGCGTCGAATAATGGAACACACTATACATTTACAACACATTCTATTTTGCATCACATGCTACACATTGTTTTGTTGAAAAGAACACACTACACACTTAGAACATAGAACGCAATGTACGTGTTGTCGAATATGACACACTACACACTCACTACACAATTCGAGGGTTGCTAACCTGAGTAGCGTATGTCGCGCTTCAGTAGTTTGGAGAAAAACGAAAATCAAAGTTTGAAGCTGTAGTACATCGATAAACGAAACCTATGTACGTGTTGTCGAATAGAGCACACTACACACTTACTACACATTGTACGTGTTGTGGAATAGAACACACTACACACTTACTACACATTGTACGTGTTCTGGAATAGAACACACTACACACTTACTACACATTGTACGTGTTGTGGAATAGAGCACACTACACACTTACTACACATTGTACGTGTTGTGGAATAGAGCACACTACACACTTACTACACATTGTACATGTTGTCGAATAGAACACACTACACACTTACTACACATTGTACATGTTGTCGAATAGAGCACACTACACACTTACTACACATTGTACGTGTTGTCGAATAGAGCACACTACACACTTACTACACATTGTACGTGCTGTGGAATAGAGCACACTACACACTTACTACACATTGTATGTGTTGTGGAATAGAGCACACTACACACTTACTACACATTGTACGTGTTGTCGAATAGAGCACACTACACACTTACTACACATTGTACGTGTTGTGGAATAGAACACACTACACACTTACTACACATTGTACGTGTTGTCGAATAGAACACACTACACACTTACTACACATTGTATGTGTTGTGGAATAGAACACACTACACACTTACTACACATTGTATGTGTTGTCGAATAGAACACACTACACACTTACTACACATTGTACGTGTTGTCGAATAGAGCACACTACACACTTACTACACATTGTACATGTTGTGGAATAGAGCACACTACACACTTACTACACATTGTACGTGTTGTGGAATAGAGCACACTACACACTTACTACACATTGTACGTGTTGTGGAATAGAACACACTACACACTTACTACACATTGTACGTGTTGTCGAATAGAGCACACTACACACTTACTACACATTGTACGTGTTGTGGAATAGAGCACACTACACACTTACTACACATTGTATGTGTTGTCGAATAGAGCACACTACACACTTACTACACATTGTACGTGTTGTCGAATAGAGCACACTACACACTTACTACACATTGTACATGTTGTCGAATAGAACACACTACACACTTACTACACATTGTATGTGTTGTGGAATAGAGCACACTACACACTTACTACACATTGTACGTGTTGTGGAATAGAGCACACTACACACTTACTACACATTGTACGTGTTGTGGAATAGAGCACACTACACACTTACTACACATTGTATGTGTTGTGGAATAGAGCACACTACACATTTACTACACATTGTACGTGTTGTCGAATTGAACACACTACACACTTACTACACGTTGTACGTGTTGTCGAATTGAACACACTACACACTTACTACACATTGTATGTGTTGTGGAATAGAACACACTACACACTTACTACACATTGTACGTGTTGTCGAATAGAGCACACTACACACTTACTACTACACATTGTATGTGTTGTCGAATAGAACACACTACACACTTACTACACATTGTACGTGTTGTGGAATAGAGCACACTACACACTTACTACACATTGTACGTGTTGTCGAATAGAGCACACTACACACTTACTACACATTGTATGTGTTGTGGAATAGAGCACACTACACATTTACTACACATTGTACGTGTTGTCGAATTGAACACACTACACACTTACTACACGTTGTACGTGTTGTCGAATTGAACACACTACACACTTACTACACATTGTATGTGTTGTGGAATAGAACACACTACACACTTACTACACATTGTACGTGTTGTCGAATAGAACACACTACACACTTACTACACATTGTATGTGTTGTCGAATAGAACACACTACACACTTACTACACATTGTACGTGTTGTGGAATAGAACACACTACACACTTACTACACATTGTACATGTTGTCGAATAGAACACACTACACACTTACTACACTTTGTACGTGTTGTGGAATAGAACACACTACACACTTATTACACATTGTACGTGTTGTGAAATAGAACACACTACACACTTACAACACATTGTACATGTTGTCGAATAGAACACACTACACACTTACTACACATTGTACGTGTTGTGGAATAGAACACACTACACACTTACTACACATTGTACGTGTTGTGGAATAGAACACACTACACACTTACTACACATTGTACGTATTGTGGAATAGAGCACACTACACACTTACTACACATTGTACGTGTTGTGGAATAGAACACAATACACACATTGTACGTGTTGTGGAATAGAACACACTACACACTTACTACACTTGTCGCCATCTTGGGCACTGCAGAAGCCAGATGCACAGTTAGTGTTTCCCGTGCAGTCCCCACCATTCACGGTCTCTGTGGGGAAAAAAGGTAATTTTTAAAAAAAACAAGAAGAAAAAATAAACACGTGTGTGTGTGTGTGTTCGTGTGTGTGTGTGTGTGTGTGTGTGTGTGTGTGTGTGTGTGTGTGTGTGTGTGTGTATGTGTGTGTGTGTGTGTGTGTGTGTGTGCGCGTCCGCGTGCATGTTTGTGTGTGTGTGTGTGTTCGTGTGTGTGTGCGTGCGTGCGTGCGTGCGTGTGTGTGTGTGTTCGTGTGTGTGTGTGTGTGTGTGTGTGTGTGTGTGTGTGTGTGTGTGTCTATGTGTGCAGCTACTTGGAATGACTAACACATTTGGTTAAAGAACACACGCAAGCATACACACACACACGCACACGCACACGCACACACACAATCAAATTAAATGTAAATAAATGTTGCTAAAACAGTTGACAAGATGGTTGCCAGATTTGATAGATCTCTACCTGCATTATCAGACCAGAAAACAACTAAAAATGACAGTCCCACAACTGGTCTACAACCAGACAACCTGTTGTGGATTCATTCCTCAAGATTCCCCAAAATATAGAGTAATTCCACCCGCGCACCCAAATGATAGTCATAAGTTTCTATACTGTCCATTGGCATTGTACAACGCACATGGAAACTTGTCTTCCACCGTGCAAAATAAGATTAAATATTTCTTACATCAAAATTAAAATACTAATTGAAATCATGAAACAGAAATGTACATTTAAACAAATATGTAACTCACGCCACACCCAATAACTCACCCGCTCTCCGCTACCTTGCTCACTCATCATGCAACCCACCACCACTTCCGCCTCCATTAATAAATAATACTAGTACATTTATATAGAGATCTTGGAGATACTGCAATAACAGGTCGACCCAATGCACGGAACTTCCAGTAGGTGGGGGGACTATTTGTACTAAAGGACCCCCCGGTATCCCACACTCACTGCATGTTCCCGCGTGGCACTGGGTTCCTGACTTGCATATGTCTGTGTGACCCGTGCAGTCATCGCCCAACTCCAGCTCTGGAGAAAGGGAAATATCACCAAATACTTCAGACCCCCATCTCTCTCTCTCTCTCTCTCTCTCTCTCTCTCTCTCTCTCTCTCTCTCTCTCTCTCTCTCTCTCTCTCTCTCTCTCTCCCCCCCTCTCTCTCTCTCTCTCTCTCTCTCTCTCTCTCTCTCTCCCTCTCTCTCTATGTGTGTTTGTGTGCGTGCGTGTTTGTGAGTATGTGTATGTTTTTGTGCATGCATCAATATGTATGTGCGAGCCTGTCTGTGTGTGCGCGTGCGTGTGTATGCGAGTATGTTAATTAGTGCAATCGTAAGCGCATAAGGAGAGAGAGAGGGGGCAGGAGAGAAAGACAGAGACAAAGAGACAGAGAGAAAGAGGGACAGAGGGAGACGCTAAGCAAGAGACAAAGAGACAGAGGGAAAGAGGGACAGAGGGAGACACTAAGAAAGAGACAAAGAGACAGAGAAAAAGAGGGACAGAGGGAGACGCTAAGCAAGAGACAAAGAGACAGAGGGAAAGAGGGACAGAGGGAGACGCTAAGAAAGAGACACAGAGACAGAGAGAAAGAGGGACAGAGGGAGACGCTAAGAAAGCGACACAGAGACAGAGAGAAAGAGGGACAGAGGGAGACGCTAAGAAAGAGACAAAGAGACAGAGGGAAAGAGGGATGCTGAAGCAGAGACAGAGCTATAGACTGAGGGGGGGGGGGGGGCATGTGGGCCCAGCACTCACTCCACAAGTCGTTACAGACCAGTCCTGACAAAGACAAAGAGAGACAGGGAGACAGAGAGGGACGCAGAGACAGAGAGACAGGGAGACAAAGAGACAGAGAGGGACGCAGAAACAGAGAGACAGGGAGACATATAGATAGAGAGACAGTGAGACAGAGACAGAGAGGAATGCAGAGACAGAGAGACAGGGAGACATATGCATAGAGAGACAGGGAGACAAAGAGACAGAGCGATAGACTGGGGGGAGGCATGTGGGCACAGCGCTCACTACACAAGTCGTCACAGGCCAGTCCTAACACAGACAAAGAGAGACAGGGAGACAAAGAGACAGAGAGGGAGGGAGAGACAGAGAGACAGAGCTATAGACTGGGGGGGGGGGGCATGTGGGCACAGCACTCACTCCACAAGTCGTCACAGTCCAGTCCTAACAAAGACAAAGAGAGACAGGGAGACGAAGAGATAGAGAGAGGGAGACAAAGAGACAGAGAGGGAGGGAGAGACAGAGAGACAGAGCTATAGACTGGGGGGGAGGGGGGGGGGGCATGTGGGCACAGCACTCACTCCACAAATCGTCACAGACCAGTCCTAACAAAGACAAAGAGAGACAGGGAGACGAAGAGATAGAGAGAGGGAGACAAAGAGACAGAGAGGGAGGGAGAGACAGAGAGACAGAGCTATAGACTGGGGGGGAGGGGGGGGGAGGCATGTGGGCACAGCACTCACTACACAAGTCGTCACAGACCAGTCCTGACAAAGACAAAGAAAAACAGGGAGACAGAGAGGGACGCAGAGACAGAGAGACAGGGAGACAGAGAGACAGGGAAACAAAGAGACAGAGAGACAGATAGACAGGGAGACAGAGAGACAGAGATATATACTCAGGGGAGATGGCATGTGGGCACAAGTCGTCACAGACCAGTCCTGACAAAGACAAAGAGAGACAGGGAGACATAGAGGGATGCAGAGACAGAGAGACAGGGAGACATATCTATAGGATGGGGGGAGTAGGCATATGGGCACAGCACTCACTACACAAGTCGTCACAGAGCAGTCCTGATAAACACAAAGAGAGACAGAGAGATAGAGAGACAGGGAGACAAAGAGACAAAGATACAAAGAGGGATGCAGAGACAGAGAGACAGAGCTATAGACTGGGGGGTGGGGTGGGTGTGGGGGGGTGGGGGTAGGGGGGGGGGGCATGTGGGCACAGCACTCACTGCACCAGTCGTCAGACCAGTCCTGACAAAGACAAAGAGAAACAGGGAGACAGAGAGGGATGCAGAGACAGAGAGACAGGGAGACAGATCTATAGACTGGGGGTGGGGGGAGGCAGATGGGCACATCACTCACTACATAAGTCGTCCAAGTCGTCACATACCCGTCCTGACTGACACCACTGTTCATTGCCGTGACAGTTTTGGCCTAGGGTCAGCTCTGCAGACAGAAAACAGACAAACATCAAACATTTACATACATACATACATACATACATACATACATACATACACACATACATACATACATGCATGCATACATACATACATACATACATACATACATACATACATACATACATACATACATACATACATACATACATACATACATACATACATACTACATACATACATATAATCGTTCGTCCGTCCCGAGGATGATGACCATGCTTCAACAGTTCGCCCTTGTGGAAATCTAGGATGCTGGATGAGTTCGCATATGGCTAGTGAGGCCAATGCGAGCCAAGAAGGATCTCTGACAGTGAGGACAGGAGAAAGAGTTGGGGGGATCTGTCGGGTTTGCAGAGTATGTATGTATGTATGTACACATACATACATACATACATACATATCAATTACGTTAATGCAAATTTTGTAAAATCTATATAAATACATACATATACTGCTCACAAAAAGTAGGGGATATTGACTTTGCAATATCACCATTGGTTCAATAACCAGACCATAAGTTTCATTTCATGTGAAAATGGTAGGTCAGCCTTTCTTGGCTGTATAATAATCGAAGACAAAAATCAATGATAAAATGTCACGTGACTGCCGGAGGCGATAAACATCAGTGGGTGTGTTATTCGAAATCACACAACACCTTTACACATGAGACAGTCTATTATATTTTCAAATCATAATCTTAGAAAATTATTATTTTTGTCAGTTTACATAATAATCTTACTATTTCTGGTTTAACTTAGTGCTGATTTGCTTTTTATTGTGGACTTTCAATTTCGTGCATAGAGGACACCATTCAATTATTGAATGTCTTCTTGCTCAAGTTGACATGCACTGAACAGTCAAAATGCAGCCGTTTCAAAAATACATGTTTGGTTAAAAAAATCGGG
Source organism: Phymorhynchus buccinoides (assembly GCA_017654935.2). Classification (NCBI taxonomy): domain Eukaryota; kingdom Metazoa; phylum Mollusca; class Gastropoda; order Neogastropoda; family Raphitomidae; genus Phymorhynchus; species Phymorhynchus buccinoides. Next base: position 49,658,190 of record CM065698.1, on the reverse strand, counting down.
ACATTACTGGTGTTGCACTGCCTCCGGGCATTGCCTCCAGGATCGTTCCCACCATCTTTATATCTACTAATGTCCCATATGTGTGTGTTTCAGACCGGAGGTCATTAAACAGAATTTCACTCTCACACACACGGTCAAACTGCAGGCCGATCATGCAAACTGATGAGATCTTCACAGTCGGAAACAGCTGTCTCTGCATAGGCAGAAAAAGTAAATAAGCATATTTTACTTTTTTTCTTATTCTCAGAACACAGAACAATTCCTAAAGTTAATGATAACTAATTTTGTTTCTGAGGTTCACAAATAAAGACATTGGACACAAACAGTTTAAAAAAAGGAAATTACATACATACATACATAATACAGTACATACATACATACATACATACATACATATATGCATACATACATACATTCATATACATACATACATACATACATACATACATACATACATACATACATACATACATGCATACATAGAACAGACAGCCTGGAACAGACAGACACACGTCACTGAAAACAATATCAGCTTCACTTCGCGCCATCTTAGCATCGACTGGGTGATGCACCCAAAGACAGTATCTTTGATGCACCTCAACACAAAACATTATAAATGTTACATTCAGTTCCACAACAATGCTGCTGTCAGTTCCACTCACTGCATTTCTTGTCGTTACTGTCGTTCTCGCAGACCATTCCCGCGCTGCAGTTTGCATTATCCGTGCAGCTGGTTCCAGCCGCGTACCCTGCATACAATTTATACATATATATATATATATATATTTTTTTTAATAACAGAAACAGATACAGAATGACACGCCATAGCAATGTGTATCCTGTGAGTGTAATCGTTGATGACTATTGGGCAATTTCAATAAGAGAGAGACTCGTAATCCAACGGGTTTGCGAGTGTGCTGGTTCGAACCCAGCTGATCACGGTGTTGTGTTCTTGGGAAAGATACTTTACTCCTATTTTGTGATACCTAAAACCGAGGTCCCGTGTGCGAACGCACGCACACGATCTTGCACGCACATTAAAGCCCATCCCACTATTCGGTACGAGTAGGCCGTGTGGAATGGATGACACGAACTCACAAAGCATTCATCCTGTGCGCCATTAGCAATGAAAACTTTGGGTGTGGGGCAGGATAAACATCCCCAATCGGGAAAAAAAGAAGAAGAACCATGACATCAAGTTAGTTATTTAGTTAGTCTGTTATAGTCCCGTCAACAGCTATGGTAATCTCAGGACTGTCACCGCGTATGACATAATCAATTGTGACATCACACCCTCCGTAGTAGACACGGGGCAGGCGGCGAAGGGGTTAATAAAACAAAAGACAGACAAAGAAAATAAAGAAAGGACAAAAAAGAAAAGAGACTCACGGCATGTATAGTCCTGGACATACACGTTCATGTCGTCTGGACATGCGCACGTGCCGCTCTCGCATCGGTTGTAGTCACAGTCCCCATCGCTCGCACAGGCAGCCTTAATCTTACCGCTAGAGGGGGCTGTGGTCAGAAAGCACGGACAAGCGGTCAGTAGCAGTAATAGTACTGGAAGTAGGGTTACGGTCAGTTTGAAAGATTAATGAATTGTATGCATTCTAAACTTTCGCAGAGAACCCAAAATGTCACGCGACAGACGCCATTTGGTTTTTTTCATATTTGGGCGTCTTTTCCATATTTGTAGGAGTTTATGTGCAGTATTGCGCTTCTCATATTCACAAAAGATTAAACATTTATCACGAACTAGGAAGAGAATAATAGTACTGGCAGTAGTGTTAGCAGCAGTAGATCCATGTCCTCTTCTTTTACTGCTAGTCCTCATCATCATCCTTCTTCTTCTACTACTACTACTACTACTACTACTACTACTACTACTACTACTACTACTACTACTACTACTACTACTACTACTACTACTACTACTACTACTACTACTACTACTACTACTACTACTACTACTACTACTACTATACCACTACTACTATTACTACTAGTAGTAGTAATAATAGATTATATTAGTAGTAACGGTGAGAGCAATTGTAAAGCTTAGTAGCGTGGTATTACTAGTAATACAAGAAGCAGCATACCAACAAAAATCGCTACTCTCTCTCTCTCTCTCTCTCTCTCTCTCTCTCTCTCTCTCTCTCTCTCTCTCTCTTTCCTAAACAGGAGGGAGAGGAAGCCAGTCTTACTACATTCTCATCTGGTCCGACCCAGAAGAACCTGCATGGCATTTGCACTGACTTTGTCTTGCTAAAGACCCCTCCCCCCTCTCTCTCTCTCTCTCTCTCGCGCGAGAGAGAGAGAGAGAGAGAGAGAGAGAGAGAGAGAGAGAGAGAGAGAGAGAGAGAGAGAGAGAGAGAGAGAGAGAGAGAGAGAGAGAGAGAGAGAGAGAGAGAGAGAGAGAAAGAAAGCCAGTCTTACTGCATTCTCCCTGGTCCGATTCAGTGGCACCTTCATCGCATTGGCACTGACTTGATCCTGCTGTAGAGCCGCTACACAAGGCTCCAGAGGTGCACGGGATGGTATCATTGCACTGTGAATTTGTCTTCACGCCTGCAACAGTATGGACACACAGCGCATTACACCGCAGTATAGATGCCGTGCCCATGATACCCCGCTACACGAGGCTCCAGAGGTGCACTGGATGGTATCATTGCACTGTGAATTTGTCTTCACGCCTGCAACAGTATGGACACACAGCGCATTACACCGCAGTATAGATGCCGTGCCCATGATACCCCGCTACACGAGGCTCCAGAGGTGCACTGGATGGTATCATTGCACTGTGAATTTGTCTTCACGCCTGCAACAGTATGGACACACAGCGCATTACACCGCAGTATAGATGCCGTGCCCATGATACTCCGCTACACGAGGCTCCAGAGGTGCACTGGATGGTATCATTGCACTGTGAATTTGTCTTCACGCCTGCAACAGTATGGACACACAGCGCATTACACCGCAGTATAGATGCCGTGCCCATGATACCCCGCTACACGAGGCTCCAGAGGTGCACTGGATGGTATCATTGCACTGTGAATTTGTCTTCACGCCTGCAACAGTATGGACACACAGCGCATTACACCGCAGTATAGATGCCGTGCCCATGATACTCCGCTACACGAGGCTCCAGAGGTGCACTGGATGGTATCATTGCACTGTGAATTTGTCTTCACGCCTGCAACAGTATGGACACACAGCGCATTACACCGCAGTATAGATGCCGTGCCCATGATACCCCGCTACACGAGGCTCCAGAGGTGCACTGGATGGTATCATTGCACTGTGAATTTGTCTTCACGCCTGCAACAGTATGGACACACAGCGCATTACACCGCAGTATAGATGCCGTGCCCATGATACTCCGCTACACAAGGCTCCAGACTTGCACTGGATGGGATCATTGCATTGTGAGTCTGTCTTCACAACAGTATGGGCATGGCATACACAGCGCATTACACCGCAATATAGATGCCGTGCCCATGATCGTCTAGTAAATTGCGGCAACACTCCCTACCTAAACAGGAAATCGTTTTTGAATGTTCTCTTTTCTTTGAACCTGCAGCCATGTTGCATTCAATGTAGTCCTAAACGATAGAGAATAATGATATCCTAACCGTTTAAAATTTGAAATAAGCATCCGCACGCAAGAGGCAATGAATGCAATAAAAACCAAAACCAAAACCAAAACCAAAGCCAAAAGTTTGCTTTTTTACTCACCCCTTAACGTATGAGTGACTGCCAATTTCGCGAAATCGGTCTGATTTAGCCTGGCATTACATGTAGACGTCGGAGTACGGTAAAGGTATACGTTAACGTTATTCACAAACTATCACTAGCTCCCCGTGGCAACACAGTGGGTTGTAAGTCAAATTAAGGTCTGTGTACACGTGAACATCATTCACGAGAAGAAGGAGAAGGAGGAGGAGAAGAAGAAGAAGAAGGAGGAGGAGAATGCTAAGAAGAAGAAAGGGGAGAAGAGCAGGAGGAACACAAAAGAAAGAGACGCAGGAAGACGGGAAGAGGAAAATGAAGAGAAAGAAGACGAGAGGGAGGGGGGAGAAAGAGGGGGAGTGGCGAAGTAGGAAAAAAGAGGAAGAAAATGAGGAAGAGAAAGGTGTACTCACCACAGGTGTTGAGAATGCTGCAGATAGCATTGGCGGGACACTGGCTGCTATTGACACAGCTGTCACCCAGTCTCCGCTCTGGAACACGCGCATGTGCGCACGCATGCAACGACAATAACATACGGTATTTATACGGCGCTGAATCTTGATAGAAATCAAATCAAAGCGCACACACACGTTAGCATTCATAACGCATTCAAACAAAAATGCAATACAAAGCGAACACATACGTATGCCATAAATGGTATACAGAAGAAACAGACCTAAAGGCAAGAGAGAGAAAAGAGAAAGAGAGTGGAGCTTCAATGACGGGGGAACAGGTGGGTTTTGAGGTTAGATTTGAAAGCAGAGAGGGTCGGTCACTGACGGAGGGAAAGAGGAAGTTTGTTCCAAGATGTCGGTCCTGAGACAGCAACAGAGCGCCGACCAACAGTTGAAAGCTTATACCTAGGGATCTGCAGAGAAAGAGGGTCAGAAACTGAACGTAACGTGCGAGCTGGCGTATAGATGGAAATATTTTCGCAGAGGATAGATTTATAGCAAAGGGTGTTTAATTTATACTCAATTCTGTCTGCGACAGGAAGCCAGTGCAAAGAACGGAGAAGAGGGCTAACACACACAATCACACACGTAGACACACACGCGCGCACAAAGTTGTACTCAAAACACCCCCAATCCCAATAAATTGATCAACTTTGAAAATGTTCGCTGAGAAATAAATTCTGCCATTATCTGGAAAGGGATAGGGTTAGGGTCAGCCTAGGGTTATTGTCATGACACTGAAGGAATCATACTTTGAAACCAAGAGCCCTAAACATGAGGAGGGTGTCTAAAATATAATGTTGCCGAATATCTACAACATGCACGCTCAGATGTGCATCCCCAACCCATTCACAAACCAGCCCCAACCCATCCCCAACGTGAACTGCGACACGGACGGTGCTCACGTCTTAACCTGATTGCTCATCGTGTTGGATAAAGAACGTCATCAGTTGTGTTTCGCTGCGTGGTCTACTATTACATGCTTAGAGTTTTGCCCACAAAGTCTGGCCTGCATAATATATGGCAGACAACTGGAATCCGGGTTATCTCAGTGTGAGATGCCACAGGCCTTGACCGTCAAACACAATGTAGGCCTTGAACGTCACACACAATGTAGGCCTTGAACGTCAAACACAATGTAGGCCTTGAACGTCAAACACAATGTAGGCCTTGAACGTCAAACACAATGTAGGCCTTGAACGTCAAACACAATGTAGGCCTTGACCGTCAAACACAATGTAGGCCTTGAACCTCAAACACAATGTGGGCCTTGAACGTCAAACACAATGTGGGCCTTGAACGTCAAACACAATGTAGGCCTTGAACGTCAAACACAATGTGGGCCTTGAACGTCAAACACAATGTAGGCCTTGAACGTCAAACACAATGTAGGCCTTGAACGTCAAACACAATGTGGGCCTTGAACGTCAAACACAATGTGGTGTCAGAAATGTGAAGCTCGTGCCTAACAATAAGCATCGTCTCCAGGAAGCAGCCTGGTGGAAAAACTATCACTTAGAAGAAGGACAGACTTTTTGTAATCAAACTCACCGTCTGCTTCAAGGGTAACTTTAGCCATGAACAAAAAAAGACTGAAACCATAAGCAGGAGGAATTATGAAAGTGGCTTGAAGTGGCTAATGGTATTTATTTATACGTACGTGTTAAATTATTATATAATCCAAATATTGTTCAGCCTAATTATTTAAGAGATTGGTGGGTCAAAGTTGGCCATTACTTTCAGTCTTGTAACTGACGACCAAGTTTCGATACACACAAGGCATCGATAATAAGCAATGCTCACTTTCAAAAGGATACGCCCTTTTCGTAAAACAAAATGTATATATTATATATTTTAAGTGTAAGACTGTTCCTACATGTTTATCGTGGATGATCATTGTTTTTGTAACGCTCACAACACACTTACTGCACTGGCCCACTCCGTCAATCATTTCACAAAAACCTCCAATCTTGCAGTCGCCGGGAGTACAGTGTTGACCGGTGTTCAGTCCTGAAATGCATACATTATTGTGTGCCTCGAAGTCAAACATTCATTTCATGACAGACCATTCAAACGATGCTGGTTTTTATATCGATCCATCGGGGCAGTGGGTGGATGCCTCGTGCCTCCATACGGGGAGCTGGACGACCCCGCCCACTCCACGAGACTCTCCCCGTGGGGATATCGGGGAGTCTTTCGTAAAAATAGTTCCCCCACCTTCTGGAATTTCTGTGCTTGTAGCTTCCTCTAATCTGCCATTCTCTTTGACTCTGCCTTTTCCCTTTGCTTTCAATCATCTGCTATATTTCTGACTTATTGGCCCATTCACCTACCTTAAAAAAAATATTCCAAATAATGTTTCTCCTTTGAGCTCCTCCGAATTCAGAATGTGTCGGCTGCATGGAGACCAGTGAACACTGAAAACCGGACACATACGTACCTTACCCATTATGGACACATGGCCTGGGAACACAGAAGAAGAAGAAGAATATCAATCCATTTCAGAAAACATAAAAAGCAGCCAGGGAAATGACACCAAGATTCAAGATAAACAAAAATCAAAAACACACTACATGTATCAACAAAATGTATCAAACATGGTGTTTTGCAGTGGGGTTGTAGGTAGTATGTGCGTGTGGTTGCAAGTGTGTGTTATTTGTGTGTAAGTGCAAGAGTGTGTGCGCACACATGAAGGATAATAGGAATCATTACAATAAGAAACATGAGACAGGGATATAAAGATATATATATATATATATATATATATATATATATAAAATAAACACATAGAGAAAGAAAAGAGAGAGTGAGAGAGAGAGAGAGAGAGAGAGAGAGAGAGAGAGAGAGAGAGAGAGAGAGAGAGAGAGAGAGAGAGAGAGAGAGAGAGAGAGAGAGAGAGAGAGAGAGAGAGAGAGAGAGAGAGAGAGAGAGAGAGAGAGAGAGAGAGAGAGAGAGAGAGAGAGAGAGAGAGAGAGAGAGAGAGAGAGAGAGAGAGAGAGAGAGAGAGAGAGAGAGAGAGAGAGAGAGAGAGAGAGAGAGAGAGACGGGCACACATACACACACATACGGACAAATAGAAAAAAGAGAGACAGACTACAAACGAACAGACCATGATGGACGTACATAGGCCTATTTACAAACTACATGTCCAGATATTCGGAGATATCCTTGCAAGAGATTTTATTTTTGAAACTTGGAGGGGTATGTGCTATCAGCATTTCTTGTTCCTTTTTGTCATAGTAGGCTTAGGCAAAATAATGATAATATTATTATTATTATTATTATTATTGTTATTATTATTATTATTTATATAGCGCCTATTCTCTGATTTAGGGCTATAAGCGCTTTACATATATAATACAAATACAACATAGAAAAGAGCATGACGAAAGTATATAAATGTTACATGAGTCTGTAGAATATCGAAAAGTACATATATACAAAGGCACAAAAACGCATATCATTAAAAAGGTGCACAACTTACAGAAAACACACACAGACACAGGCACACACAGACACAGGCACACACATACACACACATACACACTTACAAACACACATACACACACACGCGCGCACACACAGACACACACAGAAACACGCGCGCGCACACAACACACACACATGCGGGCACGCCATGTGACAGCCACTCCCACATTCACCATTCCACGGAAACTGAGTACAAGGGGGTGGAGAGGAGCGGGTTAGTGGGGTGTGTGTGTTTGTGTGTGGGGGGGGGGAGGGGGGGGGGTATGACCGTTGAAAAACGTTGGTCTTCACAGCAGACTAGAAGGGAGAAGTTGAAGGTAAGTGTCTGATATTGATGGGAAGTGTATTCCAGACAGTTGTTCCCTAAAAGGAGAAAGAACGTTGACCGAAGGACTTTGTTCTGACAGAAGGAACACGGACAAGACGAGTGTCAGTAGAAGACCGAAGTTGACGGGATGGGGTGTAGATGTGTAGAATGTCAGAAAGATATTGTGGTCCAGTACCAGAGACAGAAGAGAAACAGATGGAATAATAATGTAACAATGTCTATGCCTATAGAGAAAAGGAGACCTACTGCATCGTCCGTAGTCACATGAGCTGCTGGAGCCACAGTCGTTGTCGTCGTCACACGTTTCCAGCACCTTCTTCTCTGCACACAAACATGCGTCTTCTCCACGTGGCACGCGCATCAATCGTGGTAGCAGCTTCCTTCGCTCAGCATGCTCCATACATACACGTGTAATGAGCATTGACTCGGAACGTGCACTAATATTGCTGGACATCATCAGTTGTCGCCATGTCCCCTTCTCAAGCAACGATTTCAGACGCCATATTGGGATAAAAATCGCGTTGCATCCAACTAGTTCACTAGTTAGATTTATAAATTTTAAAAAAATGGCTGCTGTGATAACATCTGATCCGAAGGCAACACATAATTATCAATACGGTCAAAGGCAACGCATAATTCTCCTTAATCATTTTCAATCCATCATCTATCTGTCTTCAGATTGTTTTAGCTTGTGCAGCAAACCTGGGGATAAGCTGGTTGGAGCAAGTTTTTGAACAGACTAACTGGAAGCGTGACCAAATGGCGCCAGGAGGCGATCAAGACATTCGGGAAAAGATGAGCAAACAATTTTATTTCTGCATTTCTGATGCGACAACAGAACATACTATAATAGTCAAAGAAGCTTGGTGTTCACCCGTGTGTGGGTCATATTAGCATTTTGGTAAATTAGGCTTACATGAATACCACGCAATCCAACTGCGACCCGAACTTTGGTCAGGCATTATCCTCGTTAAATACTACTTTTCTGATGAAACCCTACTAGTTTCGATCACTCAAGTTGTCTCCCGGAAACGGATCCGATGAAATATCTGTATTTTTGTATCAGACAAATTCTTTTCTTTTTAAATAAGATTCGTGAATTGGAGTCTACATGATAATAGTGAACGAACATCGAATTATTTTAAGACGGAAGTACTAGTACTTCACGTGAATCATGCCTCACAGACGTCGTCACAGTCGGATCGCAGTTGGATAGATGGCCGTGCTTGGACAGGACAGAACATTGGTTTAAGGCATTCTCCTATATATATATATATATATAAAGCTTTTCTGTGTCCAATGTCTTTATTTGTGAACCTCAGAAACAAAACCAGTTAACGTTAACTTTGAGTAATGTTCCGTGTTCAAAAAACAAAAACAAAAATTTTGTTTTTAATAAATTGTGCTGATTTACTTTTTTATTATATTGTTATTATTATATTATTATTTATATCCTTAATTTGGATACCATCTGAGTAGTTAGCCCTCCCTAGTCATGTCTATTAGGTTTTGAAATTAAAATTTCAGAACATTATTATTTTGTTCATTTTACATAAGATTTTCATAAGATTTTTACTATTTCTGGTTTAACTTTGTGCTGGTTTGCTTTTATTATGGATTTTCGATTTGATGCAAAGAGGACACCATTCTCTTGTAGAATGACTTTTTTGCTCAGGTTGGCATCCACTGGACAGTCAAATTGCAGGCCGATCATGCAAACTGATGAGACCTTCTCTTAGGTCGAAACCGCTGTCTTTGCATAAGGCACTGTCCCTCCCCCATTGGGAGAAAAAGTAAATCAGCACAATTTATATAAAAAACATTTATTTTTTTATTTTTTTGAACACGGAACATTACTCAAAGTTAACGTTAACGGGTTTTGTTTCTGAGGTTCACAAATAAAGACATTGGACACAGAAAAGCTTTATCAAAGCAAACTATTCTGCATTTCAAATGCACTAACTTTTCAGTCCTTCAGAGTAGGGGTACGGAGCTGGCTATTCACTGAGATTTTTCTTTCATTCTATTTTTATCCTTAATTTGGATACCATCTCAGTAGTTAGCCCTCCCTAGTCATGTCTATTAGGTTTTGAAATTAAAATTTCAGAACATTATTATTTTGTTCATTTTACATAAGATTTTCATGAGATTTTTACTATTTCTGGTTTAACTTTGTGCTGGTTTGCTTTTATTATGGATTTTCGATTTGATGCAAAGAGGACACCATTCTCTGGTAGAATGTCTTTTTTGCTCAGGTTGGCATCCACTGGACAGTCAAATTGCAGGCCGATCATGCAAACTGATGAGACCTTCTCTTAGGTCGAAACAGCTGTCTTTGCATAAGGCACTGTCCCTCCCCCATTGGGAGAAAAAGTAAATCAGCACAATTTATATAATTGTTTTTATTTTTTATTTTTTATTTTTTTTGAACACGGAACATTACTCAAAGTTAACGTTAACTGGTTTTGTTTCTGAGGTTCACAAATAAAGACATTGTACACAGAAAAGCTTTATTTGGATACCATCTCAGTAGTTAGCCCTCCCTAGTCATGTCTATTAGGTGTTGAAATTAAAATTTCAGAACATTATTATTTTGTTCATTTTACAAAAGATTTTCATAAGACTTTTTACTATTTCTGGTTTAACTTTGTGCTGGTTTGCTTTTATTATGGATTTTCGATTTGATGCAAAGAGGACACCATTCTCTTGTAGAATGTCTTTTTTGCTCGGGTTGGCATCCACTGGACAGTCAAATTGCAGGCCGATCATGCAAACTGATGAGACCTTCTCTTAGGTCGAAACAGCTGTCTTTACATAAGGCACTGTCCCTCCCCCATTGGGAGAAAAAGTAAATCAGCACAATTTATATAATTTTTTATTTTTTGAACACGGAACATTACTCAAAGTTAACGTTAACTGGTTTTGTTTCTGAGGTTCACAAATAAAGACATTGGACACAGAAAAGCTTTATCAAAGCAATCTATTCTGCATTTCAAATGCACTAACTTTTCAGTCCTGTGCAGGACAGATGAATCAAATAATACAGAAAAAGCAGCTGTGCGGCTGTTATCTTTTTCTGTATATATATATATAAACGTACAAGAATTGAAGAAGAAAAAACAACCACACCATTAAACTTTCCTCTTATATATATAGTTTGCTTGAATAAAACTTTTTTTGTGTCCAATATTTAAGTTTGTGAACCTAAGAAAGAAACTGAATAACTTTAATTTTAACTTTACAATTTATTCTGTGTTCTGAAAAGAATAAAAGAAAATAATGTGCTGATTTACCTTTTCTCCCAATGGGGGAGATAGACAATGCCTATGCAAAGACAGCTGTTTCGTCTTTGAGAAAGACTCTTCAGTCTGCATATCGGCCTGCAAAGAATGTCCACAGTGAACATTCAAACTGAGCTAGAAGACTTTCTACAAGAGAAAGGTTGTCCTCTTTGCACCAGATTGAAAGTCCACAATAAAAGCAAACCAGCACTTAATTCAAAAGAAATGGTAAATATATTGTGTAAAATAACAAAAATAATAATGTTCTAAAATTACAATCCCTCGAAGAGAGTAGAAGAGATGGGATGCCATGTTGGTGGATCCAGTGAAGGATTCAATAAGGGAGGTCATAGAAATCGTAGTAAACACCAACATACTCCCGGTGAGGAGGAATGTAGAGAGGTGTGCCTGGATCAGGTAGACTGATATATATATATATATATATATATATATATATAGTATGAAAGAAAAATCTCAGTGAATAGCCAGCTCCGTACCCCTACTCTGAAGGACTGAAAAGTTAGTGCATTTGAAATGCAGAATAGTAAGCTTTGATAAAAAAAATTCTGTGTCCAATGTCTTTATTTGTGAACCTCAGAAACAAAACCAGTTAACGTTAATTTTGAGTAGTGTTCCGTGTTCAAAGAACAAACAAACAAACAAACAAACAAAAATTATATATATATATATATAGCATACAAATATATATATATATATATACCATGTGTGTTTTTCCCCTAATGACGACGATACTCACTGCATAAGCCTTGGTCGCAGAAGGTGTCGTAATCACAGGCGAAGAAATCGTCAGAATCACCGCAAAACCCGTGAAGATGTATAACTGCAACAGACATGAGGCACGTGCATTTGTCACCATAGGGCTACTATGTACCTACACTTCTTTGTTTATTAAATCCAGTGTATGTGTGTGGGTGTCTGTTCGCAGCTGCATGCGAGGGGCTGGAAGGGACACTTACTGCCCACAACTGGAGGGGGGGAGAGAAAGGGTGTAGTGGTGGTGTTAGGTGAGGGTGAAGAACAAGGATGAAGGTATAATGGAGGGAAGGAAGGGTGTAGTGGAGGTGCTAGGTGAGGGTGAAGGATGAGGGTATGATGGAGGGGAGGAAGGAAGGGTGTAGTGGAGGTGTTAGGTGAGGGTGAAGGATGAGGGTATAATGGAGGGAAGGAAGGGTGTAGTGGAGGTGCTAGGTGAGGGTGAAGGATGAGGGTATAATGGAGGGGAGGAAGGAAGGGTGTAGTGGAGGTGCTAGGTGAGGGTGAAGGATGAGGGTATGATGGAGGGGAGGAAGGGTGTAGTGGAGGTGTTAGGTGAGGGTGAAGGATGAGGGTATAATGGAGGGAAGGAAGGGTGTAGTGGAGGTGCTAGGTGAGGGTGAAGGATGAGGGTATAATGGAGGGGAGGAAGGAAGGGTGTAGTGGAGGTGTTAGGTGAGGGTGAAGGATGAGGGTATAATGGAGGGAAGGAAGGGTGTAGTGGAGGTGCTAGGTGAGGGTGAAGGATGAGGGTATAATGGAGGGAAGGAAGGGTGTAGTGGAGGTGTTAGGTGAGGGTGAAGGATGAGGGTATGATGGAGGGCAGGAAGGAAGGGTGTAGTGGAGGTGTTAGGTGAGGGTGAAGGATGAGGGTATAATGGAGGGGAGGAAGGGTGTAGTGGAGGTGTTAGGTGAGGGTGAAGGATGAGGGTATGATGGAGGGAAGGAAGGGTGTAGTGGAGGTGTTAGGTGAGGGTGAAGGATGAGGGTATAATGGAGGGGAGGAAGGGTGTAGTGGAGGTGTTAGGTGAGGGTGAAGGATGAGGGTATGATGGAGGGGAGGAAGGGTGTAGTGGAGGTGTTAGGTGAGGGTGAAGGATGAGGGTATAATGGAGGGAAAGAAGGGTGTAGTGGAGGTGTTAGGTGAGGGTGAAGGATGAGGGTATAATGGAGGGGGGAAGGAAGGGTGTAGTGGAGGTGTTAGGTGAGGGTGAAGGATGAGGGTATAATGGAGGGCAGGAAGGGTGTAGTGGAGGTGCTAGGTGAGGGTGAAGGATGAGGGTATAATGGAGGGAAGGAAGGGTGTAGTGGAGGTGTTAGATGAGGGTGAAGGATGAGGGTATAATGGAGGGCAGGAAGGGTGTAGTGGAGGTGCTAGGTGAGGGTGAAGGATGAGGGTATAATGGAGGGCAGGAAGAGAGAACGACGTGATGAGCCTGGGGGCAAGAGTCTGGGGGAAAGGGGAGGGGGGGGCAGATATAACTTGAAATGTCCAGGAGGAAAATACCATGGTGTGTGTGTGTGTGTGTGGGGGGGGGGGTCTGGGATGGGGGGGGTGGGGGGGGGGGGGGGGGGTTGTGGGTGGAGACAAGTGTCCGTGAGATAGAGGCAGAGAGACATAGAGACAAAGAGGGAGACAGAGACACACACACACATACACACAGAGAGGGAGACAGAGACAGGCAGAGAGAGGCAGCCAGAATCCCACAGCTCTAGAGAGACATACAGACACACACACACACACACACACACAGAGGGAGACAGAAACAGACAGAGACAGACAGCTACAGAGAGACTCACAGTATAAAGCATTCCCAGCACCCTGAATTCACAGACGCACAGTTGCAGCGTGGTGTTGATCCAGGGGGAGACAGAAACAGGCAGACACAGACAGAGACAGGCAGCCAGAACCCCACAGTTATAGAGAGACTCACAGTACAAGGCATGTGCCAGCACCCTGAATTCACAGATGCCCAGTTGCAGAGTGGTGTTGATCCACATGGAGCTGGCGATGATGCTGCCGCCCTGACACGGGTAGTACTTGTAGCGGCCCTCGGTCATTTGACCTACGACCTGGTAGCAGACTAACGTCTGGTCTGGGTGGAACACTGACCCCAGAGTGCCCACCACCACAAAGTCCTTCAAAGCGATTTCTGTGAGTCACGTGCACAGAGAAAAACGAACAGTGTTTGGAAATGTGACCCATCACCACCGAAGTCCATGTATGACTGCCCACGTGGCGGGGTAATAAAAAAAAACGGTCACTCATCCCTAGCCGTCGCATTTGTACCATAAGTGTTCAAGTGCTTCGGATGTTGGGATGATACCTGGAGTTTTTAAGCCAGGGTAATACAACAAACAAACAAACTGCCTGGCACGCGTCTACTACAGGGTCGTTTGCACTATGCTGTACGCCTATAACCGTGTCTACTACAGGGCTGTTTGCACTATGCTGTACGCCTATAACCGTGTCTACTACAGGGTCGTTTGCACTATGCTGTACGCCTATAACCGTGTCTACTACAGGGCTGTTTGCACTATGCTGTACGCATATAACCGTGTCTACTACAGGGCTGTTTGCACTATGCTGTACGCCTATAACCGTGTCTACTACAGGGTTGTTTGCACTATGCTGTACGCCTATAACCGTGTCTACTACAGGGCTGTTTGCACTATGCTGTACGCCTATAACCGTGTCTACTACAGGGCTGTTTGCACTATGCTGTACGCCTATAACCGTGTCTACTACAGGGCTGTTTGCACTATGCTGTACGCCTATAACCGTGTCTACTACAGGGCTGTTTGCACTATGCTGTACGCCTATAACCGTGTCTACTACAGGGCTGTTTGCACTATGCTGTACGCCTATAACCGTGTCTACTACAGGGCTGTTTGCACTATGCTGTACGCCTATAACCGTGTCTACTACGGGGCTGTTTGCACTATGCTGTACGCCTATAACCGTGTCTACTACGGGGCTGTTTGCACTATGCTGTACGCCTATAACCGTGTCTACTACAGGGCTGTTTGCACTATGCTGTACGCCTATAACCGTGTCTACTACAGGGCTGTTTGCACTATGCTGTACGCCTATAACCGTGTCTACTACAGGGCTGTTTGCACTATGCTGTACGCCTATAACCGTGTCTACTACAGGGCTGTTTGCACTATGCTGTACGCCTATAACCGTGTCTACTACAGGGCTGTTTGCACTATGCTGTACGCCTATAACCGTGTCTACTACGGGGCTGTTTGCACTATGCTGTACGCCTATAACCGTGTCTACTACGGGGCTGTTTGCACTATGCTGTACGCCTATAACCGTGTCTACTACAGGGCTGTTTGCACTATGCTGTACGCCTATAACCGTGTCTACTACAGGGCTGTTTGCACTATGCTGTACGCCTATAACCGTGTCTACTACAGGGCTGTTTGCACTATGCTGTACGCCTATAACCGTGTCTACTACGGGGCTGTTTGCACTATGCTGTACGCCTATAACCGTGTCTACTACGGGGCTGTTTGCACTATGCTGTACGCCTATAACCGTGTCTACTACGGGGCTGTTTGCACTATGCTGTACGCCTATAACCGTGTCTACTACAGGGCTGTTTGCACTATGCTGTACGCCTATAACCGTGTCTACTACGGGGCTGTTTGCACTATGCTGTACGCCTATAACCGTGTCTACTACGGGGCTGTTTGCACTATGCTGTACGCCTATAACCGTGTCTACTACAGGGCTGTTTGCACTATGCTGTACGCCTATAACCGTGTCTACTACGGGGCTGTTTGCACTATGCTGTACGCCTATAACCGTGTCTACTACAGGGCTGTTTGCACTATGCTGTACGCCTATAACCGTGTCTACTACAGGGCTGTTTGCACTATGCTGTACGCCTATAACCGTGTCTACTACAGGGCTGTTTGCACTATGCTGTACGCCTATAACCGTGTCTACTACAGGGCTGTTTGCACTATGCTGTACGCCTATAACCGTGTCTACTACAGGGCTGTTTGCACTATGCTGTACGCCTATAACCGTGTCTACTACAGGGCTGTTTGCACTATGCTGTACGCCTATAACCGTGTCTACTACAGGGCTGTTTGCACTATGCTGTACGCCTATAACCGTGTCTACTACAGGGCTGTTTGCACTATGCTGTACGCCTATAACCGTGTCTACTACAGGGCTGTTTGCACTATGCTGTACGCCTATAACCGTGTCTACTACGGGGCTGTTTGCACTATGCTGTACGCCTATAACCGTGTCTACTACAGGGCTGTTTGCACTATGCTGTACGCCTATAACCGTGTCTACTACGGGGCTGTTTGCACTATGCTGTACGCCTATAACCGTGTCTACTACGGGGCTGTTTGCACTATGCTGTACGCCTATAACCGTGTCTACTACGGGGCTGTTTGCACTATGCTGTACGCCTATAACCGTGTCTACTACGGGGCTGTTTGCACTATGCTGTACGCCTATAACCGTGTCTACTACAGGGCTGTTTGCACTATGCTGTACGCCTATAACCGTGTCTACTACGGGGCTGTTTGCACTATGCTGTACGCCTATAACCGTGTCTACTACGGGGCTGTTTGCACTATGCTGTACGCCTATAACCGTGTCTACTACAGGGCTGTTTGCACTATGCTGTACGCCTATAACCGTGTCTACTACAGGGCTGTTTGCACTATGCTGTACGCCTATAACCGTGTCTACTACGGGGCTGTTTGCACTATGCTGTACGCCTATAACCGTGTCTACTACGGGGCTGTTTGCACTATGCTGTACGCCTATAACCGTGTCTACTACAGGGCTGTTTGCACTATGCTGTACGCCTATAACCGTGTCTACTACGGGGCTGTTTGCACTATGCTGTACGCCTATAACCGTGTCTACTACGGGGCTGTTTGCACTATGCTGTACGCCTATAACCGTGTCTACTACGGGGCTGTTTGCACTATGCTGTACGCCTATAACCGTGTCTACTACGGGGCTGTTTGCACTATGCTGTACGCCTATAACCGTGTCTACTACGGGGCTGTTTGCACTATGCTGTACGCCTATAACCGTGTCTACTACGGGGCTGTTTGCACTATGCTGTACGCCTATAACCGTGTCTACTACAGGGCTGTTTGCACTATGCTGTACGCCTATAACCGTGTCTACTACGGGGCTGTTTGCACTATGCTGTACGCCTATAACCGTGTCTACTACGGGGCTGTTTGCACTATGCTGTACGCCTATAACCGTGTCTACTACGGGGCTGTTTGCACTATGCTGTACGCCTATAACCGTGTCTACTACGGGGCTGTTTGCACTATGCTGTACGCCTATAACCGTGTCTACTACAGGGCTGTTTGCACTATGCTGTACGCCTATAACCGTGTCTACTACGGGGCTGTTTGCACTATGCTGTACGCCTATAACCGTGTCTACTACGGGGCTGTTTGCACTATGCTGTACGCCTATAACCGTGTCTACTACGGGGCTGTTTGCACTATGCTGTACGCCTATAACCGTGTCTACTACGGGGCTGTTTGCACTATGCTGTACGCCTATAACCGTGTCTACTACAGGGCTGTTTGCACTATGCTGTACGCCTATAACCGTGTCTACTACAGGGCTGTTTGCACTATGCTGTACGCCTATAACCGTGTCTACTACAGGGCTGTTTGCACTATGCTGTACGCCTATAACCGTGTCTACTACAGGGCTGTTTGCACTATGCTGTACGCCTATAACCGTGTCTACTACGGGGCTGTTTGCACTATGCTGTACGCCTATAACCGTGTCTACTACAGGGCTGTTTGCACTATGCTGTACGCCTATAACCGTGTCTACTACGGGGCTGTTTGCACTATGGGCCTATAACCGTGTCTACTACGGGGCTGTTTGCACTATGCTGTACGCCTATAACCGTGTCTACTACGGGGCTGTTTGCACTATGCTGTACGCCTATAACCGTGTCTACTACGGGGCTGTTTGCACTATGCTGTACGCCTATAACCGTGTCTACTACAGGGGTTTGCACTATGTTTGCACTATGCTGTACGCCTATAACCGTGTCTACTACGGGGCTGTTTGCACTATGCTGTACGCCTATAACCGTGTCTACTACGGGGCTGTTTGCACTATGCTGTACGCCTATAACCGTGTCTACTACGGGGCTGTTTGCACTATGCTGTACGCCTATAACCGTGTCTACTACGGGGCTGTTTGCACTATGCTGTACGCCTATAACCGTGTCTACTACGGGGCTGTTTGCACTATGCTGTACGCCTATAACCGTGTCTACTACAGGGCTGTTTGCACTATGCTGTACGCCTATAACCGTGTCTACTACGGGGCTGTTTGCACTATGCTGTACGCCTATAACCGTGTCTACTACGGGGGTTTGCACTGTTTGCTATGCTGTACGCCTATAACCGTGTCTACTACGGGGCTGTTTGCACTATGCTGTACGCCTATAACCGTGTCTACTACAGGGCTGTTTGCACTATGCTGTACGCCTATAACCGTGTCTACTACGGGGCTGTTTGCACTATGCTGTACGCCTATAACCGTGTCTACTACGGGGCTGTTTGCACTATGCTGTACGCCTATAACCGTGTCTACTACAGGGCTGTTTGCACTATGCTGTACGCCTATAACCGTGTCTACTACGGGGCTGTTTGCACTATGCTGTACGCCTATAACCGTGTCTACTACAGGGTCATTTGCACTATGCTGTACGCCTATAACCGTGTCTACTACAGGGCTGTTTGCACTATGCTGTACGCCTATAACCGTGTCTACTACGGGGCTGTTTGCACTATGCTGTACGCCTATAACCGTGTCTACTACGGGGCTGTTTGCACTATGCTGTACGCCTATAACCGTGTCTACTACAGGGCTGTTTGCACTATGCTGTACGCCTATAACCGTGTCTACTACGGGGCTGTTTGCACTATGCTGTACGCCTATAACCGTGTCTACTACAGGGCTGTTTGCACTATGCTGTACGCCTATAACCGTGTCTACTACGGGGCTGTTTGCACTATGCTGTACGCCTATAACCGTGTCTACTACGGGGCTGTTTGCACTATGCTGTACGCCTATAACCGTGTCTACTACGGGGCTGTTTGCACTATGCTGTACGCCTATAACCGTGTCTACTACGGGGCTGTTTGCACTATGCTGTACGCCTATAACCGTGTCTACTACGGGGCTGTTTGCACTATGCTGTACGCCTATAACCGTGTCTACTACGGGGCTGTTTGCACTATGCTGTACGCCTATAACCGTGTCTACTACAGGGCTGTTTGCACTATGCTGTACGCCTATAACCGTGTCTACTACGGGGCTGTTTGCACTATGCTGTACGCCTATAACCGTGTCTACTACGGGGCTGTTTGCACTATGCTGTACGCCTATAACCGTGTCTACTACGGGGCTGTTTGCACTATGCTGTACGCCTATAACCGTGTCTACTACGGGGCTGTTTGCACTATGCTGTACGCCTATAACCGTGTCTACTACGGGGCTGTTTGCACTATGCTGTACGCCTATAACCGTGTCTACTACAGGGCTGTTTGCACTATGCTGTACGCCTATAACCGTGTCTACTACGGGGCTGTTTGCACTATGCTGTACGCCTATAACCGTGTCTACTACAGGGCTGTTTGCACTATGCTGTACGCCTATAACCGTGTCTACTACAGGGCTGTTTGCACTATGCTGTACGCCTATAACCGTGTCTACTACAGGGCTGTTTGCACTATGCTGTACGCCTATAACCGTGTCTACTACGGGGCTGTTTGCACTATGCTGTACGCCTATAACCGTGTCTACTACAGGGCTGTTTGCACTATGCTGTACGCCTATAACCGTGTCTACTACGGGGCTGTTTGCACTATGCTGTACGCCTATAACCGTGTCTACTACAGGGCTGTTTGCACTATGCTGTACGCCTATAACCGTGTCTACTACGGGGCTGTTTGCACTATGCTGTACGCCTATAACCGTGTCTACTACAGGGTTGTTTGCACTATGCTGTACGCCTATAACCGTGTCTACTACGGGGCTGTTTGCACTATGCTGTACGCCTATAACCGTGTCTACTACAGGGCTGTTTGCACTATGCTGTACGCCTATAACCGTGTCTACTACAGGGCTGTTTGCACTATGCTGTACGCCTATAACCGTGTCTACTACGGGGCTGTTTGCACTATGCTGTACGCCTATAACCGTGTCTACTACAGGGCTGTTTGCACTATGCTGTACGCCTATAACCGTGTCTACTACGGGGCTGTTTGCACTATGCTGTACGCCTATAACCGTGTCTACTACGGGGCTGTTTGCACTATGCTGTACGCCTATAACCGTGTCTACTACAGGGCTGTTTGCACTATGCTGTACGCCTATAACCGTGTCTACTACAGGGCTGTTTGCACTATGCTGTACGCCTATAACCGTGTCTACTACAGGGCTGTTTGCACTATGCTGTACGCCTATAACCGTGTCTACTACAGGGCTGTTTGCACTATGCTGTACGCCTATAACCGTGTCTACTACGGGGCTGTTTGCACTATGCTGTACGCCTATAACCGTGTCTACTACGGGGCTGTTTGCACTATGCTGTACGCCTATAACCGTGTCTACTACAGGGCTGTTTGCACTATGCTGTACGCCTATAACCGTGTCTACTACAGGGGCTGTTTGCACTATGCTGTACGCCTATAACCGTGTCTACTACGGGGCTGTTTGCACTATGCTGTACGCCTATAACCGTGTCTACTACAGGGCTGTTTGCACTATGCTGTACGCCTATAACCGTGTCTACTACAGGGCTGTTTGCACTATGCTGTACGCCTATAACCGTGTCTACTACAGGGCTGTTTGCACTATGCTGTACGCCTATAACCGTGTCTACTACGGGGCTGTTTGCACTATGCTGTACGCCTATAACCGTGTCTACTACGGGGCTGTTTGCACTATGCTGTACGCCTATAACCGTGTCTACTACAGGGCTGTTTGCACTATGCTGTACGCCTATAACCGTGTCTACTACGGGGCTGTTTGCACTATGCTGTACGCCTATAACCGTGTCTACTACGGGGCTGTTTGCACTATGCTGTACGCCTATAACCGTGTCTACTACGGGGCTGTTTGCACTATGCTGTACGCCTAAACCGTGTCTACTACGGGGCTGTTTGCACTATGCTGTACGCCTATAACCGTGTCTACTACAGGGCTGTTTGCACTATGCTGTACGCCTATAACCGTGTCTACTACGGGGCTGTTTGCACTATGCTGTACGCCTATAACCGTGTCTACTACACGGGGCTGTTTGCACTATGCTGTACGCCTATAACCGTGTCTACTACGGGGCTGTTTGCACTATGCTGTACGCCTATAACCGTGTCTACTACAGGGGCTGTTTGTTTGTACTATGTCTGTACGCCTATAACCGTGTCTACTACGGGGCTGTTTGCACTATGCTGTACGCCTATAACCGTGTCTACTACAGGGCTGTTTGCACTGTGCTGTACGCCTATAACCGTGTCTACTACGGGGCTGTTTGCACTATGCTGTACGCCTATAACCGTGTCTACTACAGGGCTGTTTGCACTATGCTGTACGCCTATAACCGTGTCTACTACGGGGCTGTTTGCACTATGCTGTACGCCTATAACCGTGTCTACTACATGGTTGTTTGCGTGTCTACTACAGGGCTGTTTGCACTATGCTGTACGCCTATAACCGTGTCTACTACGGGGCTGTTTGCACTATGCTGTACGCCTATAACCGTGTCTACTACAGGGCTGTTTGCACTATGCTGTACGCCTATAACCGTGTCTACTACAGGGCTGTTTGCACTATGCTGTACGCCTATAACCGTGTCTACTACGGGGCTGTTTGCACTATGCTGTACGCCTATAACCGTGTCTACTACAGGGCTGTTTGCACTATGCTGTACGCCTATAACCGTGTCTACTACAGGGGCTGTTTGCACTATGCTGTACGCCTATAACCGTGTCTACTACAGGGCTGTTTGCACTATGCTGTACGCCTATAACCGTGTCTACTACGGGGCTGTTTGCACTATGCTGTACGCCTATAACCGTGTCTACTACGGGGCTGTTTGCACTATGCTGTACGCCTATAACCGTGTCTACTACGGGGCTGTTTGCACTATGCTGTACGCCTATAACCGTGTCTACTACGGGGCTGTTTGCACTATGCTGTACGCCTATAACCGTGTCTACTACGGGGCTGTTTGCACTATGCTGTACGCCTATAACCGTGTCTACTACGGGGCTGTTTGCACTATGCTGTACGCCTATAACCGTGTCTACTACGGGGCTGTTTGCACTATGCTGTACGCCTATAACCGTGTCTACTACGGGGCTGTTTGCACTATGCTGTACGCCTATAACCGTGTCTACTACGGGGCTGTTTGCACTATGCTGTACGCCTATAACCGTGTCTACTACGGGGCTGTTTGCACTATGCTGTACGCCTATAACCGTGTCTACTACGGGGCTGTTTGCACTATGCTGTACGCCTATAACCGTGTCTACTACGGGGCTGTTTGCACTATGCTGTACGCCTATAACCGTGTCTACTACGGGGCTGTTTGCACTATGCTGTACGCCTATAACCGTGTCTACTACGGGGCTGTTTGCACTATGCTGTACGCCTATAACCGTGTCTACTACGGGGCTGTTTGCACTATGCTGTACGCCTATAACCGTGTCTACTACGGGGCTGTTTGCACTATGCTGTACGCCTATAACCGTGTCTACTACGGGGCTGTTTGCACTATGCTGTACGCCTATAACCGTGTCTACTACGGGGCTGTTTGCACTATGCTGTACGCCTATAACCGTGTCTACTACAGGGCTGTTTGCACTATGCTGTACGCCTATAACCGTGTCTACTACGGGGCTGTTTGCACTATGCTGTACGCCTATAACCGTGTCTACTACAGGGCTGTTTGCACTATGCTGTACGCCTATAACCGTGTCTACTACAGGGCTGTTTGCACTATGCTGTACGCCTATAACCGTGTCTACTACAGGGCTGTTTGCACTATGCTGTACGCCTATAACCGTGTCTACTACGGGGCTGTTTGCACTATGCTGTACGCCTATAACCGTGTCTACTACAGGGCTGTTTGCACTATGCTGTACGCCTATAACCGTGTCTACTACAGGGCTGTTTGCACTATGCTGTACGCCTATAACCGTGTCTACTACGGGGCTGTTTGCACTATGCTGTACGCCTATAACCGTGTCTACTACGGGGCTGTTTGCACTATGCTGTACGCCTATAACCGTGTCTACTACGGGGCTGTTTGCACTATGCTGTACGCCTATAACCGTGTCTACTACGGGGCTGTTTGCACTATGCTGTACGCCTATAACCGTGTCTACTACAGGGCTGTTTGCACTATGCTGTACGCCTATAACCGTGTCTACTACAGGGCTGTTTGCACTATGCTGTACGCCTATAACCGTGTCTACTACGGGGCTGTTTGCACTATGCTGTACGCCTATAACCGTGTCTACTACGGGGCTGTTTGCACTATGCTGTACGCCTATAACCGTGTCTACTACAGGGCTGTTTGCACTATGCTGTACGCCTATAACCGTGTCTACTACGGGGCTGTTTGCACTATGCTGTACGCCTATAACCGTGTCTACTACGGGGCTGTTTGCACTATGCTGTACGCCTATAACCGTGTCTACTACGGGGCTGTTTGCACTATGCTGTACGCCTATAACCGTGTCTACTACGGGGCTGTTTGCACTATGCTGTACGCCTATAACCGTGTCTACTACGGGGCTGTTTGCACTATGCTGTACGCCTATAACCGTGTCTACTACAGGGCTGTTTGCACTATGCTGTACGCCTATAACCGTGTCTACTACGGGGCTGTTTGCACTATGCTGTACGCCTATAACCGTGTCTACTACGGGGCTGTTTGCACTATGCTGTACGCCTATAACCGTGTCTACTACGGGGCTGTTTGCACTATGCTGTACGCCTATAACCGTGTCTACTACGGGGCTGTTTGCACTATGCTGTACGCCTATAACCGTGTCTACTACGGGGCTGTTTGCACTATGCTGTACGCCTATAACCGTGTCTACTACGGGGCTGTTTGCACTATGCTGTACGCCTATAACCGTGTCTACTACGGGGCTGTTTGCACTATGCTGTACGCCTATAACCGTGTCTACTACGGGGCTGTTTGCACTATGCTGTACGCCTATAACCGTGTCTACTACAGGGCTGTTTGCACTATGCTGTACGCCTATAACCGTGTCTACTACGGGGCTGTTTGCACTATGCTGTACGCCTATAACCGTGTCTACTACGGGGCTGTTTGCACTATGCTGTACGCCTATAACCGTGTCTACTACGGGGCTGTTTGCACTATGCTGTACGCCTATAACCGTGTCTACTACGGGGCTGTTTGCACTATGCTGTACGCCTATAACCGTGTCTACTACGGGGCTGTTTGCACTATGCTGTACGCCTATAACCGTGTCTACTACGGGGCTGTTTGCACTATGCTGTACGCCTATAACCGTGTCTACTACAGGGCTGTTTGCACTATGCTGTACGCCTATAACCGTGTCTACTACGGGGCTGTTTGCACTATGCTGTACGCCTATAACCGTGTCTACTACGGGGCTGTTTGCACTATGCTGTACGCCTATAACCGTGTCTACTACGGGGCTGTTTGCACTATGCTGTACGCCTATAACCGTGTCTACTACAGGGCTGTTTGCACTATGCTGTACGCCTATAACCGTGTCTACTACAGGGCTGTTTGCACTATGCTGTACGCCTATAACCGTGTCTACTACAGGGCTGTTTGCACTATGCTGTACGCCTATAACCGTGTCTACTACAGGGTCTGTTTGCACTATGCTGTACGCCTATAACCGTGTCTACTACAGGGCTGTTTGCACTATGCTGTACGCCTATAACCGTGTCTACTACAGGGCTGTTTGCACTATGCTGTACGCCTATAACCGTGTCTACTACAGGGCTGTTTGCACTATGCTGTACGCCTATAACCGTGTCTACTACGGGGCTGTTTGCACTATGCTGTACGCCTATAACCGTGTCTACTACAGGGCTGTTTGCACTATGCTGTACGCCTATAACCGTGTCTACTACGGGGCTGTTTGCACTATGCTGTACGCCTATAACCGTGTCTACTACGGGGCTGTTTGCACTATGCTGTACGCCTATAACCGTGTCTACTACGGGGCTGTTTGCACTATGCTGTACGCCTATAACCGTGTCTACTACGGGGCTGTTTGCACTATGCTGTACGCCTATAACCGTGTCTACTACGGGGCTGTTTGCACTATGCTGTACGCCTATAACCGTGTCTACGGGGCTGTTTGCACTATGCTAACCTATAACCGTGTCTACTACAGGGCTGTTTGCACTATGCTGTACGCCTATAACCGTGTCTACTACGGGGCTGTTTGCACTATGCTGTACGCCTATAACCGTGTCTACTACGGGGCTGTTTGCACTATGCTGTACGCCTATAACCGTGTCTACTACAGGGCTGTTTGCACTATGCTGTACGCCTATAACCGTGTCTACTACGGGGCTGTTTGCACTATGCTGTACGCCTATAACCGTGTCTACTACGGGGCTGTTTGCACTATGCTGTATGCTGTACGCCTATGCTGTACGCCTAAACCGTGTCTACTACGGGGCTGTTTGCACTATGCTGTACGCCTATAACCGTGTCTACTACGGGGCTGTTTGCACTATGCTGTACGCCTATAACCGTGTCTACTACGGGGCTGTTTGCACTATGCTGTACGCCTATAACCGTGTCTACTACGGGGCTGTTTGCACTATGCTGTACGCCTATAACCGTGTCTACTACGGGGCTGTTTGCACTATGCTGTACGCCTATAACCGTGTCTACTACGGGGCTGTTTGCACTATGCTGTACGCCTATAACCGTGTCTACTACAGGGCTGTTTGCACTATGCTGTACGCCTATAACCGTGTCTACTACTGGGGCTGTTTGCACTATGCTGTACGCCTATAACCGTGTCTACTACAGGGGCTGTTTGCACTATGCTGTACGCCTATAACCGTGTCTACTACAGGGCTGTTTGCACTATGCTGTACGCCTATAACCGTGTCTACTACAGGGTTGTTTGCACTATGCTGTACGCCTATAACCGTGTCTACTACGGGGCTGTTTGCACTATGCTGTACGCCTATAACCGTGTCTACTACAGGGCTGTTTGCACTATGCTGTACGCCTATAACCGTGTCTACTACGGGGCTGTTTGCACTATGCTGTACGCCTATAACCGTGTCTACTACGGGGCTGTTTGCACTATGCTGTACGCCTATAACCGTGTCTACTACAGGGCTGTTTGCACTATGCTGTACGCCTATAACCGTGTCTACTACAGGGCTGTTTGCACTATGCTGTACGCCTATAACCGTGTCTACTACAGGGCTGTTTGCACTATGCTGTACGCCTATAACCGTGTCTACTACGGGGCTGTTTGCACTATGCTGTACGCCTATAACCGTGTCTACTACAGGGCTGTTTGCACTATGCTGTACGCCTATAACCGTGTCTACTACAGGGCTGTTTGCACTATGCTGTACGCCTATAACCGTGTCTACTACGGGGCTGTTTGCACTATGCTGTACGCCTATAACCGTGTCTACTACGGGGCTGTTTGCACTATGCTGTACGCCTATAACCGTGTCTACTACAGGGCTGTTTGCACTATGCTGTACGCCTATAACCGTGTCTACTACGGGGCTGTTTGCACTATGCTGTACGCCTATAACCGTGTCTACTACGGGGCTGTTTGCACTATGCTGTACGCCTATAACCGTGTCTACTACGGGGCTGTTTGCACTATGCTGTACGCCTATAACCGTGTCTACTACGGGGCTGTTTGCACTATGCTGTACGCCTATAACCGTGTCTACTACGGGGCTGTTTGCACTATGCTGTACGCCTATAACCGTGTCTACTACGGGGCTGTTTGCACTATGCTGTACGCCTATAACCGTGTCTACTACGGGGCTGTTTGCACTATGCTGTACGCCTATAACCGTGTCTACTACGGGGCTGTTTGCACTATGCTGTACGCCTATAACCGTGTCTACTACGGGGCTGTTTGCACTATGCTGTACGCCTATAACCGTGTCTACTACAGGGTCGTTTGCACTATGCTGTACGCCTATAACCGTGTCTACTACAGGGCTGTTTGCACTATGCTGTACGCCTATAACCGTGTCTACTACGGGGCTGTTTGCACTATGCTGTACGCCTATAACCGTGTCTACTACAGGGCTGTTTGCACTATGCTGTACGCCTATAACCGTGTCTACTACGGGGCTGTTTGCACTATGCTGTACGCCTATAACCGTGTCTACTACGGGGCTGTTTGCACTATGCTGTACGCCTATAACCGTGTCTACTACGGGGCTGTTTGCACTATGCTGTACGCCTATAACCGTGTCTACTACGGGGCTGTTTGCACTATGCTGTACGCCTATAACCGTGTCTACTACGGGGCTGTTTGCACTATGCTGTACGCCTATAACCGTGTCTACTACGGGGCTGTTTGCACTATGCTGTACGCCTATAACCGTGTCTACTACGGGGCTGTTTGCACTATGCTGTACGCCTATAACCGTGTCTACTACGGGGCTGTTTGCACTATGCTGTACGCCTATAACCGTGTCTACTACGGGGCTGTTTGCACTATGCTGTACGCCTATAACCGTGTCTACTACAGGGCTGTTTGCACTATGCTGTACGCCTATAACCGTGTCTACTACAGGGCTGTTTGCACTATGCTGTACGCCTATAACCGTGTCTACTACGGGGCTGTTTGCACTATGCTGTACGCCTATAACCGTGTCTACTACGGGGCTGTTTGCACTATGCTGTACGCCTATAACCGTGTCTACTACGGGGCTGTTTGCACTATGCTGTACGCCTATAACCGTGTCTACTACAGGGTACGCCTATAACCGTGTCTACTACAGGGTCGTTTGCACTATGCTGTACGCCTATAACCGTGTCTACTACGGGGCTGTTTGCACTATGCTGTACGCCTATAACCGTGTCTACTACGGGGCTGTTTGCACTATGCTGTACGCCTATAACCGTGCACTATGCTGTACGCCTGTACTACGGGGCTGTTTGCACTATGCTGTACGCCTATAACCGTGTCTACTACAGGGCTGTTTGCACTATGCTGTACGCCTATAACCGTGTCTACTACGGGGCTGTTTGCACTATGCTGTACGCCTATAACCGTGTCTACTACGGGGCTGTTTGCACTATGCTGTACGCCTATAACCGTGTCTACTACGGGGCTGTTTGCACTATGCTGTACGCCTATAACCGTGTCTACTACGGGGCTGTTTGCACTATGCTGTACGCCTATAACCGTGTCTACTACGGGGCTGTTTGCACTATGCTGTACGCCTATAACCGTGTCTACTACGGGGCTGTTTGCACTATGCTGTACGCCTATAACCGTGTCTACTACTACTATGCTGTACGCCTATAACCGTGTCTACTACGGGGCTGTTTGCACTATGCTGTACGCCTATAACCGTGTCTACTACGGGGCTGTTTGCACTATGCTGTACGCCTATAACCGTGTCTACTACGGGGCTGTTTGCACTATGCTGTACGCCTATAACCGTGTCTACTACGGGGCTGTTTGCACTATGCTGTACGCCTATAACCGTGTCTACTACGGGGCTGTTTGCACTATGCTGTACGCCTATAACCGTGTCTACTACGGGGCTGTTTGCACTATGCTGTACGCCTATAACCGTGTCTACTACAGGGCTGTTTGCACTATGCTGTACGCCTATAACCGTGTCTACTACGGGGCTGTTTGCACTATGCTGTACGCCTATAACCGTGTCTACTACGGGGCTGTTTGCACTATGCTGTACGCCTATAACCGTGTCTACTACGGGGCTGTTTGCACTATGCTGTACGCCTATAACCGTGTCTACTACGGGGCTGTTTGCACTATGCTGTACGCCTATAACCGTGTCTACTACAGGGCTGTTTGCACTATGCTGTACGCCTATAACCGTGTCTACTACGGGGCTGTTTGCACTATGCTGTACGCCTATAACCGTGTCTACTACAGGGCTGTTTGCACTATGCTGTACGCCTATAACCGTGTCTACTACAGGGCTGTTTGCACTATGCTGTACGCCTATAACCGTGTCTACTACAGGGCTGTTTGCACTATGCTGTACGCCTATAACCGTGTCTACTACGGGGCTGTTTGCACTATGCTGTACGCCTATAACCGTGTCTACTACAGGGTCATTTGCACTATGCTGTACGCCTATAACCGTGTCTACTACAGGGCTGTTTGCACTATGCTGTACGCCTATAACCGTGTCTACTACGGGGCTGTTTGCACTATGCTGTACGCCTATAACCGTGTCTACTACAGGGCTGTTTGCACTATGCTGTACGCCTATAACCGTGTCTACTACAGGGCTGTTTGCACTATGCTGTACGCCTATAACCGTGTCTACTACAGGGCTGTTTGCACTATGCTGTACGCCTATAACCGTGTCTACTACGGGGCTGTTTGCACTATGCTGTACGCCTATAACCGTGTCTACTACGGGGCTGTTTGCACTATGCTGTACGCCTATAACCGTGTCTACTACAGGGCTGTTTGCACTATGCTGTACGCCTATAACCGTGTCTACTACAGGGCTGTTTGCACTATGCTGTACGCCTATAACCGTGTCTACTACAGGGTTGTTTGCACTATGCTGTACGCCTATAACCGTGTCTACTACGGGGCTGTTTGCACTATGCTGTACGCCTATAACCGTGTCTACTACGGGGCTGTTTGCACTATGCTGTACGCCTATAACCGTGTCTACTACGGGGCTGTTTGCACTATGCTGTACGCCTATAACCGTGTCTACTACAGGGCTGTTTGCACTATGCTGTACGCCTATAACCGTGTCTACTACAGGGCTGTTTGCACTATGCTGTACGCCTATAACCGTGTCTACTACAGGGCTGTTTGCACTATGCTGTACGCCTATAACCGTGTCTACTACGGGGCTGTTTGCACTATGCTGTACGCCTATAACCGTGTCTACTACGGGGCTGTTTGCACTATGCTGTACGCCTATAACCGTGTCTACTACGGGGCTGTTTGCACTATGCTGTACGCCTATAACCGTGTCTACTACAGGGCTGTTTGCACTATGCTGTACGCCTATAACCGTGTCTACTACGGGGCTGTTTGCACTATGCTGTACGCCTATAACCGTGTCTACTACGGGGCTGTTTGCACTATGCTGTACGCCTATAACCGTGTCTACTACAGGGTCGTTTGCACTATGCTGTACGCCTATAACCGTGTCTACTACGGGGCTGTTTGCACTATGCTGTACGCCTATAACCGTGTCTACTACAGGGCTGTTTGCACTATGCTGTACGCCTATAACCGTGTCTACTACGGGGCTGTTTGCACTATGCTGTACGCCTATAACCGTGTCTACTACAGGGCTGTTTGCACTATGCTGTACGCCTATAACCGTGTCTACTACGGGGCTGTTTGCACTATGCTGTACGCCTATAACCGTGTCTACTACAGGGCTGTTTGCACTATGCTGTACGCCTATAACCGTGTCTACTACAGGGCTGTTTGCACTATGCTGTACGCCTATAACCGTGTCTACTACGGGGCTGTTTGCACTATGCTGTACGCCTATAACCGTGTCTACTACAGGGCTGTTTGCACTATGCTGTACGCCTATAACCGTAACCTGTGTCTATGCTGTACGCCTATAACCGGTCTACTACGGGGCTGTTTGCACTATGCTGTACGCCTATAACCGTGTCTACTACGGGGCTGTTTGCACTATGCTGTACGCCTATAACCGTGTCTACTACAGGGCTGTTTGCACTATGCTGTACGCCTATAACCGTGTCTACTACGGGGCTGTTTGCACTATGCTGTACGCCTATAACCGTGTCTACTACAGGGCTGTTTGCACTATGCTGTACGCCTATAACCGTGTCTACTACGGGGCTGTTTGCACTATGCTGTACGCCTATAACCGTGTCTACTACAGGGTCTGTTTGCACTATGCTGTACGCCTATAACCGTGTCTACTACGGGGCTGTTTGCACTATGCTGTACGCCTATAACCGTGTCTACTACAGGGCTGTTTGCACTATGCTGTACGCCTATAACCGTGTCTACTACAGGGCTGTTTGCACTATGCTGTACGCCTATAACCGTGTCTACTACAGGGCTGTTTGCACTATGCTGTACGCCTATAACCGTGTCTACTACGGGGCTGTTTGCACTATGCTGTACGCCTATAACCGTGTCTACTACAGGGCTGTTTGCACTATGCTGTACGCCTATAACCGTGTCTACTACGGGGCTGTTTGCACTATGCTGTACGCCTATAACCGTGTCTACTACGGGGCTGTTTGCACTATGCTGTACGCCTATAACCGTGTCTACTACGGGGCTGTTTGCACTATGCTGTACGCCTATAACCGTGTCTACTACGGGGCTGTTTGCACTATGCTGTACGCCTATAACCGTGTCTACTACAGGGCTGTTTGCACTATGCTGTACGCCTATAACCGTGTCTACTACAGGGCTGTTTGCACTATGCTGTACGCCTATAACCGTGTCTACTACGGGGCTGTTTGCACTATGCTGTACGCCTATAACCGTGTCTACTACGGGGCTGTTTGCACTATGCTGTACGCCTATAACCGTGTCTACTACATGGCTGTTTGCACTATGCTGTACGCCTATAACCGTGTCTACTACATGGCTGTTTGCACTATGCTGTACGCCTATAACCGTGTCTACTACGGGGCTGTTTGCACTATGCTGTACGCCTATAACCGTGTCTACTACAGGGCTGTTTGCACTATGCTGTACGCCTATAACCGTGTCTACTACGGGGCTGTTTGCACTATGCTGTACGCCTATAACCGTGTCTACTACGGGGCTGTTTGCACTATGCTGTACGCCTATAACCGTGTCTACTACGGGGCTGTTTGCACTATGCTGTACGCCTATAACCGTGTCTACTACGGGGTTGTTTGCACTATGCTGTACGCCTATAACCGTGTCTACTACGGGGCTGTTTGCACTATGCTGTACGCCTATAACCGTGTCTACTACGGGGCTGTTTGCACTATGCTGTACGCCTATAACCGTGTCTACTACGGGGCTGTTTGCACTATGCTGTACGCCTATAACCGTGTCTACTACAGGGCTGTTTGCACTATGCTGTACGCCTATAACCGTGTCTACTACGGGGCTGTTTGCACTATGCTGTACGCCTATAACCGTGTCTACTACAGGGCTGTTTGCACTATGCTGTACGCCTATAACCGTGTCTACTACGGGGCTGTTTGCACTATGCTGTACGCCTATAACCGTGTCTACTACGGGGCTGTTTGCACTATGCTGTACGCCTATAACCGTGTCTACTACAGGGTCGTTTGCACTATGCTGTACGCCTATAACCGTGTCTACTACAGGGCTGTTTGCACTATGCTGTACGCCTATAACCGTGTCTACTACGGGGCTGTTTGCACTATGCTGTACGCCTATAACCGTGTCTACTACGGGGCTGTTTGCACTATGCTGTACGCCTATAACCGTGTCTACTACAGGGCTGTTTGCACTATGCTGTACGCCTATAACCGTGTCTACTACGGGGCTGTTTGCACTATGCTGTACGCCTATAACCGTGTCTACTACAGGGCTGTTTGCACTATGCTGTACGCCTATAACCGTGTCTACTACAGGGTCATTTGCACTATGCTGTACGCCTATAACCGTGTCTACTACAGGGCTGTTTGCACTATGCTGTACGCCTATAACCGTGTCTACTACGGGGCTGTTTGCACTATGCTGTACGCCTATAACCGTGTCTACTACGGGGCTGTTTGCACTATGCTGTACGCCTATAACCGTGTCTACTACGGGGCTGTTTGCACTATGCTGTACGCCTATAACCGTGTCTACTACGGGGCTGTTTGCACTATGCTGTACGCCTATAACCGTGTCTACTACGGGGCTGTTTGCACTATGCTGTACGCCTATAACCGTGTCTACTACGGGGCTGTTTGCACTATGCTGTTCGCCTATAACCGTGTCTACTACGGGGCTGTTTGCACTATGCTGTACGCATATAACCGTGTCTACTACGGTGTGTTTTTGTCATCGACTTTCGGACGAGTTAAATGGAGAAACAAACTATAAAGTGTTCCATTCTCTTTAAACAAAATCACACGTAAAGCTACAGGTTTTTTTTCGCTTTTTACATTTTGTTTTGGACATGTGACATCAACAAATGTAGCAGTGGACAGATCAGTGAAGCGACCATCTGAAGGTCAAAGTTGGCTGGCAGTGAAGGGTTAAGTGTCAAACTGACCAGTCTGAAAAACACGGTACATTTGGAAACTGCAGACCATTCTCTTTCTAACGATATATGAACCATTCTTGTATTGGTCTTCGTTCCAGAGTTATGAGCATTTAAAGTTGGTAGGGTGAATGTCAACCATTTTGGAGAAATCACAGTGTAATGTCTAGCCTGGCTGAAAATGTACTCGTTTTAAAGAACTTATAAAGTGTAATGTCTAGCCTGGCTGAAAATGTACTCGTTTTAAAGAACTTATGAAGTGTAATGTCTAGCCTGGCTGAAAATGTACTCGTTTTAAAGAACTTATAAAGTGTAATGTCTAGCCTGGCTGAAAATGTACTCGTTTTAAAGAACTTATAAAGTGTAATGTCTAGCCTGGCTGAAAATGTACTCGTTTTAAAGAACTTATAAAGTGTAATGTCTAGCCTGGCTGAAAATGTACTCGTTTTAAAGAACTTATAAAGTGTAATGTCTAGCCTGGCTGAAAATGTACTCGTTTTAAAGAACTTATAAGAGTAGTTAGAGACCGTAATAAAGACCATCCTTTATAAATATAAAAGATAAGACGTTCGAGAACATAAAAACCCATAGCTCAAAATTGGTTCAAAAAAATGAGATTGTTGTTTATTTGTCCAGCCTGTTGTGAGCCCTGCGACTTAATGAGCCTTTCATGGGTTTTAACTTCGACTTGGGCATACACAGCTATCACATTATGTTTTAGTCCGTGATTGTGTTCGTCAAAGGAATAAACTCCCAAATATATTGTGGGCGTTTGGTTGGGCTTTTGTTCAGCTGTATGAACCTTCTGTGATGATGGGTCACAGATATAAGCTTGTTGTTTTGTTTTCGTTTCTTTGTTTCCCACTCCACTCTACTATGACTGCCACATACCATGTTGGGCAGCTGATATTCTGGATGGCTGGTCTAGGAATGTTTTTTGCAAAGAATTATTCGCCTTGGCTAAATTTCCCACTCTCGGCCTAAAGGATGTCAGAAAGCTGGTGTTGAGGAAGTTTACTAATCTCTTAGGCTACAGTACTTTTTTCACTGCTCTCTCCGCTGCCTTCAGTCGACACATTCTGATTTTGGAGGAGTCCCCCCCCCCCCCTTGGATATATATGGGGGTCTTCCGTACAAATAGTTCCCACACCTTCTGGAAGTTCTGTGCTTGTAACTTCCTCTATTCTGTCTCTCTATTTCACCGCCCTTTTCCTTGCTTTGTGTCATCTACTATCTTTGTGACGTTTGGCAAATTCTCCTGCCGTTTTTCCAAAAAACTTCTTCTCCGAAATCGGTATGTGTCGGCTGAATGCAGCGAGGACACCAGTGAAAACTGGAATGCGGACACATACGCACGCATTGTGGCCTTATGGCCTGGGAACGCAGAAGAAGAAGAAAAAGAAGAAGAAGGAATACGAATACGAATGTTTTTATTGAGGGTAAAACATATGAGCTGGGCAGCTTTTTTACACGATTGCCCTCAAGCAAATAAACAACAATTAATGAAGAAAATGATGAACAGAAAAAAAAACAACTGGCAACAATAGTGACACAAATATACAAAGTAATATAATACAACAAGTCAAAAATGGACACAACACAACAATTCAAGATTAAAGAAACACCCCCCTCCAAAACCTCACAGTCCCCCCCCCCCCCCCCCCCCACCGCACTCACACCCACAACCACCCATCCACATACCCACCACCCATCCACGCCCACAAACCTACTACTTTAGAAGGACTTCTAAGGTATGATGATACGTCTCACGCTATCTCAATGTGAACACAGGCCCTATTTTAAGGCTTTGGCACGAAAGCAGATATTATCGTTCAAAATCTTACCCTCCTCCACCTCGAAGGGTTTGAGATGTATGCCAAAGACTCTGAACGTTCCTTCGAGCTCCATTATCCAGAACAGCATTCTGCTTGGGTTCGTAAGGTCTCTGCTGAGAAAACAGGTTTTGTCCGTCCAGGGGCCGAGGATCCCGTCGTTAACGTTATCTGCGTCTCCAGAGATGTAGGCGTTCGTCCTGACCTTCTTATGGATCGCTACACTGTAAGTCACTGGAAAACAGCAACGGGAAAGATCAAACGTATAATTATGTACACGCTAACACCTCCACCCACCCCTACCACACACAC
This sequence comes from Phymorhynchus buccinoides, assembly GCA_017654935.2. Taxonomy (NCBI): domain Eukaryota; kingdom Metazoa; phylum Mollusca; class Gastropoda; order Neogastropoda; family Raphitomidae; genus Phymorhynchus; species Phymorhynchus buccinoides. The sequence goes on along the minus strand of CM065698.1, from coordinate 49,622,500 downwards.
ACACACACACACACACACACAAAGTAAACAAAACAAGCAAGGGCATCGCTGAGCGGCAGATATGTCCTTTGCCCGTTACGCCCTGTACCTGCCCCGCCCTGTACCTGCCCCGCCCTGTACCTGCCCCGCCCTCTACCTCCCCTGCCCCTCACATCCTAGCCCTGCCTGTAACTGAATAAAATATCCACACAATCTTTGGGTGATAGGCTACATCTAAATACCCCAGACTGGACTGCACATCCTTTACTGGGGTGCACACCCTTAATCGCTGGGGTGCGCACCTTTAACACTGAGACATGCCTGCCACTCGGCGACATTTAAATCCCACGTGGATAGCCCCATGTCCACCTTTGGTCCATTGAGTGATACACAGGTCTACACACCCTTTACCAGAGTGCACATCCTTTACTGGGGTGTACACCCTTAAACACTGGGGTGCACACCCTTAACACGAAGACATGTCTGCCGCTCGGCAACATTTAAACCCAACGTGGAACATTTGTGCTGTAATGTGTTCTTCTCTTAGTATTACACCCAATCCTTTACTGGGGAGCACACCCTTGACCGGTGAGGTGCACACCCTTAACACGGAGTTAACTTAATGTTAAAATAATAAATTCAGTTTTGCTATGAGCTGGGTGCGTTTTATTGAGTTCGTGAATTTTCGGAGATGAATGTCTTTCTGGGCCTTAACTTTTGTTCGCTAGTGTATGACAAAAGTCTTGATCATTTGTCATCGTGGGAAGTAAACGCTGCGTATCCCCTTAAAAGGATGAACAAACCCTTTCGTCGCCACTGTCGCCTCTTGGCACCACAATGATTTAACACCCATTGCACTGAAAGGCACCAAATGAGGGGGTGTTTTTTTACAGTTTACTCTTTCACTATTAACACAACTCAATGAACACTAACAACACAGTTTACTCTTTCACTATTAACACAACTCAATGAACACTAACAACACAGTTTACATTTTCACTATTAACACAACTCAATGAACACTAACAACACAGTTTACTCTTTCACTATTAACATATCACTCAATGAACACTAACAACACAGTTTACATTTTCACTATTAACACATCACTCAATGAACACTAACAACACAGTTTACTTTTTCACTATTAACATATCACTCAATGAACACTAACAACACAGTTTACTCTTTCACTATTAACACATCACTCAATGAACACTAACAACACAGTTTACTTTTTCACTATTAACACATCACTCAATGAACACTAACAACACAGTTTACTCTTTCACTATTAACACATCACTCAATGAACACTAACAACACAGTTTACTCTTTTTGGGAGGGAGGTAAGGATAGGTCCTATTTTATGCACGCCGCAGAGGAATCCCCAATACTGCAGACGAAATTTTTGTTCTACCCGCTCAATTAGCTGTGTGTGTGTGTGTGTGTGTGTGTGTGTGTGTGTGTGTGTGTGTGTGTGTGTGTGTGTGTGTGTGTGTGTGTCAGTGTGTGTGTGTGTGTGTGTGTGTGTATGTGTATGTGTGTGTGTGTGTGTGTGTGTGTGTGTGTGTGTGTGTGTGTGTGTGTGTGTGTGTGTGTGTGTGTGTGTGTGTGTGTGTGTGTGTGTGTGTGTGTGTGTGTGTGTTTGTGTGTGTGTGTGTGTGAATCTGCATCTTTGTCCAAAATTTGAATTACATCAACTTGATCAAGAGAGGTAACAACGTCACTTGCGCGCACGAACACACACGCACTCTCTCTCTCTCTCTCTCTCTCTCTCTCTCTCTCTCTCTCTCTCTCTCTCTCTCTCTCTCTCTCTCTCTCTCTCTCTTTTGTCACTTGTTCGACAGCCATAGTAGTTATCACAGGGGTAGTCACACTGGGCGGGGCACGAGTCGCATGTCTTTGGGGGGATTGAGCCATGAGTGGTCTGCTTGCACACTGCCAAAAAAAAGAAGGAAATAAATCAAAACACAAAATAGGCGCGTGAAGGTACGCACACGCACACGCACGCGCACGCACGCATGCACGCACACACGCACACACACACACACACATTCAATTCAAATTCAAAATTATTTTATTATCCCTTACGGAGAAGGCAAAGATGCAGAGTAACACCCCCCTCCCCCTCCTTCCTCAATTCATCGCTTCTTTCGATGCTTTTCCGTCTTGCCTTTCCTACGGCAGATTGAACACTTCATTTCAACCTCTATCGTTTCCTGCATCTAACTTTAATTTTCATCATAATAATAATAATAATGAGAAAATTTATATAGCGCCCATCCTACTATGTAGGCTACAGGGCGCTTTACACAAAATTGAAATGGAATAAAAACATGAAACAAAACTCAAATAACATCAGCAGACAAAAACAATACACATATTAATCAGCAACAACAACTGCTGTGACTACTACTACTACTACTACTACTACTACTACTACTACTACTACTACTAGGACTAATGCACGTATGCATTTTCACACAATTCACAAGCATGAAATAACAGCATAATATAAAACAACACGCACACCCAGCACAAGCACACACACACACACACACACACACACACATGCATGCATGCATGCACGCGCACGCACACACACACACACCATGCATACATACACTCATATAGGGGCCTACATGAACGCATCACACGCACACACAACACAAACATGCGCATGCACACATACATCCATTTAAACAATTGAAAATGTGTATTCCCTAATAGTAGAAGACAAAGGACAGACTGAAAAAACAGAAAGAAGCAACATATTGAGGGGGTGTTTATCTGCACCTTAGCAAGAAATAACAGCCAGGTACGTGCACAAAACCCCCAAACACATTGACATTTAGCTGGCATGAATGAAGCATGTCGCATGAGTAATGCTAATCTTATAATAATTTGTCTTGCAACAGTCACTCTTTGTTATGTGTATGAACTTAGAACCGAACAGGGTTTGCAACTACGCGGTATAGCAGAGTAATACTAATAGTATGCAATACTATGCTCGGGAAGGCCTCCTTTAGACACGCGAAGTTCCATGAACATACAAGTCCAAATAATCCAGATAATTTAACAGATATTTTGATATTACCAGACACAGATAAATGGGAAACAACTCAATATAAACGGCCAGCAATACGAATAGATTACCCCCCTTTGACCATACCCAATGACTTCTTCTTCCTTATCTCCAGCCCAACCATCCTCCCCCTTAACTGGGTACGCGCGAAGCGGGTACTTAAACCGCTAGTAGACATACAACTATTGACACTCAGCATGCTTTCTGCATAAAGTACAAGGAGAAGATATACTACTCACAAAAAGTCAAGCAACAAAACTTCTCACTGCAAACACACTTTAATCATAAATCGTACGTAAATTTTTACTGTTGTGATTTAATCTTCAACATTTCATTAAGTGAAGCTGAGTAAATCACATAGCAGATTCATCTCAATCTCAGGATACTGAGCAACAAAAGAAATGGGTGTCAAAAACAGGTGTGAAAGAAAGCCAACTGCCAATTTCAAATTCAAAGATATCAGTGCGCAAACATTTCATATCGCCATGAACAGCAAGTGTGACCTCCGTAAGCATGAATACATGCTTGGAAGCGGCGTGGCATTGAGGCAATGAGTCTATCCGGCTGGATCTGTGGGATGGCTCCTCACTTCCTTACCAGGTCTTCTTCCAGGGCATCCAGTGTCTGGGGACTGGCGGGCATGCCGTAATCAGCTCACCTAAGCATGTCCATGTTCAATCGGGTTGAGGTCAGGGAATCGGGGTGGCCAGTCAAGGTGGGTGATGTTGTGGGTGTTCAACTCATGCTGATGACATGTGCCCAGTGACATGGCACGTTGTCGTCCACAAAAGCAAAGCTACCACCATGCTATTTCATCAGGGGGATCACTTGTGGTCTGATGATGTCATTCAAGTAGCGTATCATGTTCACAGTGCCCCTCCGGAAGACCCCTTACAAGCTAGCCTGTGCATTTTCAAAGGCTGACTAAACACCAAATTGACTTTGTTGCTTGACTTTTTGTGAGGAGTATAGATCAGGTGAGTAATGCATGCATAAAAGATACACATTAAATAACGTTTACAGAGCACGTGCACGTGTGTGTCGGCCCTCTTGAAGCGCTGTATACACACACAGGTGCGCGTACACGAATACACATATGCACACACAGATACACGAACGCAAATCGAAAGTAAACTTGACTGCTGCTCACTTTAAAAACAAGGGAATGTTGATAATGAGAGAGAGAGAGAGAGAGAGAGAGAGAGAGAGAGAGAGAGAGAGAGAGAGAGAGAGAGAGAGAGAGAGAGAGAGAATTATTTATACAGGGCAATGTGATAAGCATACATACTTTATTACACCCAGCCCTGAGAGAGAGAGAGAGAGAGAGAGAGAGAGAGAGAGAGAGAGAGAGAGAGAGAGAGAGAGAGAGAGAGAGAGAGAGAGAGAGAGAGAGAGAGAGAGAGAGACTGACAGACAGACAAACATACAGACGAAAAACACAGACAGGACAGGAGCAAAGTCAACTTAACTTACCCCAAATGCGGACCTCACAGATGATGAGAAAGCGAAAGAGTTTCTGGTGTGCGGTAAGTTTGTTCCCCATTTTGGCCAGGCGAAAGTAGCGCCCGGTGAGCGGATGTTCACACTTGTTGTGCATCTCTGCAAATATACAGGCAGCCGCCACAACGCCTCAATGTATGTAGGCTTTTCGCAGACACGTACACAGACAGACATACAGGGCTTTGTAGTAGTCTCTGTGTATCCCCGACTTCGTCTCTATGGTCCCCGTCTGAGTGTAGAGTGGCACAGTGGTAGCGCGTTCGCCTCGTTTCAAGTAAACCCGAGTTCGAACCTGGGTACAGAGGATTTTTCCTCTCACTTTGCACTAGGCCTTACGGTCTGAACGTGGAGTCTTTCGGATGAGACGATAAACCGAGATCCCGTGTGCCCATGCACTTTTTTTTATATAAGGGAACAATCAAGAAAAGGAAGCATTTCTATGGTAATTGTTAAAGTTAAGAGTTCTAAGTTTTCATAATAGTGAATTTTGAAAATCACACATTAAAGGTGGACCCTGACGGATGAGTTTGCGCAAAAAAACACGTCGAGATCATCAAAAAGACAGCCTTTTCAAGGATCGGAGCACTCACTTTGCTCTGGTTTCTTAGAAATCAAACCGTAAAAACGGCGATTCCTCCTTGGTGGAGATGCCGGAGAGAGAAGCCATTTTGGATGGGGTGGGTGGAGGTCATTCATTGTGGTTGAAGCTTTTTTTTTTTGTGCAGAAAAAAATGGAGCTATTTCCTTTGTTGTGAGCAAAACTCCTTTAGGTAAACTGTATAAAAAAAATAATAATGAAAAGGCTTGTATTGTTAAAATTTCGTGCAAACGATTTGGTCTAAACTCAGGCGGCCATTAGAAAAATGCCTTCTCTTTCATTGAAATAATTTGACTTCCAGCACCTCCGCCAAGGAGGAATCACCGATTTCACAGTTTGATTTCTAGGAAACCAGAGCAAAGTGTGTGTTGCGATCTCTGTAAAGGGTGTTTTCCTGGTGATCTCGACGTGTTTCTTGCAAAATCTCATCCGTTAGAGTGCCCCTTTAAATGTGGATTAATTCACACAACAAAAGCGCTGAATGAAAATCTGCTTAGGTTCTCTGGTCTAGAACAGACATGTTGGACATTAGCTCAATGGAGTCATGTCGCAGACGTCAGCTCAATGGAGTCATGTCGCAGACGTCATTCCGACACGATTCCCATCTTTTGGAGTCACGTCGGAGGGGATTTCCGACATTATTTTGACAGTTTTGACTGTTGTGAAACCCAATAAAAGGGAAATAACTCGCTGTTCCTATTAATCCTGAGACCTTCCCATTGTAGTTGCTTCCCTTAGACCGTGTCCAGTTTGTCCTATTTTCGTTTTTTTACTTCATTAAATTGAACTACTCATCTTAGAATTTGCTTCATTCAATATGGCGGCGACCATAGAGCTCACTTTATTCAAACATTAAATAAACAAATGTTTACGTTTCTAGTTCATAGTATGCTTTTTACAATCCTTTTTTATTCATATACTAAACCAAGTCTGTCAAAACTTGAGTTGCTTTGTCATACCAGATCAAGATCATAACAAAGTGGTCAGTCCGTGGAGTTGGAAGTTTTAGTTTTCCCGACGAATCGCAGATCATCAGATTATATACATCGTGAAATATAATTATGCGGCTCACTCGTTCGAAGTAAGAAGTCTAAAAAAAATATACTGATTTATGTTTCACTCGGTACACGTTGCATGTTTGTATGCGTGCATTTGATTTTTGGCGATAAATAATAATGCGATCTGAGGGAGAAACTACGTCATTTTGTATGTGACTCAATTGAGTTTATAGATGTAAAGATGATGGGAACGATATTGGAGGCAATGCCTAAAGGCAGTGTAACACCAGTAAAGTCCCGAATTTTTGACAATACAGATACTGTACTGATGTAGGTGGGGCTTTTTATTGGGTCACATAACAGCATTGGCAGTGTCACAATACAGTTGAGAGAGAGAGAGAGAGAGAGAGAGAGAGAGAGAGAGAGAGAGAGAGAGAGAGAGAGAGAGAGAGAGAGAGAGAGAGAGAGCGAGAGCGAGAGAGAGATTTACTGGGCAATGCATTGGCAATATTTCCAAGGACAATTGCTAACTGAAAAAATGTGAATGAGCAACTGCATTGGGCAGAGTGGGCATGAAGAGATGCGTTTGCAGGGGTAAGGTGGGGGAATCTTCCCATGTTTGCTCCTTATGGTGAACATGCATTGTCTAATTATTGTCAATTCTACTTTGATTATCGTCGTCACCGTCGTCATCATCATCACCATCGCCATCACCATCAACGCCTAGAATCACCAGCCTGTACAAGGCATCTCCACTGTAAGCCAACTCCCATTGAGCGGTCCACAGTAGCTTTGCTGTTTTGTTTGTTTGTCCAGTGGTCAGTCTGGCACCCGACCAACTGGTACACTTGTTTTGGGACTGACCTTCGGGCAGTGCATCTAGTCTCTCCATCCAGTCAGGACTTTCGGCTTTGGGATAAGAGTAGCACCGCTCTCCATCCAGATACACTTCAACGTTCAGCATCATGCGTTGTTCCTCTGTTTGGGGGAACAAAACAAAACCATTCAACAAATGAACACAAAACAACAACAGGCTTAAATACCCTTTAAAGATTACAGACGTAGATCGAGTTGTAAACGTTTTCAGATACACTTGGCTTTGATTGCGTTGTTTAAGATGGACATCAATAAATGCTATAAATGCAGTGAAAGGGCGAATGTTCTGGATTTCTTTTTCTTTTTTTAAATTAATAGATGTTCAGAAATTCAAAAACAAATTCGTCTGCTAAATAAAAGAGACTTTGATTCAAACTAGGAGATGACAAAACAGATATTGAATGTAAATGAAGTACAATCGCATTATGCAGATGCCCATGCGCTTGCGAACTCAACAGCCACTAACAACCTGGGAGTCCACAAAAGGCCATGGTCCTGCACAAATGTGTTGGCATTAATGTATAGTTCTATAGCACTTTTGTACGACGTCATAGGTTTGTTGGTGTTTTTGTACACATCATAAATACTCTGCGTCAGAAGTAAACAATGTTACACTGGCATCCGGACTTGAGCTCTGCGGTGCCAGACACAAGTCAAACAACGCGCTTCAAACAAAAACATGCCTTCATTTCCCGTTTCAGGAGAGTTGGAGACATACAAGATACATCGAAAAAAGGTGAAACAACCGTATTCTTCAAACAGTAGTCAACAAAGGCGCATTGTTCGCCGAGAGCCGATTTGAAACGACTGTTCAGCAAAAAGACCCCGTGCAAACCCTTTAACAAGAGGGCAACGCCCTATAAACGTAGTCTCAGTTACCAGCAACACCCACACACATATACCCCCCCCCCCCCCCCCCCCCCCCCCCACCCCCACTGACACACAACATAAAAATAGGACAATATATTGCATGCCACTTTGGTGTCAATTTAGAATGATCTCCCCTGAATTTCATCAAATAGACCAACTGATGATATTCAGGGGAGTTTATTTTGGACTCTATGGTCATTGTGTATTTTTGTGTTTAATAATTTCCTGTATTAGTATAACGTTGTTTTGCAACAAAATAGTATTAAGTAACCCATTTTCAGTGTACCTCCTTTGGTTTAAATCCACCTATTATATATTAAATAATCAGTGGGTGGTTTTTTTATTAAAACATTTTTCACTGTGTTTACGTTGATATGGTTTGTCGTTCTGTGAATCTGACAAAGTGTGCAGCATCTGCACGGTCTAAGGAATCATTGTACCACGTTTTATTATGATCGGTCCAGTGGTTTAGGTGCTATGAGCTAGAACATATTTTGGTGACACACAGACGCACATACTCACACCGCACGCACACACACACACAATACTAAGGAATTATGTATTAGCTTAGGCCTAGAGGTACATGTGGCCAATCTGTACAGTAGTGTGTGTGTGTGTGTGTGTGTGTGTGTGTGTGTGTGTGTGTGTTTACCTATGTGTGTGAGCGTGCGTGTGTGCGTACGTGTCTGTCTGTCCGTATGTCTCTATGTGTATGTATGTGCGTGAGAGAGAGAGAGAGAGAGAGAGAGAGAGAGAGAGAGAGAGAGAGGAGAGAGAGAGAGAGAGAGAGAGAGAGAGAGAGAGAGAGAGAGAGAGAGAGAGAGAGAGAGAGAGAGAGAGAGAGAGAGAGAGAGAGAGAGAGAGAGAGAGAGAGAGAGAGAGAGAGAGAGAGAGAGAGAGAGAGAGAGAGAGAGAGAGAGAGAGAGAGAGAGACAAAGAGAAGAGGGAGGCGCATGAAATGTTGGGAACGGGAAGGGACCAAAAATATGTGAAAGCTTGGGGTGACTTGGAGAGGGTGGGGGTTTGGGGTAGGGTGGGGGTGAACAAATGAATGCGATAATAGAAATGGTGGGAAACAGGGCAGTTCTTAATGTTTTGATAGTCGCTTCTATCGACCCTAACTATGTTCAAATGTTTTTGAGAAGCATGATTTGTCATTAATTTTTCCTTAGTTTTGTTTCCATTTTTTATGCATTGCAAATGTGTTTCTTTGATTGTATTGTGCTTGTACGAGACCACGCTGTAATTTCACCTAACGTGATAATAAAGTATTTTTGACTTGACTTTGACTTCACACACACACACACACACACACACACACACACACACACACTCATACAGACAGCAGAGAAACACACAGCCCTCGTCCCCATCGTAATGTAGTCCCGTTCTTAAAAAACTGGGACTACAAAAAGGTTTGCAATTAAGTTTGGTCAAGATCCACGCATCCATCCATCAATTCATCAAAGAAAGAAGGCGTCAGGATAGTTAACGAGTTCGCCAACCAAACTTTATGCGTGATTGACTGGGGTTCGAATCCCATCCTTGCCCTTTCTTTTTTGGGGAAAAAATCGATCAGAACGCCAATTCCTTTGGATGGGGATTTAAATCAATTCTGACACTTGTGTTTCACGCGCGTAAAATCTCACAATCTATTCTAACCATACTGACCAACACTCAAAACAATAGCAAAGACACTTCAATTTCGAAACCATTGCCCTAGCAACATAAAAAAACGAAAAGCAAAGGACCGCAACTCCCCCTTCCCAGAAGCACACAATGCTCTCCCCTTGCTTCCGGTCACGCGGTCCATTAGACCTGTCAAAGTCACTTTACATTTTCAACGGTGTGGATGACTTCGTGTCTTTGAAACCTCCCTGGCTTTCTTCGTTCTTTGAACTTATTCCGTGGTCGGTTTGTTCTTTGTTGGGAGTTTAGTCACTTTACATTTTCAACGGTGTGGATGACTTCGTGTCTTTGAAACCTCCCTGGCTTTCTTCGTTCTTTGAACTTATTCCGTGGTCGGTTTGTTCTTTGTTGGGAGTTTTCTTCATTAGTATTTTCCTTTAGTTCATTTGGTGTTTCGTTGAAACACTTTCGAATTAATTTTCTTGATAAACCGGTTCGTTTTTTACCTTGAGTTTTGTCTTGTTAACATGGCGTCGTCTTCTGGTGTTGCTCGTTGGAGCAACACTACTTCTACTTCTTCGTCTGTGGCGGTTTCAACCAAGTCTAACTAGGTTGAAACTCCATGTGACGAGTTGGGGAGATTCGTCTCCCCAATTAGCCAGCCTAGTTCCAAGTCTGTCAAGACTTCTTCTTGCTCTTCCAAGAAAACTTCTTCTTCTCTCAAGCCTTCGTCTAAGACTCCAACTTCATCTTCTTCAAGTTCTGAGAAAATTTAACCTTCTTCTTCTTCCACTAACGTCGTCTTTTCATTTCTCTGAATGAGAATGACGACAATGACATTTCCAAGGCCACCATCTCTCAGTGGATCATTGATCTGGCCAAGTTAGCTTATGCCAAGGCTAGTCTCAATCTTCCAGCTAACCCTGTCAGGGCGCACGGACTTTGTCCTATTAGCTCCTCTCTAGCTCTTGCTAAGGGTGTCCCACTGTCTAAAATCTTGGAGTCTGCCTTCCGGAGGTCCCAGATTACGTTTTTGAACTAATATCTGCGAGACATCTTCACTCGAAGATCGGACGACGCCTTCGCCATCAGACGAATCGTGGTGGCACAAACTCCGGTGTCTTGCTGATGTAAGTACATGTTTGCTTTGGAATGCTATTCTTATGACCCACAGGGAAATTTTATAAATATGTTGAGATGTATATTAGTGTCTCATGACCTATGACTGTCAGATTATTTGTACTGTCATGGGGATTATTGTTTCATGGTTTTGTTTTCCTTTTTAAGCATCCCCCTCCCCCTCTATGGAGATATGCTATTGTTTGGAGTGTTGGTCAGTATGGTTATAATAGATTGATAGATTTCTATTAATATTACTCTATTCTAACGTAATACTTACCAACACTCAAAACAATCTAAGCGTCCCACCCGCCTCCCTCCTGATGCAGGGGAAAATGTAAAGCGACTTTGACAGGTCAAATGGGCCGCGTGACCGGAAGCAAGGGGAGAGCATGTGTGCTTCTGGGAAGGGTGAGTTGCGGTCCTTTGGTACTTTCGTTTTTATGTTGCTAGGGCATTGATTTTAAATTGAAGTGTCTTTGCTATTGTTTTGAGTGTTGGTAAGTATTTAGTTAGAATAGATAGTAATATTAATAGAAATCTATCAGTCAGCAGCAGTAACTCAGCGGCAGTAACAGATCCGAATTCAATATGCAATCTTAGCTTCTATCTTAAGCAACACGCCCATTGCATTTTTATATTACTATGGTTATTAAACACAATCTCTTAAAGACACACTGACCCACCACGATTAAGTCACTTGGTTGTTTCAGGGTAGCTGTGACCCACATACAAATGCCCCCAACTTTATATTGAGGCTGCTTTTTGAAATGATGTTTTGTTTTCAATTTGAGGGTATTTGCATGGGAGTCAAACCTGGTCAAAGCAAGATATATTACCAGATAAAAGAGGGAAAACACATGAAACCCGTGATTTTGACACGTGATCTGGTGGGTCTTTAAGAGCCGGCTACACTGTATGCGATTCGATTCACTATGATTCGATTTTGACATTTTATTTTGTGAGACATGACTGACGTGAAATTATAAAACAAGTAGTAATAGCTACTAGTTAATAACTAGTAGGATTTCATCAGATACATTGAGAAAGTAGAATATGTTCACTATATTTGTAGTTTCCCGTACACATTTCTGATAAAATATCTTATTTTTGTATCGGACATTTGTGACAGTGCATGGGAAAACCAAACATAATGGAATTTTGGCATGTAAATTTGCATGGTGGAGCAAAGATGCCTTGTTAATACACAGAACACCGAATTGAGTTATCTTGTCTAGTTTTTATTTTATAATTATTTGAAATTTGGCATTCGAGATAGATCACTAAGCAGAAAGTGGGCATAGAAGATGAAACTTTGCCTCCTTGTTAGAAAACGATCCAATAAACAAAGAAATCATTCCAAATTGTCTTTTATGTTGTGGATACTGGTAGAACACATATAAATAGACATACGTATGCCCTAAAAAGACAATTTATATTTTGGGGGTTGCTGACTATTTTGGGCTTTTGCTACAACATTCAGAGCGACTTATGTAGGTTTTCCCCATGCCCCATCACATTTCATTTGATTCGTGTATTGCGGTCTACATGAGTATAGTGAACGAAAATAGTAGAGTTAATTTTAGTCGGAAGTATTTCACGTGAATCATGGCTCACAGATATCGTCACAATCGTATCGTATTGGGGTCAAATCGTATGCAGTGTGGCTAGGCCTTTACTGTAGTGCTCGCTGCCGGTGAACTCGGTGTGCTGTCCTCTGAGGTCCCTGCGGACAATGGTGAACTCGGAGACAGTGAAGACATTGACCAGGTCGATCTCCAGCCAGGGAAAGTTGTCACTAAAAGCCGAGAAGAAACAGTTCATGGTGTTTTTATTCAGCCTGTATCTGTCGTTCTCGTAGCAGTTGGTCACCCCACAGGGCTGGTGTATGGCCTTCCCCCACAGATGGCCACTGCCTGTCACGGGTTTGCCAAAGGCGATGTTTTCTGTGGACAGACATTGAGACAATATTAGAAACCAGTGCATCACACTTCGCCTAATTACACTTCGCCAAACCACATCTAGCCTAATCACATCTCGCCTAACTACGCTTGGCCTAATCATTATCGAGTCTCGATAATATGTAACACTTCGCCTAACATTGTCAAACCGCAACAAATAAGGTGGTATCTTTAGTATATTTTATTCTCAACTCGGCAGACTACAGCAAAACTCAGTTCTAAGAAAATGGAACGGAGGTGATTTTTTATTCTCTTATATCCGAGTTTTCTTTGGTTTGGTCTGACGTAAACCTGCAGCTGGTCTGACACAAATTGGCCTTTTATTGGAACAACTGCAGTTTTCTTGGAACATCCTTGTCAATGGCAATTCGCTTATAAAAAATCGAACTGGCCTATAAGAAAATGACCTGCAAACCAAGTTGCATGTGTGAAATAATGTTCTTGTATCCGAGTTTACATCGCGGATGGGAGTAGAAATGTGTTTGATTATAAACGAGTTTTCTTATAAGCGAGTTTCTTACATCCGAGTTTTTATAATACATAAGAAAGAAGGAGTTTGTCCGGGGAATTTTTTTTGCTTGATTATAAGCGAGTTTTCTTATAAGCGAGTTTCTTATAAGCGAATTTGGCTGCACAAGTAAGAGCAGACAGAACCTCCAGCTTGTAAATGTAGTTTGAACATCAGAAAGCAGCCACACAGAAACTCCTAAAACGTAAGAAAACTAAGACGCAATTAAAAACACACAATTTAAAATGTCAGAAAACAACCACAACGTGTAAGAACAGCACACTATCAGCTAGGGTTGGGGTTAGGGTTAGTGTTTCGTGATAACCCATGTTGATTAGGCGAATCGTGCTAATGTTTTTAGGCGGAATGTTACGCTTGGGTTTTTCGTGACATTGGGAAGTTAATGCCGGCACGGAAGGTCGAGATCAAAGGATTAGGCGAAGTGTATTTAGGCGAAGTGTATTTAGGCGAAGTGAGTGAACAATGTCCCCACTGGGTCGGTCATCTGTGACCCAACGAATAGAAGGGGTCACTGTTGTATACCTACAACTTTTACAGTGCACTGTAAAAGTTGTGGGATGGAAGTTCAGTTTAACGTCGCGTATCGGCTTTCGCCATGTACGACGGGCTGAACAAACCAACCAGGGTATAAACTAAAATTTATGTTACTGAATCACTGTCTTAGCCAAAAGGCCGAGAAGCGATCAAGTAAAAGTTGTGGGTATACAACAGTGGTTTTTATAACCCCTAAGACCCCATGTTCCATCCCTGGAACAAAAGGGAACTAACTAGTGTTCTTTTAACCAATGCTCTAGGTTTCTCTCCCTTTTGAATGAAGGTACCCTCTTAGACATGAGGCCTGTGCCTCAACCAACATCAAACGGCCGTGTGAGATAAGACCTAAGCATAACATGTCACCGTTTTATTCAAAACACGCTTAATTAATAATATAATGACCTAAAAAGAGATCGATTTTGGATGCTCAGTGTATTTGTACAGAGGTGTGTGTGTGTGTGTGTGTGTGTGTGTGTGTGTGTGTGTGTGTGTGTGTGTGTGTGTGTCTGATAACTATGTTTTATGTCAATTACATGTGCTTTTATGTTATTTTACAAATTGTCTCTTCTGTTAGTTTATAACAATGTCTTATTTTTTTGTCTTCATTTTTATGTGCATGTGGAAAATCAAATTTCTTCACTTGTTTGGATACAATAAAAGTGTTGAATTGAATCGAATTGAATTGAAACAGTAGGAAAATAGAAGTTTTGTTTAATTTTCTGTCATTAGAAAGGTCATGGGTGAACCAATGGGCCTTCATGGTCTACGTTTTCTTTTCTTTTTGAGTGTATGTCAATGTGTGTGTGTGTGTGTGTGTGTGTGTGTGTGTGTGTGTGTGTGTGCGTGCGTGTGCGTGTGCGTGTGCGTGCGTGCGTGTGCGTGTGTGTGTGTGTGTGTGTGCGTGCGTGCGTGTGCGTGCGTGTGCGTGTGCGTATGTGTGTGTGTGTGCGTGTGTGTGCGTGCGTGCGTATGTGTGTGTGTGTGTGTGTGTGTGTGTGTGTGTGTGTGTTTTGTATGTATTTGCTTCTATGTTTTTGTATGAGGGTAAGAGAAACTCTACACACGTGTTTTTGTAATTATGTGCATAATTTGTGTGTGTGCACGTGCGCATGCATGCGTGTGCGCACATGTATGTGCATGTTGTTTGTATGTGTATGAGTGTGGGTTACATTCTGTATCAAATTATGAAAAGGGCCATTTTGAGAATTAAAATCATGCAGACTAGGTTTTTTGACACGTTGGAAATAATTCTATTTTACCCCCCCCCCCCCCCCCCCCCCCCCCCCCCCCCCCCAATGTGTCACCGGTGGAGCACACAGAAAATGGAAGTTAAAATTATGATACAACAAATATGATTAAAGATGTTCATAAGATGACTCAAAGTGGATCCCTGAACCAATGTTTTTAATTTTCTTCCAACCAGAACATAATTTGGGTCTTTTAGGGATAAGGTCTTCCGAACTGGAACAGGTACATATGGGACATTTGTAATTGTAAAGATAGTGGGTCGATCCTGGAGGTACTGCAATACCAGGGAAGACCTGTTACATGACAAAAGTACATACACTCACATGACTGTTATCCTTGGTTGATCTTAATGTAAGGGAAGATGGGGCAGATAGGACCAACGAGCAGGTAAGGTCATCTTAAATAAATACATAACTTACTGTTGTACTGGGGGACTTTTCAACTTCACATTTTAAAAAAACCCACTATTTCGTGTTGAAGCAAGTGGCTTGTGTGTGTGTGTGTGTGTGTGTGCGTGTGTGCGTGTGCGTGTGCGTGCGCGCGTGTGCGTGCGCGCGCGTGTGTATGTATGTGCGTGCGTTTGTTAGTGTTAGTTAGGGACGTGCGTTTGTTAGGGACTTTTCAACTTCACATTTTAAAAAAACCCACTATTTCGTGTTGAAGCAAGTGGCTTGTGTGTGTGTGTGTGTGTGTGCGTGTGTGCGTGTGCGTATGTGCGCGCGCGCGCGCGCGCACGCGCGTGTGTGTGTGTGTGTGTGTGTGTGTGTCTGTGTGTGTGTGTGTGTGTGTCTGTGTGTGTGTGTGTGTGTCTGTGTGTGTGTGTGTGTGTGTGTGTGTGTGTGTGTGTGTGTGTGTGTGTGTTACACAGAACTTACCAAGTCCATCATCGCTATAGCATTTAGTCTTGTTTTTGCACTCGTTTTGGGGGCAAGAGCAATCTTGTGCAGTCACTGAAAAGCAAATACAGGCGTACCATTATATTCAAAGTCGGTGTACATGCACCCGAACGAATGCGAACAAACTCACGTGCGTGTGAACACACACACGCACACACACATACACATATAACAATAACAGTAACACACACACACACGTACACTAACACACACACACACACACACACACACACACATACACACACGCACGCACGCACGCACGCACGCACGCACGCACGCACGCACGCACGCACGCACACGCACACACACACACACACACACATACACATACAATGATACACACAATACCCAAATGTGAAACTATAATTCCTGAAAACCCCAACACCCAAAATGAAAAGCACTTTCTATGTCAACACTACAGTACCCCAGTTTCGCACAACATGACGCCATTGTTTATGAAATCTGCAATGGCGTTTTCCTGATGTCTTTCCTCCTAGGAATTCCAACCTGGTGTGTTTACCGCTATCAGCTCCAAATCCTTGATGCCACAGCAAAACCGGAAGCCACAAGTTTTAGCATTGGTTGTATTGGTTGGTTGGTTCGCTTACCCTGGCTAAAAGACTCCAGGGATCATCCCAACACCGAGAAGCGCTTGAACACTAAGGTACAAATGCATCAGCTAGGGATGAGAACATTACGTGTGTGACCATTTTTGATTACCCCGCCATGTGGGCAGCCACACTCCGTCTTCGGGGGATGTTAGACTGATGATGTTATGCTGGGAGCTTGTCATGGCTTAAGACAATCCCCGCACAACCATTCAGAGCATAACAACATTTTGATGTAGCCTTGGCGTTCTAGCTTATGTCAACTGGTCTGACACAGCCTCATGCCAAGGCATGTGTTAGCATAAAAAACAACGGAAGTTCACAATATTCATCAATCCAAATGCTGGATTTCCAGGGCAAGTAGCACCCGTGGAATTATGAATTGCAGTCAAGATGTCAAACACGTATACAGGGTCATGTGCATGCTCACCCGGTGTGCGCTCTGTTCCGTCCAGTGTGAAGATCGTGATTGTCTGGCCTGGTGGGGAAACACAAATAATAATAATTTTTAAAAAAATTATGTTAATAATTTCATTCATATAGCGCGATAACAATCGTGCTAAAAGCAAGCTCTCGGCACTTTACAAATATTGATGAAACAATGTATTAATAAAATAACAAATGGACACACCATGTTTCATAACAATGATATAAAATAAAAGTAACATTATTTAATGACACATTATGAGAGAGAGAGAGAGAGAGAGAGAGAGAGAGAGAGAGAGAGAGAGAGAGAGAGAGAGAGAGAGAGAGAGAGAGAGAGAGAGAGAGAGAGAGGGGGGGGGGGGAATAAAGAGAACATAATCAATAAAAACTCATAAGATAATAGCACTAAACGCATAAAGCAATATCAATTCACATTTCTAAGATAAAAGCACTAAAACGTGTACTTACATTAATCAAGCATCGATGTAAAGTATTGTTATTTTGCCATTTGTTTACTCAGCACTATATAGCATAGAAAATGTGTTCCTTTTTTTTGTTGCTTTTTGTTATGTATTGCTTAAAATTCATTACTGGATAAACAAAATGATTAAAAGTCTATTTTAACAAACCAAACTCCATGACAACGTTTGTCTTTATTTCTGTCAGAGACAATCATTCTGTCACGAAAGACAACACCTACGCTTTCGTACCTTGTCTTCTGATCCTGTTCGTTGGTTCTCGG
>CM065698.1:49589899-49599899 GCA_017654935.2 Phymorhynchus buccinoides | reverse complement strand
AATGGGGTTTCCTTGGGAGATAGGAATTATTCCTTGAAAAACAGGAGGGGGAAGTGTGTAGTGACTTCGGGTTGTCGGCCTGGATAGCTCAGTTGGTAGAGCACCCGTCTGGTGGTCGGGAGGTCTTGGGTTCGATTCCCGGTCCGGCTAACTTTTCCCCCACGAAATTACATCATATATCTACATGCTGCTGTTTTGACGGGTAACTTACCGTGGTTCTGGGCTTGAGTGCACCGCAAATGTAGCAAAAGAACCAAAAGTGAGAAGAGCATGGTAATTTTCACATTTAGTCCAACTCACGGCAACTGCATAGTCTTAGTCTAGCGAAGTTCGTCGTCCTATGACGTTTGCAAGTGACGTAAAGTTAAGGCTGGCGGAAAATGACGCAAGGATGACGGAGTAGTATATTTGTAGCTAGTCTACATTTGGTGGAACAAAGGAAGGTAACTGTCCTGTAGTTAGCTCCCCTCTACCAAAAGTGCTGTGTGCATACGTGTGTGAAACGTGCGCTCAATCGCGCGTGTGTGTGTGTGTGAGTCTTGAATGCGTTATCTGCGCGCGCGCGCGCGCGCAATGCGTTATATTATTAGTGTTTAGTGTTTGGAATGTGTGTGTTGTGAGTTGCTTTCGTATTATGCGGATTACTTCAATCCTCAATAAAGATCAGACTTGACTTGAATATAAATAGTTTCAGGTTGAAAGCCAGTATTCCAACAACTTTGGTGTGTGTGTGCGTGTGCGTGTGTGTGTGCGTTCGTGCGACGTGCGTGAGTGACAGATTATAGTACTTAGATTTTCATACAAATCTGTGATAGTATGGATCAGCCTGTATGCCACAGTGGATCTTTGTCCGTCACCGAAGGTGAACGGACATTGCGATGGGCTGGTTTGTTTTTTTTTTTTTTTTTTTTTCTGTCTGTCCCAAGGATATCTCCCGAACCGCTTGACCAAATCGCGTCAAATTTTGTGTAAAGGTGTGCCTCCTTAATAGGAAGAGATCGGCGCAAACCATTTTGCCGTTGTGACCTTGACCTTGACGTACGACCTTGAAAACCGAATATCTATTTTTAGCCATATCTCGGGCACCGATCAACATAGGATGTTGAAACTTGGTATGAAGGTGGTTTGGCTTATGCCCGTTCTGATGATGGCATACCGATCAAGGTCAAGGTTAAGGTCAAAAAGATCACTGGAGCCTGAAAATCGGAGGGTCATTTTTTCTCATTCTGTCTGTCCCAAGGATATCTTTCGAACGGGTTGACAGAATCACGTCAAATTTTGTGTGCTGGTGTGTCACCATGAGAGGAATGCATCCGCGCAAACCATTTTGCCGTCGTGACCTTGACCTTGGCGTACGACCTTGAAAACCGAAAATCTTTCAGGGGCCATAACTCCCACACCGTTAGTGTTAGAGTCTTCAAATTTGGCATGAAGGTACTTTGGCTTATGCCCGTTCTGATGGTGGCATACCGATCAAGGTCAAGGTCACGGTCCGGGCGATCAGTAGGCCTTGAAAGGGGTAGGGGTCTACACATTGGGTTTTAAGCCATATTTTCCACATTTGTACTTGACAGAAGCGCTTCAGATTGTGTGTGGTACTGTATACCCTAGAGAAGAAAACATCCGAGCATAAATTATCACCATGCTGACCTTGACCTTGAAGTGTGACCTTGAAAACCGAAATTTCCTTCTTTGCGCTATATGTTTCTTCTTCAAGCTGTATCTCGTGAACTAGAAGACAGAATCCCTTCCAATTTTGTGTCAGGATGTGACACTCTACGGGGTGTCGCAAGTGCGTGGCATTGCTGGTGACGGACATGTCTGCCGCTCGGCGACGCCCTTGTTTGAATTGTTTACCTTGAATTAATGAATATTTTATTTTACGTTTGTTCACATTACAGATATACCACACGAATAAAATTAACATAAACAACAACAAAAAACATAAGAAATAAAGAAAAGAAGAGAACCAACAAGAAAAATCAAGTAACAACACGCACGCACGTACTCACGCACGCGTGAGCACGAACGCGCGCGGGCACACACACATGCACACAAACGCACAAACACACACACACACACACACACACAAACACACACATGCAAATTCACATTGAAACACGCACGAATGTACCCACACAAACACAGAATTACAGTGCACACACACACACACACACACACACACACACACACACACACACACACACACACACACACACACACACACACACACACTTTAAAAAAAAAAATGTTTTTTAAAAATCATTTACCAGTAATTCTTTATTTGAAAAACTCAACATCTTCAATTAAAAAAATCCCAAAACCCAACAAATTTATAATTCTAATTTACCATAAGCCTACACAAATTCTGGCTCGCATGAAGCTTTTTTCATATTCTGTCTCTCTCTTATGTTATCTTAAAGGAAATGTCTTTGAATTTCTACAAAGGTTGTCTGACACAGACAAGATGAAAATAACTCGAAGGTGAACAAACCAACCTAAGATTCAAGAGAGAGAGAGAGAGAGAGAGAGAGAGAGAGAGAGAGAGAGAGAGAGAGAGAGAGAGAGAGAGAGAGAGAGAGGAGAGAAAGACAGAAAGACAGAGAGAGAGAGAGAGAGAGAGACAGACAGACAGAAATAGAGTTAGGCTGACAGACAGGGGCATAGAAAAACAGAGCGGAAAAATACTATTAAAAAAACAGTAAACAAAAACGCACTAGAAAAACAACAACCCCAAAACAAGCAAAAACAAGGGGAAAAACCGCGACAAATGTAGACCTATAGAAGGGGCAAAGGTCAATGGAAGAGACAGACGGCATCAAGGTATCAACAGAAGACAGAATGTATCAAGCGAATGAAGCATTTTACGTGTGTCCTCGCCCCATCCCCTCCCCTCCTTTCCCCTCCCCTCCCCAGCAACCTGGGTATCTTCACAGTTCTATGCTACTCAACAAAAGTTAAGTACAACTTCGTTCACAAGCCCATAAAGCAACGATGCCTAGAACCAAGACGCATAGCCAAAATCGTTTTCTATTTTGAAGATGTCTAATAATATGCATTAGACGATCGTCTTAATTTTTATTTTATTAAAATCGTTTCATTACTTTTGAAGCAATAGCTCAACAAGCAGGGCGCGTTGCTAAGAAGGTATGTTTTCTGCTTGCACGTTGTTAACCAGCCCCGAAGCAAAGCTGAAAGTCTAATGTTTTCAGTGGTGTTCATCTATTTGTTCGTGACTATCTGGCTGGCCGACCCTCTGACTATGTCAAGACGATCACGTTTGAACGGAGAGACCTAGGAGGCTCAAATTCTGCATGCGAGTAGGTAGTTACGATATCTAGGCCAAGGTGGAAAATGAAGGTCATTGGTGAAAGGGCAAGGTCACTGGAGTAGGTAATATGCAGCGTGGTTGCGGATGTGTAGTAAGAGTATCTAGGCCAAGTTCGAAAATGAATTTCGTTGGTCGAAGGTCAGCGTCACTGGAGTTTAGGGTACCTAGGCCAAGTTCGAAAATGAAGGTCGTTGGTTGAAGTTCAAGGTCACTGGAGTGGAAAATGTGAAAATAAAGGTTAATGGTAAAAGGTCAAGGTCACTAAAGCAGATAATATGCCGCTTGGTTGGTGATGTGTAGTTACAGTATCTAGGCCAAGTACCAAAATGAAGGTCATTGGTCGAAGGCCAAGGTCACTGGAGTGAAAAATGTGAAAATGAATGTCATTATCAAAGGTCAAGGTAATTGTAGTGTAAAATGTGTCATGCAGCTGTTGATCTAGCGTCTTGATGCTCTAGTTGATGGGGCGTTGGATCACATCATGGTGTTCATGGAGTGCATCATCATCCAGATCATGGGCATCATCTGGGCCGGGTTGCCGCCCGCTCCACTCAGCAGCATGGACAGCATGGGCATCATCATCAGCATGCCGCCTGCAGCGACCACAACAGCCACAACGTCAACAACATACACACATGAAGCATTGCCACAGTCCAAACCCGGACAGAATTATGTTTGATATGTTGTAACCAACCAGGTTATATTAGTATGCTTGTTAAAAGGACAGTACTCTTGCTTTGCTGTTTGCCCAATACCTGGAGTAGTTAGTTCCCTTTGCTGACAACATGTGAATGATTTGTGAACGGACCCATTAAACAAAATAAAAAATCACTAGCAACGAGCAAGGTGATGATTATTGAAAGGAAGTTTCATTTCCCTCTTGCCTACCACTCTAACAATTTTGATTAAAATCCGTCCAGTAGATATTGAGAAAATCTATACACAGACATACATTCATACAGACAGATAGACAGACCAAACACAATACCCATCCCAGACTGTCTGACTGGGTAACAAAATGCAAACCACCCGATGAATATGTATAGTACAGCTTCTTTGTCTTCTGCGTCCTCAGGCCATATGGCCATCGTTGATGATTTACATGTGTGTCCGGTTTTAAATGTTCATTGGTCCCCTTTTTGAATTCTGCCAATGCATTCCGATTTCCGAGAGGTTCAAAGAAGAACATTTTTCAGAAGATTTTAATATGTCCCCGTCTCAATGTGTCCCCGCCACAATTATGTCCCCATCTGTATGTGTCCCTGCCTTCATGTGCCACCCTCATTGTGTCCCGTCTCTATTATGTCCCCATCTCTATGTGCCCCCGTCTCTATGTGCCCCCGTCTCTATGTGCCCCCGTCTCTATGTGTCCCCGTCTCTATGTGTCCCCGTCTCTATGTGTCCTCGTCTCTATGTGTCCCCGTCTCTATGTGTCCCCGTCTCTATGTGACCTCGTCTATATGTGCCCCCGTCTCTATGTGCCACTGTCTCTATGTGTCCCCGTCTCTATGTGCCACTGTCTCTATATGTCCCCCGTCTCTATGTGTCCCCGTCTCTATGTGTCCCCGTCTCTATATGTCCCCGTCTCTATGTGTCCCCGTCTCTATGTGTCCCCGTCTCTATATGTCCCCGTCTCTATGTGTCCCCGTCTCTATATGTCTCCGTCTCTATGTGTCCCCGTCTCTATGTGTCCCCGTCTCTATATGTCTCCGTCTCTATGTGTCCCCGTCTCTATATGTCTCCGTCTCTATGTGTCCCCGTCTCTATGTGTCCCCGTCTCTATATGTCTCCGTCTCTATGTGTCCCCGTCTCTATGTGTCCCCGTCTCTATGTGCCACTGTTTCTATGTGTCCCCGTCTCTATGTGTCCCCGTCTCTATGTGTCCCCGTCTCTATATGTCTCCGTCTCTATGTGTCCCCGTCTCTATGTGTCCCCGTCTCTATGTGTCCCCGTCTCTATATGTCTCCGTCTCTATGTGTCCCCGTCTCTATATGCCCCGTCTCTATGTGCCACTGTCTCTATGTGTCCCCGTCTCTAGTGTCCCCCACTCTATGTGCCCCGTCTCTATGTGTCCCCGTCTCTATGTGTCCCCGTCTCTATGTGCCCCCGTCTCTATGTGTCCCCGTCTCTATGTGTCCCCGTCTCTATGTGTCCCCGTCTCTATGTGTCCCCGTCTCTATGTGTCCCCGTCTCTAGTGTCCCCCACTCTATGTGCCCCGTCTCTATGTGCCCCCGTCTCTATGTGTCCCCGTCTCTATGTGCCCCCGTCTCTATGTGCCACTGTCTCTATATTTCCCATCGGATTAGAGCTATAATTTGGGCATAGGGTTGGGGTTTGAAATTAGTGTTTAGGTTAGGGTTAAAAAAACCAAAGAGACGTAGAGAAGACGGGGAAAATGCAGAGATGGGGATACTTCGGCTGGAGGAAATCTTTTTGAAAATGTTTCGTGAAAAAAGGCAGGAGAATGGACTGGTTAGGCAGAAAGATAGTAGACGACAGCAAGCCAAGGGGAAAGGCAGAGTCAAAGAGAGTGACAGATGAGAGGAAGTTACAAGCACAGAACTTCCAGAAGGTGGGGGAACTATTTATACCAAAGACCCCCCGGTATCCCCATAACGTGAGTCCCAGAGACCGTCATTTTTTAGTAGACTCAAAAGAATGATTTTATCATCTACATAGAAATGCAGTGAAAGTATTTAATACAGCCAAAGAATTGGAAATAGGCCATACAACAGTGTTCAATTTGATTGTTTGTTCTTCAACACATGGTGGAGGTGAATGCATGCCCCTCATTGGCACAAGGAAACTTCTACAATAGAAATCGAAAGTTCAATTTTCCAAATTGTACAAAAACATTCTAGAGGGTCTGTGACATTATATAGCCTATATTTTTTAGTAATTACAAGGCAAGACAATTTTTTTTAGTCAAGTCATGTGTCGGAAAATGTTTCATATAGCAATGGTTCCAAAAGTGATGAGTTTGAAAGAACATGGTTATGAAGGAGATCAACGGAAATAAACGGCTAGAATATGTCAAGGAGGAGAAGTGGTAAAGTGTGGAAGGAGGATATGGGACCAAGTAGGCTAACCTTTACTGATGAAACCAAGATAAAAGTTGACAAAATTCAGCACGTGTGTGTCAAGAGAAGAGCCAATAAAGAAGTCTTACTGCACACGTCAAGCCATATTCAAACCAAGTGGTACTTTGAGGCTCTGGTAAGCTGTTTAATGGCCCATTAATAGATCCGATTGTGTTTATCGATTAAAATATGAACAATGAGCTGTGTATCTGCATGCTGGATCAAAACCTTAATCTTTATGTATATCCCCACAGACTTGGTCAAGATTCAATAATATAAAATGACACTAGCCCACTTTATGAAGCGTTTGCAGTCATGAGATTAAAGGGGAAATAAAACAACCAGGACATCCCTGTGACTGACATAGAGTCCAGATCTAAATCTGATCAAAAACGGCTGACTTCTGTTGAACAGAGAACAGTGAGGGGGCTGTGTTTAAATTATCCAAATTTAAGACTGCATCTGATTTTTACAGGGTGTACACGCTGACGTCATTATGACGTCATCATAGCCACCTAAAACGTAATATTTAGAAGATCCGTGGCGTATAGACAGTGAAATATCACCACTCCAATATGCTAAAGCAATCAAGCAATTAACTGATTTTCTGTGGTTTGTTTTAAAGTACACTCATGATTTTGTGCAGTCATGCCGTCCAACCTAAAACGACACAAACAAGTGGACCAAGACTGTAGCTGCAGAAAATGCATTGACCCACTCGTTTTAAAACATTTATAAGACCATTTAGAGACCATAGTGAAGATGATCCTTTATAAATATGAAAGATAAAATGCTAGAGAACACAAAAATACCCATAATTCAAAATTGACAAAAAATGAAACTTTTGACTTTGCAAGCCTGTTGTGAGAAGCTAGCCCAGCGACTTGATGTCCCTTTCATGGTGCTGGGTCACATATAACAGTGAGAAACTAGCCCAGCGACTTAATGTCCCTTTCGTGGTGCTGGGTCACATATAACAGTGAGAAACTAGCCCAGCGACTTAATGTCCCTTTCATGGTGCTGGGTCACATATAACAGTGAGAAACTAGCCCAGCGACTTGATGTCCCTTTCGTGGTGCTGGGTCACATATAACAGTGAGAAACTAGCCCAGCGACTTGATGTCCCTTTCGTGGTGCTGGGTCACATATAACAGTGAGAAACTAGCCCAGCGACTTAATGTCCCTTTCGTGGTGCTGGGTCACCAATGTGCTCCCTGTCCACTGTCGTAGACTGAGGACCAAACAAAACTTGAATACTAAGATTACAATAAAAGGCATAATTGTGAACAAAAGGCGAGTTAAGTTGGTTTCAATAGCATTTTTTTTCTCAAAGCCACAAATGAAAATCAACAATGATTATTAGATACAAGAAAACTTATATAAAGCCCTATCTTGAAGAAAAACGTGCACAGACAACAATAGTGACGGACGGCCAAGCAGAATAATGAAGCGCTATATGTTAATTTTAAAATATGTCCAGTTAACCCTTTCGCTGCCATCCATATTTCAGCAAAACATATCCATTAAACTTACCTGGGTAGAGAAAAAAAATCGTCTGCAATAGTGTGGATCCCTCTATGACATGTATCAAGGCCTGTCCTTACCTCCCCAGATGATGAAAATAGGCTCTTTGGATAACAGACCCTGGTTTGAGGCCTTTTCGTGACATGGGTGTTACATCATTGTGGTGCTAAAATGCAACATTGGCGGTGAAAGGGCTTAAGCACACTCACCCCCGAATTGTGAGGAGGCGACATCGATCACCATGGAGAGAATGAGGCCCACGAACAGCAGTCTCAGCAGCCCCATCTGCAACCGTCACGACACAGCATGATTCAAGACTGGAACCCTTTCAACGCCAGCCATTGTTCAGTTACAACTTTACCTGGGTAGAGAAAAGATTCTGTCTGCAATATTGGGAATTGCTCTGTGGCATGCATAAAATAGGGCCTGTCCTTACCTCCCAAAATTAATAACATAAGCTTAATGGATACCAGACCCTCATTTGATGCCTTTCATTGACATGGGTGTTAAATCATTGTGGTGCCAAGAGGCGACAGTGGCAATTAAAGTTTTTTTTTAAAAACAACTGTTATTCAACAAACACTTGCAGCTACAAATAAAACTGTAATTGTGAAGATTCAAGATTCAGTACTGGGTTGTCTTACACTTTACTCACCCCCACCCCCATCCCCTTCAATTGTCTTTTTTGCATTGGAAATGTTCACTGAGGAGCAACATTCTGAGATTCTAGGGAAAGGGATAGGGTTAGGATCAGCCTGGGTTTATTTTCGTAAAACTGAAAAAGGAAGACTTTGAGATTGAGGATCGTAAACACGAGGGTGGCGTTTAACCCTTTCACCGCCAATGTCGCATTTTAGCACCACACTGATTTAACACCCACGCTACTAAAAGGCATAAAAGTTGGATCAGTTATCCAATATCCTTATGTTGTTAATTTTGGGAGATAAGGAAAGGGTTTTTTGATGAATGTCATTGGAGGAGTCACAGTACTGCAGATGCCAACTTTTCGTTACCTAGGTAAGTTTGAGAGAAAGTTTTGGATGAAAAATGGCTGGCGGCAAAAGGGTTAAAGACTGAAGAAAGAACAGTCCCAACCTAGTCCCATATGGCTTCGGCCGGGAGGACGTAAAACTAAACTTTCGTAGTCCCAACTGTAACTGTAACTACAAGACTGTATCCATAGACTAATATCTAGTCAAAATTCGTTTTTAACTTTCACAAATCTCTTGCCAAATAGCACAAAAAGCTATTAAACAGAAATAAAATTAAAAAACAACAACAAAGCCCTGATTCTGTCTAGCACTCCGTGCTGTATTATCTTCAGCTCAAATAGTGGCTTGTCTCATTTGCCGACTTCAATCTGAACGCATCGCAATAACGGCAGACAAAAAAACTTATTTATTTGTTTGTTTATTTGTATATTTATTCATTTATTTATCTATCTAGTTTCCTTGTTAGTGCATTGCACTAAGCTTTTCTTACCTTCGAGGGTTAGCACCTTCTCCTTCTTCTTCTGCGTTCCCAGGCCGTAAGGCCATAATGGGTAAGGTACGTATGCGTCCGGTTTTCAGTTTTCAGTGGTCTCCCCGCTGCGTACAGCCGACACATTCCGATTTCGGAGGAGCTCAAAGATTGGAAGATTTTTTGGAGGAAAAAAAGGCAGGAGAATGGGCCAATAAGTCAGAAAGATAGTAGATGAAAGAAACCAAAGGGAAAAGGCAGAGTCATATAGAGTGAAAGACAAGAGGAAGTGACAAGCACAGAACTTCTAGTAGGTGGGGGAACTTTTTTTTTATACTAAAGACCCCCAGGTATTCCCAAGGGGAGAGACTCGTGGAGTGGTCGGGGTCGTCCAGCTCCCCGAATGGAGGCTCGAGGCATCCACCCACTGCCCCTAGTTAGCACCAGAATGTAGGCCTACTCTAAAAAAAATTGTCCAGGTGAACACAAGAACGTATTATGAACCTTCTTTATTCCTTTCATGGCAGTACCTTTTCTGGTTTTCTTTCCAGAAGAAGAAAAGTACTTTTTGTCAATTAATACTCAACGAAATCTACTAATCGA
>CM065698.1:49574899-49579899 GCA_017654935.2 Phymorhynchus buccinoides | reverse complement strand
CCTTCCGCTATCTGGCATATTGATGGATGCATATGTAACCGTCTCTATGTACCCCCCCCCCCCCTGTCTCTATGTGTCGACTCGGTTTATGGCAAAGGATAGGTTTAGGGTTAAAGTTAGGATTTGGGTTAGGGTAGGGACACATAATATAGAGACGGATAGATATTAGACGGGGAAATAACTATACAGACAGGAACATGTACAGACGGCGACTCATAAAGACGAAACTGATGACACCTAGACACAGGGCACTTTAGAGATTGGGACAAAAAGAGACGAAATTAGTGACACAATCATACAAATCATGACATGACGGCAGATTTATACGTAGGCATGTTAACTGTTGTGCCTCGCTGCAGTCCTGTTAAATGTATCATCGCATCCCACTGTGCAGATCCTGGACTCCCCCGGTCTGTACGACACGCACAGGTCCCAGGAGGAGGTCGGGGTGGTCATCGTGCAGGCCGTGGCGGGCATGCACCCGGGGCCTCACGCCATCCTCTACGTGGTCCGCCTGGGCCGATACACCGCCGAGGAGCACGGCGCCTACCTGAGGCTCAAAGCCCTCTTCGACAGCTCCATCGCCCGATACCTCATCATCGTCTTCACCCACGGCGACATGCTGGAGCGAGAGCGGCGATCCATCGGGGACCTCGTCACGGGACCTAACACGCCCCAGAACCTGCAGCAGGTGCTCAGAGAGTGCAACAACCGGTACGTGGTCTTCAACAACATGGCTGCCGATCCACAACCCCAGGTGGAGAATCTCTTGCGGATGGTGCGAAGGATGGGCGTGGAGAACGGAGGTCGGCCCTACTCGTGTCCCAAGTACGCCAACATCGGACAAGGCATGGAGGCGGAGGTGGCTCGGAGGCTGCAGGAGGTGGAGAGGCGGGACCTGAAGAGGCAGAAGTACGTGCAGGAGCTGGAGAAGCAGACCAGGGAGGCGGAGAACAAGGCCCGCCAGACCCAAGAGCAGTACCAGAAGAACGAGGAGGAGAGGCAGCGCAGAACGCAGGAGGAGGAGCGGAGGAGGACGGAGCTGGAGGAACGCCTGCAGAACCAGATCAAGGAGCAGCAGATCGGCTTTGAAAAGTACGAGCAAGACCTGCAGCGGCTGCACCGAGATAGGGAGGAGCAGGAGAGAACGCTGAGAGAGAAACAGTCCCAGATGAACGACATGGAGAGACAGAGGGCGGAGGAACAGGCAGAGAAGATGCGGCAGCGAGAGGCTGAGATGGAGGCCGCGCTGGAGAGACAGAAGGAACAGATGGAGCGAGAGAAGAAGGAGGAGGGAAAGAAGCGGGAACGGATGGAACGAGAGCGGCAGCAGTTCCAGGAGCAGATGGAAGAACAGCGCAGAGCCGACCGGGAGGAGATGACGAGGAGAGAGGAGGAGAGGATGAGGCTGTGGGAACAGAGGAAGGAGGAGGACCGACAGGCGGCCCTCAGGCACGATGAGGAGATGGACAAGCTGAAGAGCCAGGTGGTGCAGAAGCAGAAGATGGAGTTCATCAGCACCCTCACCTCAGCCGTCAAGGGAGTCGTGGACTTCTTCATGGAGATGGGCAGGCAGGAGGTGGGGAGAGAGAGGCTGCGGGCCCAGCAGCCCCGTTTGACCCTTACGGAGAACAGTGATGACGAGTACTGAGAACACGATTCAGCTGCCCAGGCAAAATATGAAATATCGTTGTCACCGATGCAAGATCAAGCAGAAGCATTCTTTGCAGCGATTATTTCATCATGCATCAGAATGAATCTGAAACTTTGTTCTTCGCAGAAATGATTCCAAATGTGCACCAGCAAACCCCAGAAAACTTCTTTTTGTGTATTCCGCAAAATTTAGCCAATGAAAAAGATGTTTCAGCACAAGCCTTTAATTAACTGCAAAATGTGTTTGCTTTCCTTGTTTTATTGTTTTTACTTAGCGTTTTAGAGTTAATTAAAGAGTTCATTAACGCGTCTCTGTCTCGCTCCCTAACCAATGCTTAGTTTGTTTTGATTTGTGGGCTATTTATATACTGCAGTTCTGATTTGACAGTTGTAATCGTATGTCTGTATATATCTCCGCCTTAATTGCTGTTTGCTTCTGCACAACTGGAGGTGCTGTATTGTGAATAAGTAGAGGAATGTAAACGTTTTTCTTTCTTTTTTCACCGTTCTTTCTCTCTTTACTTATACAAAACACATGATAACACCGTTCTATCTCTCTTTACTAATACAAAGCACATAACACCGTTCTATCTCTCTTTACTTATACAAAACACACCTTGCCGCTGTTGCCGGAGAAGGTCAACCACACTTTGTTTTAACAGTAAAGAACTACAGTTAAAATTTTTTTTATTTTTTTTTAAACATGAAAGAAAATGCAAACATGAGTAGAATGGTAAATAAATAATTAAATTAACTAATAGAATTAATTCATCAATTAATCTACAAATTAATGCCTCTAGATATAAGTACAACTGTTTCCATCAAAAGGATTGTAAACTTATCTGTTTCCTGTTTTCACATACGTACCTCGATGTTGGTGATGTTGTTGTTGTTTGTTGTTGTTTGTTGTTGTTGTTGTTGTTGTTGTTGTTGTTGCTGATTCTGCTAATGTCTTTAACGGGAGATCTCATTACTCAAATGGCTTCTTCTATCATTGGTTGACATCAGCCTGTAGTAGGCGCCAACAGTAACGTGAGAGTTGTACAATAAATGGTGTCATACAGTCATGGAACCTCACGGCAGAGCTTAGTCTGTGGTGAAAGATAAGTTCAGAGATAAGAAAAGTTAAAGACCCACCACGTCACGTGTCCAATTCACGGTTTTACGTCACGTGTCAAATTCACGGATATCACATGTTTTCCCTCTTATAGCTGGCAAGAAATCTTAAGAAATCTTCCTAGCATAAGAGGGAATGTGACACGTGACGTGGGGGCACTTTAAGACACAACTCATGAACTGTTTAAAGTGCCTAAGCACGCCGCGAATCTGTTATGCCACTATAATTATATCTGTTTAAAATATCAAATTTCCATTTAAGTTAATGGAGGAATAAAGGTTTTGAATTAGAATTTGAATAATGATGCAGTCGTACACTGCAAAATCTATTGCGTTTAACTTAACATTTATTTGTGTCATACTTTTACATAGTTTTGTGCCATAGTGTATCCTCGTCGCCTTGTTATAATACCGCGCGAGGTGTGTAAGGAATATAGAAGTCTGACAGTGCATTTTTGGCTGTCACCAGTGTAGAATGATAAAGCATTCTGGCATATAACTCACAATTTATTATCATTATTGTTCCTTACACGATCGCATTTCCCCACCTAAATAGTTGAGAAGCCAGAGGTCAAAACTCCACCCGAAATGGACACGCTGGTCAACAGTGTAAGACTTGCTTATATTACCTCAAAGGTCACATTTAGAAATGAACGCAAGACGAATGATGTACTACGAGGGCCTCTCATTATATTTTGCAACCTGGAGGTTCTGTCAATGTCACAAAAACGTAAATGATATCGCGAGATAGACCATTTTCATAATACTTATGTCGCAAATGTTCATTGTTTTCCACTATGCCTTAGCCGCTGAGCAAAGCAAAATGTCCACCAAGGTGAACGTTGATCCCAAGCTCTGATAAACTCTATAAATGTGCACTGACTATGCTCACGGACAGACATTCAAACAAAAGTATTAGACGTTGGCAATTGTTTTTGAGACCTTGCTCGGTTAGAAATAGAGGTCTACATTTGGCTCGAGAATGTTCAGTTTGGCAGAAGAACGTTAGAAGAAAGTGACCGTTATAATCATCAAGTGACCATTGTGACCGCTAGAACTAAAGTCAGAGTATAGCCTCTTGCAGGAATTGATCTCTGGATAAGTGTTGGTGAGATAGCAGACATAATGAGCATTTTATCAGGAAGCCTGGATAAAATCTTGCATGAACACTTGGGTATGTGGAAACGTTATAACCGTTGAGTGTGCCACTACTTTAGTTAAGAGCACATGAGGGGTAGGGTTGAATAATGCACCCAGACCGCATAAAAAACCACTGATGGCAAGAACTCAGCTGGCATCTGGGACTTTGTAATTGATGATCAAACATTTATCTGTCAGTATGATCCAAACCCCAAGCAATAAATATCCGTTTGTCGGTTTCCAATGAGACATCATCAGTAAACTTTCACAGAAAACAGCACAATAGCAAAAGTTATTCAACAAGTAATCGCCTTGAAGTTGTGTGAAAAGCTGGATCCATGGGTCCAGTTCCTCTTCCAGAGAGAAGAACTGACACTGCGGATTGAAACATGAGCATCTTTTTTCCCATATGCCTTTTGGATTTGATGTTCAAGCACTGGCACCTGACTTCCCCCTATTTTATTGTGACAACGCAAGTGACCACACTGTTGCAGCTACTGTGGGATTTTGCAAGAAAACAGACTTGTGCAGAGTTCCGTTGATCTCCCACCCATTTACTTTTCCATCTTAACCCCTTGTAATGTTTTCCTATTATGTTATATGAAGCACCAGTAGAGGGGAGAGCAAATCTACAAGTGTAGAGTGGCACAGTGGTAGCGCGTTTGCTTCGTGTCAAGTAAACCCGAGTTCGAACCTGGGTACAGGGGATTTTTCCTCTCATTTTGCACTAGGCCTTGCGGTCTGAACGTGGAGTCTTTCGGATGAACACACGTTAAATCCAGTGGCAACGAAAAAGTTGTCATTTGGTCAAAATTTACCCCCCTCCCTTCCTTCATCAGTCACACAAATATCGCATGCAAAATTTTAAAAAACAAAAATGTGTGGCGCGCCTCTGGCTGCGACGCTATCTCCAGGTGGGAGCAACCCGAATTTCACAGAGACGCCTCTGTGACTATAACGTACCTAACCTAACCTAACAAAGCTGAAGATGCTTGAGAGTTCGCCGAGGGCACTATTTTTGACATACCCCAGTCGACCTGGACTGGTGCCATAACCGTTTGATTTGAAAGTATAGCAAAGTGCGTAATTTC
>CM065698.1:49557399-49569899 GCA_017654935.2 Phymorhynchus buccinoides | reverse complement strand
GTGTGCGTGTGTGTGTGTGTGTGCGTGCGTGTGCGTGTGCGTGCGTGCGCGTGTGTGTGTGTGTGTGTGTGCGCGCGCGCGTGCGTGTGTGTCTGTGTGTGTGCGCGCGCGTGCACGCGCATTTGTGTGTATGCATGCGTGCGTGCGTGCGTGCGTGCGTGCGTGCGTGCGTGCGTGCGTGCGTGCGTGCGTGCGTGCGTGCGTGTGTGCGTGCGTGTGCGCGTGCGTGCGTGTGTGTGTGTGTGAGCATGCGCGCATGTGTGTGTGTGTGTGTGTGGAGGGGGAGGGGGTGTCGAGGGAGAGGAGAGAGGTTGGTGGAGTTACCTTCTTGCCCTGGAAGACGGGGATTCGCTGGTTGACCTGGTCAGCAAAGGTCAGGTAGCCGAGGGCAGCCTCGCACATCTTGGTGGACAGTCCGGCGAAAACCAGCAGGCGAGCCTCCTCCGCGTCCTTGGCCTGTTGCGTTGGACACAGAAACCAATCAATCAATCAATCGATCGATCTATCAACTAATCAATCCATCAATCAATAAGGTATGCAAAGAGGCAGACCAAGAAATGTCGGAATAATCAATCGATCTATCAACTAATCAATCGATCAACCAATCAGTAAGGTATTCAAAGAGGCAGACAAAGAAATGTCGGAATAATCAATCGATCTATCAACTAATCAATTAATCAATCAATCGATAATGTATTGAAAGAGGCAGACAAAGAAATGTCGGAATAATCAATCGAGCTAGCAATCAATCAATCAATAAGGTATTCAAAGAGGCAGACAAAGAAATGTCTGAATAATCAATCGAGCTGTCAATCAATCAATCAATAAGGTATTCAAAGAGACAAACAAAGAAATGTCTCAATAATAACGCACTTGTTACTTCTCTTAATGTTCCCTTTTAGCTGTTATTTCATTATTTCATTATTATGTTCTGCTGTTCCAGTGTTTTATTACTTTTGGCAGCCAATATTGTGTAACATATCAGTGTTTGAGCGCCTTGTATAAGCTTTAAAGGGCCACCTTGACGGATGAGTTTTTGTAAGAAACGCCCAGATCACCAGGAAAACACCCTTTACAGAGATTGCAACACTCACTTTGCTCTGGTTTCCTAGAAATCAAACCGTCAAATCGGCGATTCCTCCTTGGCGGAGGAGCTGGAAGTCAATTTTTATTTCATCCAAAGAGAAGGCGTGTACCGTCTCTTTTCTAATGGCCGCCTGCGTTTAGACCAGATCGTTTGCACGAAAGTTTCGCAATACAAGCCTTTTTTTCTTTTCTTTTTTAAATTGTATACAGATTATCTAAAGGAGTTTCGCTCACAACAAAGGAAACAGCTCTCTTTTTTTTTTTTACTGTACTACAAAAAAAGAAAACGCTTCAACCACAATTAGTGACCTCCACCCACCCCATCCAAAATGGCTACTCTCTCCGGCATCTCCGCCAAGGAGGAATCGCCGTTTTGACGGTTTAATTTCTAGGAAACCAGAGCAAAGTGAGTGTTCC
This sequence comes from Phymorhynchus buccinoides, assembly GCA_017654935.2. Lineage (NCBI taxonomy): Eukaryota > Metazoa > Mollusca > Gastropoda > Neogastropoda > Raphitomidae > Phymorhynchus > Phymorhynchus buccinoides. The sequence goes on along the minus strand of CM065698.1, from coordinate 49,568,396 downwards.
GATCCTTGGAAAGGCTGTCTTTCTGGTGATCTTGACGTGTTTCTGGCAAAAACTCATCCGTCAGGGTGCCCCTTTAAGCTTGTTGTGCTCGTTTGCATTTGTTTACGTTGCTGCTATGCTGATTTTCAATAATCTTCCATGAATGCGAACCTCATAGGCGGGTTTGGTGTAGTCTACGGGGTCGTTGATGCCGTCGGTGAGGTTGAGGGCGCGGGCCTGCTGCAGGAAGACGGCGTTGTAGATCTGGTCCCCGCTCCTGAAGCACTCGCAGGTGGCCATGAACTCCGTCACCAGAGACATGGCGTAGCGCTTCTTCTTCATCGTCGCCTCGGCCATCATACCTGGGGGAGGGGGGGGGGGGGGGGAGAAGAGTTGTCATTGTCTTCAGAAATATCATTATCAGAGTCGTCATTGTTGTCATCATCATTATTTGATGATGATCGTTATCATCATCATCATCGTCGTCGTCGTCTTCATCATCACCACGTAGGCCATTAGACATGGGTAGACAAAAGAAAAGATTGATCACCATCATAATCATCATCAGCAGCAGCAGCAGCATTATCCTCAACATCATCATCCTCTTCCTCCTCCTCCTCTTCCTCCTCCTCCTCCTCCTCCTCCTCCTCTTCCTCCTCCTCCTCTTCCTCCTCCTCCTCCTCCTCCTCGTCGTCTTCCTCCTCCTCCTCCTCGTCGTTTTCCTCCTCCTCCTCCTCTTCGTCCTCCTCCTCCTCCTCCTCCTTATCATCATCGTCGTCGTCATCAACATGATAATTATCACCATCATCATCACCATCGTCATCAACATCATCATCATCATCATCATCATACCCGTTATTCTCATTATCCTCCTCCTCTTCCTCCTCCTCTTCCTCCTCCTCTTCCTCCTCCTCCTCCTCATCATAATCATTGCATCAGATCTGGGTAAAAGTAGAAGAGTCATTGTCATCATCATTGCCCTTGTCGTCGTTGTTGTCGTCATTGCTTGTCCTTGTCGTCTTTGTCGTTTTCGTCGCCATCATCATTATCATCATTATGACCGTTATCATTGTTGTCTTCGTCATCACTGTCGTTGTGTTCATTACCAGCTTCCATCATCATACGACAAAAACAGATATGGACACCTTTAAAAACTCATTCTTCTGTTCTAACATCACACCGTCTATGTCTGTCTGTATGTGTCTAGCTGGCTGTCTCTCTGTATGTCTCTGTCTGTTTAAGTCTCTCTGTCTCTGTCCTCTTTCTCTGTTTCTGTCTCTGTCTCTCTCTCTCTCTTTCTCTCTCTCTCTCTCTCTCTCTCTCTCTCTCTCTCTCTCTCTTTCTCTCTTCTCTCTCTCTCTCTCTCTCTCTCTCTCTCTCTCTCTCTCTCTCTCTTTTAGTATCCCTCCCTCTTCTCTCTCTCTCTCTTTCCCTCTCTCTCCCTCCCCCTCCTTCCCTCTATCTCCCCGTTATCTCCCCCTCTCTCTCTCTTTTAGTATCCCTCCCTCTCCTCTCTCTCTCTCTCTCTCTCTCTCTCTCTCTCTCTCTCTCTCTCTCTCTCTCTCTCTCTCTCTCTCTCTCTCCCCTCTCCTCTCCCCCTCTCTCCCTCCCCTCCCCCCCCCCCTCTCTCTCTCTCTGCAGCGCCGCACCTTCGAACTGAGCCTTGATCCTCTCAGCCATGGCCTGGGTCTCAAACTGCTGCTGCTCCATCTGTCGCTGCAGGTACTCCTCCATGTTGTCCATGGTCATCTCGGGGATGGCGCAGCCCTCGGGCATGCTGCCGTCCTGACCCTGAAACCCCACAGTTGGTTCGTTAGATGTGGTTCTTAGGGTTGGTATATTTGTTCATTATGTTGTCCATGGTCATCTCCGGGATGGCGCGGTTACATTTTTGTATTCGGAAGATCCTGTCGTCATTTGATGAGCGGAGGGATCGAGATGGAACGTAAATTTCAAGAAGCTCAGAAAGGTATCGCGGTGCTGTTCCCGATATGATCTAATAGCAGAGACAGTCAGCTTTGTAATTTATTCTTTGCTGAACGGGTAGCCAATATAACTCTTTAAGGAGTGGTGATGTGTGTTGAAGATGTTTGGCTTTGAAGACCATTCTAGCGGCAGAGTTAAGTTGTTGTAAGGGTTTGGGAAACGCCTGTGGCCAACCAAATAGAAGGGAGTTGCAATAATCTTTAGAATCTAAACAAAATGTATGAACTGACTAGAGTTTTAGTTGCCTCGGTCATGAGAAAGAGGTATGCAAACATGAAGAAACTGTGGACGATGGGAATGAAGTGATGAGAGGATAAGGCGAAATGGGAATGAACGATGAGGAAACTGTGCACAATGGGAATGAAGAGATGAGAGAATAAATCGAAATGGGAACAAAGCGAACTCCGAATAAAGTGAAATGGGAATAAAGCCAATTTGGAATGAAGCGAAATGGGAATAAAGTCAATCTGGAATAAAGCGAAATGGGAATAATGCGATAAGAGAACAGTACGAAATGGGCAACACAAAAAGTGGCGATTCAGGGATGTTATCAACTGAGTGAGTGAGTGCCCGACCTGCCTGCAGGGCTGGTTGTTGACGGGGACCATCTGGTAGCCCATCATCTGCATCAGGTTGCCCGCATTCGCGGAGGCCAGAAGGCAGAAGGCTACAGCGACGAGGAGTGCCATCGTTCTGCAGACAAAGGGAAACGAAATATAAGGTGAGTCGAACAAGTGCTACCCACGAAGCTGTTGATAAAGGCTGTATGAACAAAGCTACCATTTCGATGTTTCAGGCTTGTAAACAAGTGTCAATGCACGAAAGGTTTCAATGATTTGTTTGTCCAATATGCCTCGGAGAGTTCCAGAAAGTAACAGTTTCCGAGGTAGCCCATTTGCTGAACAGTTCCTTTTTGAGGGTCAAAAACACTTTTGCAGAAAATGTTAATTGTCTGCAAACTGTCTGCTTCTCAAAAATGACTGTCTTTTTTGCCCTGAAAATGTACACGCAAGACTGTATTATATACCCTGACTGTTTATGTGCATAAATGAATGACAATAACAATTTTGTCTGGATACTGTAAAATTGAAATTGCGAAGATATTGAAATAGCAAAATAGCTCAAGTGTTGTGTGTTACTTGCACCTCCAAAAGACCTTTTTCTGAAAACAGGTTACCATGAAAACTGATTTTCTGGAACACTCAATCAAATCTTAGAAAAACAAACTGTTTTAATTTGTAATGCATGCAATCGTCTTTTAAAACCCGAAATATCAAAATGATAGCTTGATTAATAACATTTTGTATTACTGATTTAGGTAGTGGGTTGCATTTTTTTGAGTCACCCTGCATGTATGCATTTGTTTTATATGAAGAATACAATACAATACAGTACGATACGACATGAATACTGCGCAGAGGAGCGCCGTTGTTATGCATGGAGAGAGAGAGAGAGAGAGAGAGAGAGAGAGAGAGAGAGAGAGAGAGAGAGAGAGAGAGAGAGAGAGAGAGAGAGAGAGAGAGAGAGAGAGAGAGAGAGAGAGAGAGAGAGAGAGAGAGAGAGAGAGAGAGAGAGAGAGAGAGAGAGAGAGAGAGAGAGAGAGAGAGAGAGAGAGAGAGAGAGAGAGAGAGAGAGAGAGAGAGAGAGAGAGAGAGAGAGAGAGTAATATTGCTATTGTTGCAAGCAAATTAATATTCCATTAGAGTCTTCTGTCCTGTTGTGGTTGTGTCTATGCTTGTTTCTGTCTATCTTTAACATGGCTAACTTAGAGTCACGTCGAAAATAGGTGAAGACGGGGTAAGAAGCCCATGGGCGGGTAAGAAGCCCATGCCAATTATATCATGAAATAAAGCAAATGTCAGTCAAATTTGCCCATGGGACGAATGCTAAGCATTAACACTCGTCTCATGGGCAAAATGTGACTAAATTTGCTTTATGAGATAATTGGCACGGGTTTCTTACCCGCCCATGGGCTTTGTACCCCGTCTTACCCTACCAATGCAAAAAAACATCATACAAAGATTGAAAGAAGAATAGAATGGACTATGAAGGAAAATAATGAGAGAGAAGAGGGAGATCAAACTGTGCACTAGTGGGGAACAAACGGACCAAGGGTAAGGCAAATTAGTTCTCCCCCTAATGGAGGCCTAAGTGGGAGGAAAAACAGAGTGCTCAATTTTAACGGTGACCCCCCCCCCCCCCCCCCCCCCCCCCCCCCCCCCCCCCTCTGTTAGGTGGAAAACCGGTTTGGGGGATTAGCACCATACACGCTGACCCCTGGCTATCCTGCCTGGAGTGGTCAAACTGGACCTTCAGGTTGGATAGCACACACACCATCCCCTTCAACGTTTGTGACCCCCCCCCCCCACCTCCGTATCCTCTACATAACACCACCACCACACACACGCACATACGCACACACATACACACGCATACAGAGAGAGACACTGGACACTGGACACTGGAAAACTTTATTTGACAAGGATAAAGATTTTAGGCGATGCCTATTCTTACAATCTGAGAGAGAGAGAGAGAGAGAGAGAGAGAGAGAGAGAGAGAGAGAGAGAGAGAGAGAGAGAGAGAGAGAGAGAGAGAGAGAGAGAGAGAGAGAGAGAGAGAGAGAGAGAGAGAGAGAGAGAGAGAGAGAGAGAGAGAGAGAGAGAGAGAGAGAGAGAGACTATACATAGATAACTGCGGCGCCATTAATCTTAAGTCAAAATATTTTCTGTTTTCACAAAGTACACTTTATGACAGTCATAAAGGCGAACTTGGCACATTCCTTTTTTGAGAATGATGCTTTGTTTGTCTCCCTTTGGCTCTGATCCACGCATTGCTAGATGATTGGTATCGTAATCAACTTTGGTGGAGGTGAGTTAATTAGAAAGAGAGTTCTCCCCCTTTGTTCAATTTCGTTATCTCCTCTCTTGACCACACTATTTCATTCCTTGATTTTCTGTTTTGTTTATTTAGATACTCTCTTTTTTTAAATCCATCAGAAATTCGTAATTTGACTTAATTCAAATGAATCTGAGTTAGTTCAGACAAGTTAAAGACAGTGGAAGGTATTGGGGGAAGAAAGGAGATTTGTTTTCGAGATTTGGATGTGTCCTAAATGTGACTCAATCTCTTTGCCTCAACTTAATTAATGCTAATCTTTGATATTCATATAATGCTAGTGGTTTATACTTCTTAATCAGAAAAACATATGAACAAAGTAGAGCGTAGCGCTTGAAATAATGTAGTCATCCTTTTCTTCGATCGCTTAGCTTCCTGTCAATTATGAGCACAGATGCGCCATGCTGCCGTTATGCGCCTAAGTAAGAAATAATCATTATGCCCAGGATGTTCGAGTGTAAACCATGAAATAAAGTAGTGCGTAAACCGCATAACAAAATATAGAGCGTACGGTAACGCATGAAACAACATTGAGCGTAACGCATGTAAGAAAGGTGATTTTTTTGTAAGGTGAGGAGGGGATGGGTGAGATCAAAGAGAGACCAGAGTGGCATGACTTGGAAACTGTCCAATAGGAACAGGGGGCCGTTTCACAAGGACTAACGTTACGTTGCGCTCGCTCAAATCGGCAAAAACTGTCTAAGAAACACCCTTCGTTTGCCGATACTTCGCGTGGCGTTTTGTTCTTGCCAAACACCGAGCAAGCGGCGAACTATCCGGAACTAGTAGGGTGTGGTGAATACGTTTCTTGTTGTTGATTGGTCCATTACTTATACGTGTACTTGTGAAATCTTTTACCTGAGGGTAAAAAGCAGGCCGTGCCCATAATTTGTATTGGAGGGGCAAGGTCAAGGATACATAATAGTATTCATAATAAAATCGGGCCAGCTGGCCAAAACAAAAAAAAGAGAGGTAGAGTTGGGGTGGGGAAAAAGAAAGGATTAGAGGGAGTGGGGGGGGGACGGGTAAACTGCAGTAGAAAGGATTAGTCCACTACGGGAGTGGGGGGGGGACGGGTAAACTGCAGTAGAAAGGATTAGTCCACTACGGGAGTGGGGGGGGGACGGGTAAACTGCAGTAGAAAGGATTAGTCCACTACGGGAGTGGGGTGGCAAAGAAGGGCGGAGGAAGAGGGTTGCTTCCCTTAGCGACCAGTCTTCACGCGCCGGGCCCTCATTGGCTGAGCCAGTCAGGCGAGGTCACGTGAGCAATGACGTAGCTCTGGTTGTCACTGGAGACCCAGGAAGGCAAAGGGGTGTGGCCAGGGCGAGGGGGGTGGGGGTGGATGGCAAAGAATGAACGGAGGGTAAAAGGCGGTTATTGGTTAAGAAAGAGAGCGACGGTTTAACCTGTTGGGCAGGACGGCCTATCTGAAACCTGTTCGATCAGTTCTTTGATTAATTATGCATGCATGCATGCTCAAGAGGTCATATGCATGACATCAGCATGGCTATTTTAGGGCAGAGTGGGTGTGTCCCCAAAATTTCGTTGTATCAAATATTTCTCTTACAGCCCTTGCATAAAATGGCAACAAAACAACAACAACACTTAGTACTATGCAGGTTTTGTTTTTTAACATTAATAAGATTCTTTTTTCTTTTTTAATGAGATTGTTAACTTTTTGAGAGAAAACAATGAGTGCGGGCCCTATGGTGTTCCTTTCCCATAACCATTGTTTTACGTCTTAACAGATCAGTTACATAGTACAGTGGAAGCTCCCTGGAACAATCAGTCACAAAAGGTCTGTATTGGGGTCTGCAACGAACACCTTTTGCAAGAGTCAATGCCCTTGGTGGGTGGGGGAATATGGTTCAGTACTGACCAAACAGGGGATAACTCTCGCCAATAACCCTATTTGATGCCACTAAATGGCTGCCTTTCGCAAGAGTGAATGCCCTTGTCAGTACTGACCAGCAAGGGCATCACTCTCACTGTCAAGGGCGTTAATAACCCTAGTTGCAGAGGCCTATAGGGACGGGTCTTGATAGAGAAATGGACACTCAGTCGCCCGGATTTGAAGAGGAAACAAATCGGTGAAAAAATGCTGGGTTACATCTTAGAGAGAATGTCCATAATGAAGGTCGTAATAGGGAGGGAGGTTCCACTGTATATAGATTTTAAAAAGTTCTGGCGATGTCATTGATTCATAGTTAATTGAAGACTATGTAGGCCTATCATGCGAACACCAAGGAGTTGGTTTGAAATGTTACCCAAGTCGGAAGTTTCTTGATAAAGCTATGGTTTTAAATTACTCTGAGGACTGCTTTACTTGTCTCAAGAGAGAGAGAGAGAGAGAGAGAGAGAGAGAGAGAGAGAGAGAGAGAGAGAGAGAGAGAGAGAGAGAGAGAGAGAGAGAGAGAGAGAGACAGAGAGAGAGAGAGAGAGAGAGAGAGAGAGAGAGAGAGAGAGAGAGAGAGAGAGAGAGAGAGAGAGAGAGAGATTACGAGAGACAGAGAGAGAGACATTTTTAGTTGATATTTTGAGAGACAGTTGTTTGGGTTTTAAGAGAGAAAACCAGATTTAGCTTTCATTAGACATGAGAGAGAGAGAGCTGTTAATATTCACATCAGAGCGATAGAAGAAAAGAGAAGGCATTACGGTGTGTGTGCTGTTTACAAAATATGCTCCTTAATTTTACATTTTTAGTTGATATTTTGTGTGCGTGCGTAAAGTGTTGTTGTTGTTGTTGTTGTTTGTGCTTTAAGATATTTTCTACAGCTTCAGCAAAACCAAAAATGTAGCTTTCATTATGTATCATGCAATCAGAAGTCAAATATTGCTGTTAATATTCATATCAGATTAATAGAAGAAAAGACGAAGGCGCGGTCGCACTTCAAGGTCAAGGTCAGCATGGTGTGTGTGTGTGTGTGTGTGTGTGTGTATACAGTGTGTGTGTGTGTGTGTGTGTGTTAAACCCCAATGTGTGTGTGTGTGTGTGTGTGTGTGTCAGAACGGGCATGCCAAAGTACCTGTTTGTCTAACACTAACGGTGTTGTGTGCATGTTTTCAAGGTGTGTGCATGTGTGCGTGCGTACGTACATGTGTATGTTCTGTGAGTGTATGTGGGACAGACAGTGTGTGACCCTCCGATTTTCAGCGCGATCTTTTTTTTGTGACCTGATGTGTGCGGGCATGCGCGCCTTCGCATGTGTTATGTGTGTGTGAGATATGGCTAAAAATAGTGTGTGACGTCTGTGAGGCAAGAGAGGGCTCTGGGGCATGACCAGAATTCGGTCAAGGGATACAGATACACTAAACAGATATGACATAGAAATGAAGACACACACAAGTAATAAGCTGACAAATTAAAACATAGCGAAAACAGTTTCAAGACTAAACAGAAGAGAAAAAAATAGAATAAAAATAAATACAGCGGAACCTTCCTATTAAAACCTTGAAAATCATTTTGTTTAAAAGGGTCTTAACCCTTTGACCGCCAGCTATATTTCAGCCAAAAATGTCCATTAAAATTACCTGGGTAGAGAACAAAATCCATCTGCAGTATTGGGGATTCTTCTGTGACATATATAAAATAAGGTATATCCTTACTTCCCAAAACTAAGACAATAGGGTCTTTGGATAATAGACCCCAATGTGATGCCTTTTAATGACATAGGTGTTAAATCACTGTGGTGCTAAAATGCGACTTTGGCAGTGAAAGGGTTAATATGAATGGATCTTAATAGGGAGGTGTAATATATATATTAAAAAAATAAACTCTAAGGATATCTTCATAGCTTAAAAACTCGGGACTTTCCTGGTATTGCAGTACCTCCAGGATCGTCCCACCATCTTTATATCTATTGGTGTTCCAGGCCGAAGGACGTTAATCGGAGTTTCATTAGGGTGGACTCTCAGTAGTCCGGTTACGAAGGGGTCAACAATCGGTGACACGTTTTTGGGGTCACAACTTAGAGGGGGTCTTCATATGGAAGGTCGCTAACAGGGAGGTCCCACTGTATCAAACATCAAAAGAAAGAAAGTGGATCTAAACTTTGAAGTGTGCCATTAATTTAACCCTTTCACCGCCAAAGTGGCATTTTAGCAACACGGTGATTTAACACCAATGTTACTTAAAGGCATCAAATTGGGGTCTATTATCCAAAGACCCTATTGTCTTAGTTTTGAGGAAGTAAGGATAGACCTTATTTTCATATATGTCACAGAAGAATCCCCAATGCTGCAGATGGATTTTGTTCTCTACCCAGGTTAAATTTAATGGAATGTTTTGGCTGAAATATGGCTAGCGGTGAAAGGGTTAAGAAGGAGAGAAATACCTTCATTCAAAATCAACAACAACAACGAAATTAGAGAGCATTGAACCCGGTTGTTTAGTCTTTGTTTTAGTTTGACAAGCTAAATTGTGTAATGAATGGCCAAAGAAAAAAAGATAATTTAGCCCTTCACTGATAAATCCTTGATTAGAAATCCTTGATAATCCTCCTTCCCCTCCTCCTCAACTACAATCGACATACAGGTCCCTCTTTCATATAAGCCTCATTATTCCTTCCTCGGGTTTTCAGTATGAAGGCTCGCGTATCAAATTCAACTGAATCTTTAAATAATAATAATAATAATAATAATAATAATAATTGATAGTATTTCTATAGCGCCTTTCTATAATTATTTTACACTCAAGGCGCTTCCATTCACTGATACACCCGCAGTCACACAAAACATTATTACCCAATCATTCACCCAGGTACAAGATCAAGAAGGAAAAATTACAAACCGAATGAGCTTTGAAAGTAGTGAGTCTTGAGCTTAGCTTTGCAAGTGGAGATAGTTGGTTCACTACTTTAAAAACAAGTAGTGTTTAAAATCAATGTGGCCATTGATGAAGAAGATTGATTAAACTTATTGAATCAACTTCATCAACAATCGATCAATCAAAAAGTATTTGCAAGCATTGCAGAGGTCAAAGTAGGCCTACGTGGAAACATGGGCGAATTTTCTGCATACTTTAATTATTTTAATACATAATAGTAGCCTACCATTGATGACGATAGTCTTCACAATGTTTTGTTGTTGTTATTTTAGTCCATCAATGCAGTTCCTATTTCCCAAACACGCGCGCGAATGATATTCCATATAATTTTCAAAATTAAAAATGCGCGCGCGCGCGCGCATGTGTGTGTGTGTGTGTGTGTGTGTGTGTGTGTGTGTGTGTGTGTGCGTGCGTGTGTGCGTGTGTGTGTGCGTGCGTGCGTGCGTGCGTGCGTGTGCGTGTGTTTTATTTCAGGTGTAATAAGGCCTCCTCGTACCAAAGCCTACAAGACCTTGTTAGGTCTACATTGCTGGGAGTTAAACTGTTCACAGTCAGACTAATAGAACGAAAACAAGACAAATCAACAAGAATATAACATAACTGAATTTCCGAGAATAAGCATTCCAACAATATAAACTATAAGACCAAGTTCGAGCAGTGACTAATACAGAAGAGAACGCACGAGGTGTCATCCTCATCTCATACAGATTCACTGCACTCTCTTCGCCATTGTATGAGTCTGTGTCAGACAAGCTGACATAAGCTAGAACACCAAGGCTACATCAAAATGTTGCTATGTTCTGCATGGTTGTGCGGGGATTGTCTTAAGCCATGACAAGCTCCTAGCCATAACATCACCAATCTCTAAAATCCTCCGAAGTCGGAGTGTGGCTGCCCACGTGCCGGGAAGATCAAAAACGGTCACACACGTAATGTTCTCATTCATAGCTGGTGCATTTGTACCCTAGTGTTCAAGTGCTTCGGCTGTTGGGATGATCCCTGGAGTCTTTAAGCCAGGGAGCGAAAACATCAACTGCACTCTCTTAAAACACGCGGTTTCAATGAAACACAAAATAAAAAGAAATCCCCATTGTGGACTAGATATACTCCAATACGGTGTTGATCAAACAAAGGGGGACAAGCAAAGCCCAACCAGTCAACAACACAAACGAACTCCCTAGTAGTATTGTAGGCCCAATTCTAAAAGCTGCCTCAGACTATCCGACCCAGTTAGATGAAACTAGTTGTCATCTTCTCCACAGTTGTCTTTTCTTTTGACAGGATGAACAGAGTTGTTGTTTTTAAATCA
>CM065698.1:49537399-49539899 GCA_017654935.2 Phymorhynchus buccinoides | reverse complement strand
CCAGGTGGGAGCAACCCGAATTTCACAGAGACGCCTCTGTGACCACACCAAATACCAAATAGGTATAGTCCGACCACACTTTTGTGTTTTTGTTTGTTGCTTGCATCAAATAAATCTATCTTCCTCCATCATATAGTAAAAAGCCAACTGTCCGTGTGTGTGTGTGTGTGTGTGTGTGTGTGTGTGTCTGTGTGTGTGTGTGTGTGTGTGTGTGTGTGTGTGTGTGTGTGTGTGTGTGTGTGTGTGTGTGTGTGTGTGTGTGTGTGTGTGTGTGTGTGTGTGTCTGAAACACGAAACGGGCCTTATAACTCCGCCGTTTTTCGACCGAATCGCTTCAAATTTGCTGTGAGCCCTAACGGGGCGATGGCAACGGCAACCGAGGCGGCCGTGTCATTTGCGCGGTTTGGCAAATGCGCGTGCGCTAGTAGTAACAAAATATGAAGCATTCTGCGAGGGAGATTCAACTGGAATCCCCAACATTCTTTGATTCAAGGATTTGAAACTAAATGTTCCTAGAATGTATATGTTTTATTACCCTCATCTTTATTTGATCAAGGGAAAGAATTACGCTTATAATTATTTTTTGTAACAGCTCAGAGAGAGAGAGAGAGAGAGAGAGAGAGAGAGAGGAGAGAGAGAGAGAGAGAGAGGAGACAGAGAGAGAGAGAGAGAGAGAGAGAGAGAGAGAGAGAGAGAGAGAGAGAGAGAGAGAGAGAGAGAGGAGAGAGAGAGAGAGAGAGAGAGAGAGATAGAGAATTGAATTGAATTGAATTGAATGAATTTTATTTATAGAGGGTAATAGAATAAGCAATAACATGCTTTTTTACATCCAGCCCTCTGGAAAAAAAACAACCACAAAATAAAAAAGTTGAAATGGAAAAGGAAAATGAGCACAGACAATATAAGAATGCAAAATACAACCCTATGTAGTAGCACAACAACAACACAATCAAACCTAATATTATTAACTATACTCATTTTGAACGTGCATAAATTAAGAGTAGGCCTAAGCACATACTCACGGAGAACAAAACCAAAATAATCCTACGTACTTTTCATACTCATCTTTAACATGCACAAATTTAGAAGTGCACAAACACATATTAAAACCAATCCTCATCATACTTTACATACTCATCTTAAAAATGTACTTATTTGAACGGACAATCATGCATGTAATAAAATCAAACCTAGCTCTACTTTACCTACTCATCTTAATTAACATGCACAATTTTAAGTGTAAATATGTGTACACATAACAAAATCAAACATATTCCTATATTACATTATTCATACTTAACGTGCACAAATTGAAGAAGTAAATGCACACACGTGACAAAAGCAAACCTATTCATGTTTTTATAATGTGTATGCACATATTAAAAACTAAGCACATACAATGACGAAATTAAGCCTAAACCTACTTTACAAACCGCGCAAATGACACGGCCGCCTCGGTTGCCGTTGCCATCGCCCCGTTAGGGCTCACAGCAAACTGTCCGTGAGAGAGAGAGAGAGAGAGAGAGAGAGAGGAGAGAGAGAGAGAGAGAGAGACGAGAGAGAGAGAGAGAGATGAGAGATGAGAGAGGAGAGAGAGAGAGAGAGAGAGAGAGAGAGAGACCGAAGAGAGAGAGAGAGAGAGAGAGAGAGAGAGAGAGAGAGAGAGAGAGAGAGAGCTGACGAGAGAGAGAGGGGGGGGGGAGGAGAGAGAGAGAGAGAGAGAGAGAGAGAGAGAGAGAGAGAGAGAGAGAGAGAGAGAGAGACAGACAGACAGACAGACAGACAGAGAAACATAGAGGATGAGAAGAGGGAAGGCGGTGATGAGAAGGCAAAGCAACTGTCATAATGTCACAATGATCACGCCCTGTAATCATGAGCGCGTCTTGGACAGTCAACACGGGTAGTACTAGTAGTATGCAAATTAGACTAAACAGCCTGGGGAGCTTAGACTAGTTTACATACTACTACCCGTGTTATCTGTCTTAAGACGCATTCATGACTACAGGACCAGTGCAAGAATTGATGGGAGTCGTGAGCCACTCATCTGTGGATAGACAACAGCCCTGTCGTCATCATCCGTTAACTCGTGACACACTCAACTTGTGTCACACACACTCCTTTTCTCTCTTTTCTTCCTCGTCTACACCATTATTTCGATGTGCATATCATTTCGAAGGAGTTCACACAACAAACTTCGTGTTGTTGTTTTTTTTAGCGTGGATGTGCTTTTGTTTTTTTACCAGTTTCTTTCAGTGACAATATTGAGCAGAAGATTTTTGACCACACCAAAAACAAATGAATAAGAAAAGGTGGATAACATGATAGTTTTCATAAGAAGCGTGACGCCCATAATTTATATCTTGGATATAGTTTTTATTTTTATAACAAACTTTCGTCAGGCCAATACATTTAGGAGGAATCGATATGTGAAATTATATTTTGTTTTAGATTTTATTGTTCTCTCAGATGTCACGACCAAAGTGGGTTATTAATTCAATCG
>CM065698.1:49524899-49532399 GCA_017654935.2 Phymorhynchus buccinoides | reverse complement strand
CTCGCTAGGAATACTGCTCGGAAGAGATCGAATCTGGAATCACTTCTCGCTGGAGGAAGTGTGTGTGCGTGTGGACACTAGTTTGTGTATGTGTCTGTGAGTTGGCGCTAGAGTGAGTGAATACATATCATTGTTTCTGACTCATCGAGGGACCGGCAATTATTCTAACAGTGATCGTCTGCTGTTTACCCCCACTGTGACGTAACAAGCCATCGTTCTTCCGTTTCATAGTTTGTGGTGCCTAAAGTGCTCTCTTTATGTTATTATTTTCCAACGACTTTTTCATTGGCAGTGGTGACTGACACAGGCGCTTGACGATTGTCATTTTGTGCTGCGTGTGACAACGCCTATGTAGTATCTATCCATAGGCTGAAGTGTGTGAGGCGGCTTGCTTCAAAGAGAAACAGGGAGAACTGGAGAATATTGATTTTGGTGATCAATCGCCTTTTTACTTGTATCGGTCTCTCCCCGTGGGGATACCGGGGGGAGGGGGGTCTTTCGTACAAATAGTTCCCCCACCTTCTGGAAGTTATGTGCTTGTAACTTCCACTAATCTATCACTCTCTTTGACTCTGCCTTTTCCCTTTGCTTTCTGTCATCTGCTATCTTTCTGCCTTATTGGCCAATTCTCCTGCCTTTTTTTCTTTCTCCAAAGCTTCTTCCCAATTTTCTTCTTTGAGCTCCTCCGAAATCAGAATGTGTTGGCTGCATGCAGCGGGGAGGCATGTGAAAACTGAAAACCGGACACATACGTACCTTAACCATTATGGCCATATAGACTGTGACCGAAGAAGAAGAAGAAGAAGTATCGGTCTACGAGTGTAGAATTTGGTTGCACAGTGGCTATGTAAGCTTACGCTTGCTCTACTGATGATAGGTTTTTAAAAACAAAAAATATATTTTTTAATGAAATACCTATGTGGCTTTTGTGAGCATGTGGATCACCTAGACTGTTAATTAACTGGGTCTATATGTTGCTTGAAAGTGTAGGTGGTAGGGAGGAGAGGCTGGATTGGGGAGAGGGGAGGGGAAGAGGATCTCAAGGTAGGGTTGTTGGTTGGGATGGGTGGGTGGGTGGGGAAGGTAGGCCACGGATGAGAGGGACGGGATGCACGCACAGACACACACCTCACACTCTCTCTCTCTCTCTCTCTCCTCTCTCTCTCTCTCCCGTCTCTCTCTCTCTCTCTCTCTCTCTCTCTCTCTCTCTTCATCGTCTCTCTCTCTCTCTCTCTCTCTCTCTCTCTCTCTCTCTCTCTCTTTCTCTCTCTATTCTCTCTCTCTCTCTCTCTCTCTCTCTCTCTCTCTCTCTCTCTCTCTCTCTCTCTCTCTCTCTCTCTCTCTCTCTCTCTCTCTCTCTCTCTCTCTCTCTCTCCTCTCTCTCTCTCTCTCAAAAGCGCATTTTCGCGGGAAGGCCTATGTATGTGTGCTCGCGAGTGTGTAGCCTATGTATGCATGTATGCATGCTAAAAGCATCTGTTGCCAACCTTGGGAAGTTGGGATTGTATGAGAAGTTTAGTTGGCAGGGATCCGCCTGGCATGCGTTGTACACATACCCACACATAACTTGATTTAGTCCGCTGGAGAGAGAGAGAGAGAGAGAGAAGAGAGAGAGAGAGAGAGAGAGAGAGAGAGAGAGAGAGAGAGAGAGACTCGGAATGCTTAATGACCTAGGCCAACAGCCCCTATCATGATACATATGCAAATACACACACATGTGTGAGAGAGAGAGACACTTGACACTTGAAAACTTTATTACGCAAGGATTGAGATTTTAGGCCAGGCCTATTAGAGAGAGAGAGAGAGAGAGAGAGAGAGAGAGAGAGAGAGAGAGAGAGAGAGAGAGAGAGAGAGAGAGAGAGAGTACGAATACGAATGTTTTAATGAGGGTAAACGGATAAGCTCAAGCTTCTTTACACCATGCCCTCGAGGGGAAAAAGAAAAACTAAATAACAAGAAAAGGAAAACAAAAAGAAAGTATAAAATGCATAACAAGAATAGAAAATAACAACAGGCATGTTCACAGTAAATTGCAGAACATGCGAAAAACATTCAAGAGAGAGAGAGAGAGAGAGAGACAGAGAGAGAGAGAGAGAGAGAGAGAGAGAGAGAGAGAGAGAGAGAGAGAGAGAGAGAGAGAGAGAGTCTGAGTGTGAGTGTTTATTGTATGTAAGCCATGGGCCTTAATACAAACATAGGGGAAGATGGGGTAAAAAGCGCATGGGCGGGTAAGAAGCCCACCCCAATTATCTCATGAAATAAAGAAAATGTCAGTCAAATTTGCCCATGAGACGAATGCTAGACATTAACGCTCGTCTCATGGGCAAAATGAGACTGAAATTTGCTTCATTTCATGAGATAATTGGGGTGGGCTTCTTACCCGCCCATGCGCTTTTTACCCCGTCTTCCCCTATAAATGCAAAGGGTGTGGGGGGCGGGGGAGAATGAAGGGGTGGGCAGATGATTTGGAAAAAGGAAAATTAGCAACCGAGTATGCATTATCCAACAATCAATAAAATAAAAAAAGAGAGAGAGAGAGAGAGAGAGAGAGAGAGAGAGAGAGAGAGAGAGAGAGAGAGAGAGAGAGAGAGAGAAAGAAAACTTGAAATCTTTAATGAGGAATAGCTCAATAAGCATAAAATGCTTCTTTTCATGAGGTCCTCAAACAAAAGGAATCCATAAACAAGCGAAAACACAAGGCCAAGGGCAAAATGTAACAATAATAGAAACAGTAATACAACACATTAAATAACAATCAAAATAATAAGGTCAGGCACGGAAATACAAATCTGTCTGAAAAGTCTGAAGTCTGAAGTCTGAAGTTTTTATTGATTAGGCCTCTCTGCCCGTATCAATACTTTTTATCAAAAATAAATGTAAATTAGAACAATACAATCATGCACATACATATAATCCATAATTTGTGAGAAATAATTTGAGATAAAGAATTTGCTTTATCTAAGATCTTAGATTCTTTCTTACCAATACCTCCACCCCGCCCCTCTGTCTCTCCCCCCACCCCTCTTCCACATTTTGTAGATTCGTCCCGTAAGTTTTGGTTGGTTGGTTTTGTTTTGAATGAAGTTGTTGTACCCTGGCTTAGACTCCAGGGATCATCACCAAAGCCGAAACATTTGAACACTATGGTATAAATGCACCAGCTAGGGATGAGAACATTACGTGTGTGACCGGGTCGTACCAGGTCGGAGGACGCTAAACTAACTTTCTGTTGCTGAAATGAAAAGAAAAGAAAGAAACATGAACTTCTTTTTTCCTGATCCTTTGAAATATGTTCAGTCTATATGACGTGAATGAGTAAACTGTTCAAGAATGAATCTATTAAACAGTCTGAGTTACAGAGAGAAAGAGGAGCGAGGGAGAGAGAGAGGGGGGGGAGAGGAGAGAGAGGGGGGAGGGTGGAGGGAGAGAGAAGACGAGGAGAGAGAGAGAGAGAGAGAGGTTGCATGAAAATTCTACATCGTCCATTGTCTGTAATCTCAACAAAGCCTCTCTCTCTCTCTCTCTCTCTCTCTCTCTCTCTCTCTCTCTCTCTCTCTCTCTCTCTCTCTCTCTCTCTCTCTCTCTCTCTCTCTCTCTCTCTCTCTCTCTCTCTCTCTCCTCTCTCTCTCTCTCTCTCTCATTCTCTCCTCTCTCTCTCCTCTCTCCCTCTCTCTCTCTCTCTCTCTCTCTCTCTCTCTCTCCTCTCTCTCTCTCTCTCTCTCTCTCTCTCTCTCTCTCTCTCTCTCTCTCTCTCTCTCCTCTCCTCAGTGACAGGTCCTTGTAATAGTTTCCCTCTGGCCATTTTTACTTTCAACTCGCCATTATGGCCACAAGAAACAACAACAAAAACAACACAATTGTTTTCGTTTAGACTTCAAAGCATTTGGACCTACTTTTCTATAAATATAACATGAATGGAACATGAACCCCACCTGTTGGGATCAGACCTGGTACTGCTGTACCTCCAGGATCTGCTCCCGGCATGACTGGTGGTTGATGGTTCGTCTCCTTTATGTGATCTTTTTAGGCGGTAAATCCAGCTGGTATAGGGTGGTTCATTGCGTTTTTCCGTCTTATAGGGGGGGGGGAGTGGGGGGGGGCCGACAAAGGTTAATAAAATTACAGCTTTAAAAAGATAAGAAAGGCAAAAACGTTAAAAAAATACAGCTTTACCGTTTGGTAAGCAGGGGGAGGGGGGGCACATGGATTCCTTTACCCGAGAAATGAGGGGGTGGGGGGCACATCTTTACCTTACCGAGAGAGGAGAGAGGAGAGAGAGAGAGAGAGAGAGAGAGAGAGAGAGAGAGAGAGAGAGAGAGAGAGAGAGAGAGAGAGAGAGAGAGAGAGAGACAAACTATGTTGCTTTTCACCTACAACAGCCATAAATTTAAAAAAAATGAAGGTGTAAAAAGATGAAGGTGAAAAAAGATGGAAGAAATTTGATTTGACATAATTTATGACATCGTGCTGATTATTATAGGCATATCAAAACGGTAAATTAAAGATCAACTCATAATTTGTTTGCGAGTCCTCAATCCTTCAGGGGAAAAATGCATAGATGATAGGCTATGACAGTAGGTATATTAGTTTGGCATATACAATTAATTAACACAGATGTAGATAATTGAACATCACACATATTAATTAAACTAACTTAATTATGACAAAGAGATGGAGATAAACGGCCTTTTTGAGGGTGTACGAGTTAAGAGTTTGAGAGAGAGCCCATTTTTTTAGATGAGAGAGAGAGACAGAGAGAGAGAGAGAGAGAGAGAGTTGGGAGAGAGAGAGATGAGAGAGAGAGAGAGATCAAATGCTTTATTGTCTTTAAAAGGATAAACAATTACTTGTGTGGCATGCACATGAAACATAAACATAAAGAATAATAGGACATACGTCATTTTCTTTACATGAATATCGTACGAGAGAGAGAGAGAGAGAGAGAGAGAGAGAGAGAGAGAGAGAGAGAGATAGAGAGAGAGAGAGAGAGAGAGAGAGAGAGAGACAGAGAGAGAGACAGACAGACAGACAGACAGACAGACAGACAGACGGACAGACGGATGATATTGACAGGGTTCGAGTGAACAAAAATACGCAATGCAGGCAATGTGTGGGAGTGAGTCCTGCTGCTGCTGGCAAAATGGGAAAATAGTGAGAATCGAAACGAAAATGGAAAGAATCGATTATAATGCGGAATTGAAAATCTTTATTTTTCTTAGCTACTCTCTTTCTCTGTCTGTCTGTCTGTCTTGCCTGTCTGTCTGTCTGTCTGTCTGTCTGTCATGTCTCTCTCTCTCTCTCTCTCTCTCTCTCTCTCTCTCTCTCTCTCTCTCTCTCTCTCTCTCTCTCTCTCTCTCTCTCTCTTTCTCTCTATCTCTGTCTCTCTATATATATAATAATCTCTCTTTCTCTGTGTGTCTCTCTCTGTCTCTCTCTCTTCTGTCTCTGTTTCTGTGTATATATATAGTCAGTAGGCTAATTCTTATTCCCTTTTTTGTCCCCCTCTCTCTCTCTCTCTCTCTCTCTCCTCTCTCTCTCTCTCTCTCTCTGCTCTCTCTCTCTCTCCTCTCTCTCTCTCTCTCTCTCTCTCCTCTCTCTCTCTCTCTCTCTCAAAAGAACCCCCAGGTAATTACAATAAACAATTGTCCTTGTCCGTGCCTCTCTATCTCTCTCTCTCCCCCTTCTCATGGGCATAGGGCCTTTTCATTACAAAACGTTCTGTTCAGTTTTCAGTGTTCTCTCTTCCCCTCCTCCCCTCCTCCCCCCCCTCTCTCTCTCTCTCTCTCTCTCTCCTCTCTCTCTCTCTCGTCTCTCTACTCTCTCTCTCTCTCCTCTCTCTCTCTCTCGGTGTCTCTGTCCCTCCCGTGTCTTCCTCCCTGTTTCTCCTTCCTTAATTCTCGTTTTCTTGTTTTGGTTTCCCCCCCCCCCTTTCCTTCTTCTTATTACCTCCCTTTAAATATCCCTCTATCTCTTCACCATCTCACTCCTCTCTGTCTTCGCGTCTGTCTTCTTCTGCTTCCTCATCCTCACCTTCCTCCTCCTTCTCCCCCTACAACAACCCCCCCCCCCCCTCTCCTCCCTCTCTACCGTCTCCGTGTGTAGACCTATGTGCACGCGCGTATGTGTGTGTGATGTGGTGCATCACTATAACAATAAAACCTAAGTGGGGTAATGTACGGGCTGCACTTACCACAGCATGTACAGTCAGGTTGGAGCCTGCTACTTTAATTTTTATGACTTTTTATGCATTTTTATTTGTAAACTTGTTTTAATATGATTTGTATGCGAAGCTTTGTTTTGATGTGGTAGTTCTTTTCTTATTCTCGTTGCTTATTTACTTATTTATTTGGTTAAAGTCCGCTGTCAGATAGAGGCGAATTGAGTGTTTACATTTGGGGAAAAATAAGCTGATTCTTCACGTGAATTCAAAACTAGAAATGGGAGAGGTTAGCAATAAGAAATAGGTTAAGGGTGAGTGGAGTTAACCCGTTAAAAATGTAGGGCAGGGATGTGAGATGAAGGGCACTGCGTGGGGAATGAAATCAAAATGATTATGTGAGTGAGTTTTAATCATTGTTGTTTGTTACACCACTCCTGGCTCATTTTAAGAAAAGTGTCCCCCGAGGAAGATGTAATTAAACATCGAAATATTGGGAAAATCTGTTGTGTTTGTTTTTCTTTTTTCAATCTCCATTTGTGTATATCTATATATATATAGATATAGATATATATATATATAATATCTATAGTATCTATATATATCTATTGATCTGTATCTCTTTCTATATTATAGCTCTCTCTCACACACACACACACACCACACAACACACACACACACACCACACACACACAACACACACACACACACACACAACACACACACACACACACACACACCTCCAACTCTTCCACCCTTATCTTCCCATATTCGGCTCTTTTCTTTCTCTCCCTCTCTCTCATGTCATGATAGGGCATTGGCAGAGAGCAGCTTTATACAGTACGTGTATGTGATTGCTCAATGCTTGCACGTGTACCCAACTGTTTGACCAGTGCAATGCAATGGGGTCATGGAATAAATACTGCAAAGTAGGCGTGTGGTAGTGTGTTATAGTCCTCCTGCAGAGAGAGACGAGAGGGAGAGAGAGGAGAGAGAGAGAGAGAGAGAAGAGAGAGAAACAGAGAATCGGAAGGAGAGGAGAGAGGTTTGCTCGTGTCTGTGAGAAGGAGTGAGAGTGTGAGAGATGTATTTGCGTGTAGTTGGTGTGCGTGTGTGTGTGTGTTTGTGTGTAGTTGTGTGTGTGTGTGTGTTGTGTGTGTGTATGTGTGTGGTGTGTGTGAGTGTGTGTGTGTTGTGTGTGTTGTGTTGGTGGTGGGGGAGGTAGGGGTGGTGTGATGTGGTCGTGTGGGTCATGCGTGCGTGCGTGCGGTTTGTTTCTGTCTGCTTGTCTGTCTGTTTGTCTGTCTCTCGCTCTCTCTCTGTCTGTGTCTGTCTTCCTCTCT
>CM065698.1:49518417-49524399 GCA_017654935.2 Phymorhynchus buccinoides | reverse complement strand
CCTCTCTCTCATCTCTCTCATCTCTCCTCTCTCCTCTCTCTCTCTCTCTCTCATCTCTTCATCTCTCTCTCTTCCTCCTCTCTCTTCTCTCTCTCCATCTCTCTCTCTCGTCTCTCTCTCTCTCAAAAGCGCATTTTCGCGGGAGGCTATTGTATGGTTGCTCGAGAGTGGGGTGTAGCCTATGGTATGCATGTTATGCATGCTAAAAAGCATCTGTTTGCCACCTTGGGAAGTTGGGATTGTATGAGAAGTTTAGTTTGGCAGGGCTCCGCCTGGCATGCTTGTACAGCATACCCACACATAACTTGTTTAGTCCGCTGGAGAGAGAGAGAGAGAGAGAGAGAGAGAGAGAAGCAGAGCGAGAGAGAGAGAGAGAGAGAGAGAGACTCGGATATGCTTAATGAACCTAGGCCAACGCCCCTATCATAATACATATGTCAAATACACACACATGTGTGTAGAGAGAGAGACACTTGACACTTGAAAACTTTATTACGCACGGCTTGAGATTTTTAGGCCAGGCCTATTAGAGATAGAGAGAGAGGAAGAGAGAAGACTGAGAGAGAGAGAGAGAGAGAGAGAGAGAGAGAGAGTTTACGTACGAGTGTTTTACATGAGCGGTAAACGGTAAGCTCATAAGCGTCTTTACACCATGCCCTCGAGGGGAGAAAAAAAACTAAAACAAGGAAAGGAAAAACAAAAAGAAAGTATAAATGCAATACAAGAATCAGAAAATACAACAGGCATGTTTACAGTAAAATCACAGAACATGCGAAAAACATTCAAGAGAGAGGAGAAGAGAGAGAGAGACAGAGAAGAGAGAGAGAGAGAGAGAGAGAGAGAGAGAGAGAGAGAGGAGAGAGAGAGAGAGAGAGAGAGAGAGTCTGAGTGTGAGTGGTTTATTGTATGTACGACCATGGGCCTTATACAAACCTAGGGGACGATGGGTAAAAAGCGCATGGGCGGTAGAAGCCCCCCCAATTATCTCATGAAATAAAGAAATGTCAGTCAAAGTTGCCGCATGATACGAATGCTAGACATTAACGGTCGTCCTCATGGGCAAATAAACTGAAATTTGTCTTCATTTCATAGATAATTGGGGTGGGCTTCTTACCCTCCCAGCGCTTTTTACCCCGTCTTCCCCTATAAATGCAAGGGTGTGGGTGCGGGGGAGAATGAAGGGGTGGGGGCAGTGAATTTTGAAAAGGAAATTAGCAACCAGTATGCATTATCACGTCAATAAAATAAAAAAGAGACGGGGGGGGGGGGGGAGAGAGAGAGAGAGGAGAGAGAGAGAGGAGAGAGAGAGAGAAGATAGGAAGAGAGAGAACTTGAAACTTGAATCTTTATGAGAATAGCTCAATGCATAAAATGCTTCTTTTCATGAGGTCCTCAAACAAAAGGAATCCATAAACAAGCAACACACAAGGCCAGGGCAAAATAGTAACAATAATAGAAACAGTATAAACACATTAAATAACAATCAAATAATAAGGTCAGGCACGAAATACAAATCGATAATAAACAGGAGACCACTCTGTTTTTCTCCTGGAGAGAGAGAGAGAAGAGGAGAGAGAGTAGAGAGAGAGAGAGGAAGAGAGAGAGATAGGAGGAGAGAGAGAGAAGTCTGAAAGTCTGATCTGAAGGTTGGTTTATTGTGATTTAAGTACGTGTGGCCTGCTCCTGTCGCCGATGTGCATGAGTGCAGTCTTTTTAGCTATTCAAAAATAATGTAATGAGTTAGAACATACAATCCATGCGACGGTATAGGCGGACAAATTATAAGAGTCTCATCATATAATTTTGGTAGAGAAATAGGAATATTGGAGGATATAAACGAAATTGCTTGAGCTTCGTATCTAATAGTAGCCGTTAGATTCTTCTTATCCATGTAACCTCCCATCGCCCGGCCCCTGCTCAGATCCCCCCCCCCCCCTCTTTCTCACATTTTGGAAAATTCGTCGTAGTTTTGGTTGGTTGGTGTTGTTTTGAATGAGTTGTTGTACCCTTAGCTTAGACTCCAGGATCATCACCAAAGCCGAAACCTTTGAACACTATGGTATAAATCACCGCAGGGTATAGAACATTACACGTGTGTGCCGGTCGTCAAGGTCGAGGGCGCTAAACTACTTCTGTTGCTGAATTGAAAAGAAAAGAAAGAACAATGAACTTCTTTTTCCTGATCCTTTGAAATATGTTTCGTCTATATGACGTGAATGAGTAGCTGTCAAGAATGAATCTATTTAAACGTCTGAGTTACAGAGAGAAATAAGGCGAGGGAGAGAGAGAGGGGGGGAGAGAGAGAGCAGTGGGGGAGGGGGGGAGGAGAGAGGGAAGAGAGAGAGAGAGAGAGAGTTGCATGAAAATTCTACTCGTCCATTGTCCTGACTCATCAACACAACCTCTCTCTCTCTCCTCTCTTCTATCTCTTCTCTCATCGTTCTCTCTCTCTCTCTCATTCTCTCTCTCTCTTCTCTCTCTCCTCTCTCTCTCATCTCTCTCTCTCTTCTCTCTCTCTCTCTCATTATCTCTCTCTTCATCCCTTCCTCCCGCCCCTCTCTCTCTCTCTCTCTCTCTCTTCTCTCGTCTCTCAATCCTCTCTCTCTCTCTCATCGTCTCTCTCTCTCTCTTCTCATCACCTCTCTCCTCTTCATCTCTCTCGCTCCTCTACAATCCTCCCCACTCTTTCTCTCTCTTCCTCCTCAGTGAGCAGTCTTGTAATAGTTTCCTCTGGCCATTTTTACTTTTCAAAACTCGCCATTATGGCACAGAAACAACAACAAAAACAACACATTGTTTTTCGTTTAGACTCAAGCATTTTGGACCTAACTTTTCTATAAATATAACATGATGGAACATGAACCCACTTGTGGGATAAGACCTTCCGGTACTGCTGTACCTCCCTGGATCTGCTCCCGCATGACTGGTGTTGATGGTTCGTCTCCTTTATGTGATCTTTTTAGGCGGTAAATCCATCTGGTATAGGGTGGTTCATTGCGTTTTTCCGTTATAGGGTGGGGGGGTGGGAGGGGGGTAGTTAGGGTTAGGGTTGTATTCAAATATGATAATTAGCCGAAAGGTTTAATATATATACAGCTTTTATGTTGGTAAAAAGGCAAAAACGGAATAAAATTTGGAATTTAACCGCTAAATTGCAGGGGGGGGGGCACATCTTTACCTTTACCGAGATAGAGAGAGAGTTAGAAGAAGAAGAGAGCAGAGATAAAGAGAGAGAGAGAGAGACAGAGAGAGGAGAGAGAGAGAGCAAGAGAGAGCCAAACTATGTTGCTTTTCACCTACAACAGCCATAAATTTAAAAAAAATGAAGGTGTAAAAAGATGAAGGTGAAAAAAGATGGAAGAAATTTGATTTGACATAATTTATGACATCGTGCTGATTATTATAGGCATATCAAAACGGTAAATTAAAGATCAACTCATAATTTGTTTGCGAGTCCTCAATCCTTCAGGGGAAAAATGCATAGATGATAGGCTATGACAGTAGGTATATTAGTTTGGCATATACAATTAATTAACACAGATGTAGATAATTGAACATCACACATATTAATTAAACTAACTTAATTATGACAAAGAGGATGGAGATAAACGCGACCGAGGGTCGTTGAACCCTTTGTTAATAAAATGTGGTATATAAGATAGAGAGAGAGAGAGAGAGAGAGAGAGAGCAGAGAGAGAGGAGAGAGAGGAGAGAGGAGAGAGATGAGAGAGAGAAAGAGAGATGAGATGAGAAGAGAGAGAGAGAGAGATCAAAATGCTTTATTGTCTTTAAAAGGATAAACAATTACTTGTGTGGCATGCACATGAAACATAAACATAAAGAATAATAGGACATACGTCATTTTCTTTACATGAATATCGTACGAGAGAGCGAGATGTGAGAGAGAGAGAGAGAGAGAGCAGAGAGAGAGAGAGAGAAGAGAGAGAGAGAGGAGGGAGAGAGATGAGGATGAGAGAGAGACAGACAGACAGGCACAGACAGACAGGACAGACAGACAGACAGACAGACGCGACACTAGACGGATGATATATTGACAGAGGTTCTTAGATTGTGAACCAAAAATACCCGCAATGCAAAAGGGCAAATGTGCTGGATGGGAATATCGTGAGTCCTTGCTATGCTGCTGCCAAATAAATGGAGAAAATAGTAGAAAAAAGGGGGGGGGGGGGAATCCCCCCGTAAAATGCGAAAGAATTCGATTATAATGCGGAATGGAAAATCTGTATTTTTCTTTGCTAAGCTCCTTCTCATTCTGTCTTTCTCTATGTCTATGTCCTGTCTGTCTGTCCGTCTGTACGTCTGTCTGTCTGTCTCTCTCTCTCTCTCTCTCTCTCTCTCTCTCTCTCTCTCTCTCTCTCTCTCTGCTCTCCTCTCTCTCTCTCTCTTTCTCTCTCTATCTCCTTTCTCTCTATATATATTAATAATCTCTCTTTCTCTGTGTGTATCTCTCTGTCTCTCTCTCTTTCTGTCTCTGTTGTCTGTGTATATAATATATATATATATATATATATATACTATATAATTATATATCATATATATATACCTCGCTCTCTCTCTCTCTCTATTTATCTGTATCTCTTCTCTATCTTCTCTCTCCACACACACACACACACACACCACAAACCACCACACACACACACACACACACACACACACACACACATGCATGTGTGCACACACCCACACACAAACACAACTACCCACACACACACACAAAAACACACATCACACACACCTTTTCCCTCCACTCTTCCACCCTTATTTCCATAATTCGCTCTTCTTCTCTCCCTCTCTATCATGTCATGATAGCGGCATTGGCAGAGAGCAGCTTATACAGTACGTGTATGTGATTGCTCAATGCTTGCCACTGTACCCAACTTGTTGACGTGCACTGCAATGGGGTCATGGAATTAGAATACTGCAAGTGCGATGTGTTAGTCCTCCTGCAGAGAGAGAGAGAGGGAGAGGGACGAGAGAGAGATGAGAGAGAGACCCAGAGACGAGAGAGGAGAGAGTATGGCTCGTGTAGCAATGTGTACATCCTCACAGTAGTTGTCCGTGTGTGTAATGTGTGTGTGTTGTGTCTGCATATGGGTGGTGATAGTAGTGTGTAGTGTGTGTGTTAACCGATGTGTGTGTTGTGTCTGTGTGTTTCGTGTGTGAATTGTGTGTGTGTGTGTGTGTGGGGGGTGGTTAGGGGTGTGTTGCTGGGTGGGGATGCGTGCGGCGCCTGCGTGGTCTGTCTAGAGTCTGTGTATGTTTAAGTGTAATATCTCTCTCTCTCTCTCTCTCTCTCCTTCCTCTCTCTCACTCTCTCTCTCCCTCAATCTCTCTCTCACTCTCTCTCCTCTCTCTCTCTCTCTGCTTCTCTCACCCCTCCACCCCCACCCCCGCATTTTTTTGGCTGAGGAGAGAGGCAAGACGAGAGCAGAGACACACGAGAGACCATAAAAAAGATCAATAAAGATTCGAATCGCACAGATGAAATGGTCTATCGAGTTCTCGTTTTGGTAAGAAAAGAGAGATGAGAGAGAAGAAAGAGATGAGGATATAGCACAGAGAGACCTTGAGCAGAGAAGCAGATAGAGAGATGAGAGAGAGAGATGTTTGTAAAATAAGGAAGAATGAAAGAGTGAGGTGGGGGGGGGGGGGGGGGGGGGGGGGGGGGGGGAGGAGACTGGGAAAGACAGACAGACAGACAGAGGCAAAAGGGGCGGGGGGGAGTCATCATGAGGCAAATAGAGATGATGGTTGAAAGGATTGCTCAAGACAGTTTGCCGCCCCCTTTTTTTTTTTTAAAGCTTGCGTCAATTATCACAAACCGATCGACGAATACATGTGATACACATCATAAACCTGGGGATTGTGACGTCACATATACTGAAAAGCTGATTACCGCCTACATAATCGCATATTACAACGAATAACTTAATGGGAGCAACAACATGTTACTTCACATCT
>CM065698.1:49510917-49513417 GCA_017654935.2 Phymorhynchus buccinoides | reverse complement strand
ATCTGGAAATTGATAAGAAATATGAAGGATTGTGCCCATTACATGCGGAAACTCATGCGCAATCCCGTCCGCTTATTTATTGTATAAGTGGTGTATGGGGTTTCCGCAGGGAACTTACGGCTTGCGGATCTAAGGTGTGTGTGCCCTCACAAAATGTGGACCATCCAATCTACACCACTTCATAAAATCGTTTGTCTGTTGAACAAGCCGGGGTGTAGCTGCAAATTGGGATTCGGAATGAGCGACATGGGAGCAACGCCACTGTACGACCCAGAACTAGAAGATGGGACAGCAAAAAAAATAAAAATAATAAAAATCGTTTGTCTGTGTGTCTGCCTGTCTGTCCGGCCCACAGCAGTGGGTGGACTACAGTAATTAATGCACACAGTGTACACCTGCGCCATGCGAGGCAAAGAGAGTTAACGTAGCCTCTAGTAAACGATCAAACGAGGCTTTTACTGAACACTAAAGATAGCATTTTTTTGTACATGCATTGTTATGCTTCTTCATGTTTTGTAATGTTTTCTTCTACTTGTTTTTTGTTCTTTTATTCTCAAAATATTTGTAAAGCGCTCTGAGAATGAATTTTTCATCGAAGAGGTATTAGGTATTAGGTACTTTCTAGTCACAGAGGCAGTTCTGTGAAATTCGGGTTACTCCTACCTGGAGAGCGCGTCGCAGCCAGAGGCGCGCCACCTTTCCCCCCCCTTTTTTTGGGTCATGCGATTGTTTTGTGTGGTTGATGAGGAAGGAAGGGGGGGGGGGGGGTGACCAAATGACAACCTTTTCATTGCATGTCTAATCCTCTGTCTCTGCAAAGGCCTTATCCCTTTCACCGCCAGCCATATTTCAGCAAAATAAGTTCCATTAAATTTACCTGGCTAGAGAACAAAATCCATCTGCAGTATTGGGGATTCTTCTGTGACATATATAAAATAAGGTCTGTCCTTACTTCCCAAAACTAAGACAATAGGGTCTTTAGATAATAGACCCCAATTTGATGCCTTTTAGTGACATAGGTGTTAAATCACTGTGGTGCTAAAATGCGACTTCGGTGGTGAAATGGCTAAAGGGCTTGTGAAAATAAACAACGGCGGATCCATTTAAGCCCCTCCATCCCCAAATGAAGACTGTGAAAGGACACTACCCCTTTGGTCGTAACAAGAAAACCTTCAAAAACGTGTGCTGTGTTGCTAATATTTTATTTTAACCCTTTGCGCACTGCCCTTTTGCCCTGCGGGCTGCCTCCCAGCCTGCAGGTTCTGAGAGAGAGGGTGCTAGTTTTATTACAAAAAACACACACAAACCGACAATGAGGTGCTTGCAAATGATTTAAAATCGTGCAAACGAGTTTAGCGATCATTCCGACGCAGATAGCTTCAGAATAAACGTATTGTAGTCATTCGTAGTTTCTTCTTC
The DNA here is from genome assembly GCA_017654935.2 of Phymorhynchus buccinoides. Lineage (NCBI taxonomy): Eukaryota > Metazoa > Mollusca > Gastropoda > Neogastropoda > Raphitomidae > Phymorhynchus > Phymorhynchus buccinoides. The sequence continues at coordinate 49,511,998 of CM065698.1, read as the reverse complement.
TTCTTCTTCGATCGCTCAGACAGGTTTCCTGTCAATTATGAGCGTAGATGCGTCCTGCTGCCGTTATGCGCCTAACTAAGAAATAGTTAGGCCCAGCAAGTCCGACTTCGACTGGAGGAAATGTTTTTGAAAGTGTTTAGTGAAAAAAGCCAAGAGAATGGACCGGTAAGGCAGAAAGTTAGATGACAGTAAGCAAAGGGAAAAGGCAGAGTCAAAGACAGTGACAGATTAGAGGAGGTTACAAGCACAGAACTTCCAGAAGGTGGGGGAACTATTTATGCAAAAGACCCCCCGGTATCCCCACAGGAGGGGGGGATTAATAGTTTCTAGATTGATAAGGAAAGTAAATGGAGGTCTCTGCCCAACAATTTTTCGGGCGCAGGCGCTGGTAGCTGCACTAAGGCACTCGACAAATTGTCGGGCGCAGGACGGAATGAGTTAAGTGAGCCTGTTTAGCAGCAGGTTTTACTTAATCTTGCCAAATTATTTTCAAGGTTTAATTTTTTTTAATTTTTTTTAATGCATTAATAACTTAACCTCCTCGGCAGCGAGAGTGACCGACATTTTTCACCATTCAGGCAAGCAAGATTTATAGCTTTCTACCTGGCAAGAAACGAGTCTCAAAGAAGGCCAGTGGATGGATTTTGGATAGATTACACTGTGGCAGTGCATCGATCCTTTAACCCGCTGAAAGGCTTCGGAACTCGCCAGCGAGGCCAGGTAATGGTCAGATAACTTGTTATTGATTTATAATCTGTCTCTCCGGATGCCCAACCAAAGACACATTAAATAGTAATGCCTACCGTGACTAGCTGTTATTATTGTGGTGGTATGAGGTGATATGAGCCGATGAGGTTTAACCGAGGCGTGGTTACTGCTACACATATCTGTATTATTAAAAAATCGGGACTTTACTGGTTTAGCACTGCCTCCGGGCATTGCCTCCAGTCTTGTTCCCACCATCTTTGTATTTACAAATGCCCCACATGGCCGAAAGGCCGAAGAGGGCGTAAAACCCTATTTTCACCCGACTAGCTGTTATTAGGCATAAATATTGATGGGAGATCGGGGGGGGGGGGGG
>CM065698.1:49498417-49503417 GCA_017654935.2 Phymorhynchus buccinoides | reverse complement strand
AAGACTCAGCGCCACGGATCACACTATCAATCGAGAAATGGCCGACCCAGCCAGCGAACACACCCCGCTTATGGCGGGAGCACCTCCCTCGCCTTCGGACAACGGTTTCACTTTCAGTAGCGGAGCAAGTTCTCGCGAATCCACCCCTGGTTTCCCAAGATCAAGATCATCATCGTCGCGACGATCTAACAAAAGATTCGTCTTCAGTTTAGCTAACGACGACAACAATGGCTCCGCTTCACGCCGCTTTATGCGTTTGTCGAGGAGTTTGAGCACAGCGTCTTTTGACGAGGATCATCGTCATGGAGAGGGGGGGGGGGGGGGGGGCCGAGGCAGTGGTGACAGTGACGGTGGAGGTGTCGGCTCTCAGGATGTGTCTCGGCTGGCGCGGAGGACGCTGAACACGTTCATGGGAGTGTGCTGCCCCGTGGCCCTGTCCATGTTCAGCACCTTGCTGTATCTCCGTGGAGGTAGGGTGGTTTCAAACACAACAGGGTATTTTTCCTTCTTCTTCAGTTCTTGATCTTGATCTTGATATGTTATCCCGGCAGGAATCCAACTTCTTCTTCTTTCTCTGCTCAACCGCCATCATCTTTTTGATGGTTCTGTTGTAGAAACTGGGGGGACTCCAATTTAGCGGAAATCAGTTTCTAATCTGAAGGGGTGTAGTGAGATAGCTGGGAGGGCGGGGGGGGGGGGGGGGGGGGGGGGGGGGGGGTGTCATGGACTGGATTGTGGAAAGGATGATAGGGGGGTGGGGGGGGGGGGGGTAGGTAGAGGCAGTCGCGGGGGAGCCCGGAGGGTGTGTGTGTGTGAGAGGAAGGGGTATTTACATTCAGGATTTGAAGTCTTCCACTGAGGAAGATATAATAACTTCGGATGGAAGGGAGTTCCACTCGCTGATGGTACTAGGGAAGAACGAAAACTTCATGTAGCTGGTGACAGTGGTCTTGCAGGAAGGGAGGAGGCAGGTAGACTGGTGGGATTGTCTTGTCCTCTTTGTTGGTGGGTTGAGGGTTGGAGCGTACGGCGTGTTGATGGAGATTTGGTGATATTTGTAGAAACTAAGAAAGTCTTCAGCCTCGCAGTACGTCTCCTGTCAGCAAGTGGTATCCAGTGCAGTTGGGTGTACATTTGGTCAATGCTGGATGTCTGGCAGTGCCGGTTCACCACCCAGCAGGCAGCACGTCGTTGCACCTTCTCTACTCTGCCGACGTCTTTTGCTGTGTGGGGGTCCCACACTGGGGAAGCATACTCCAGAGTGGGTCTCACCAGGGATTTGTAGGCTGTTTCTTTGATTTTGACTGATCCCACTTTCACGTTTCGTCGGAGAAAGCCGAGGGTCTTGCTGGCTTTACTGGTGATGTTAGAAAATGTTGGTGTCCCATTTAAGGGTTGTCGGTAAAGGTGAAGATCCACACCCCCACCTTCGATTTCTCGGTTGGAACTTTCCATTTTTTCAGTCTTGCCTTTCTTACTGCAGATTGATCACTTGAACTTCTATTGTTTGCTATATTAGTATATAACATTAATTTTCATCCATTTACATAATTAAAAATATGCATTCAAAAATACTAGAAAATAAAGTCTTGGATGTGTAACCAAGATGCTGGAAGACTTAAACCGGCAATCGGAGCATTTAAAGCCTTCACGCGAGCAGCGCGGCTTCATTCCAATGACTGCCTGGCGAGAGAGACGGTTCAACCCTTCTTTTTTCCCTGTTGCTCCAGGCACTGAGTCAGAATTTTGCAGCGACGAGGCTGGCAGTTTACACCCGATCCCTAGGATCGTTACTGACGTTAGGGTTAGGGTTAAACCTCCCAACACTGGAAGTGGAAGAATGCCGCAAATAACAGCGTCTCAATCTGCTGCACAAGATCTCTGACTAAGTCAAGTGGTGGAGCATTCTTTCCTTTCTTTCTGTCTCTGTTTATAAATGCCACCTCCATGCCCCCCCCCCCCCCCCCCCCCCCCCCCCCCTGGGGGTTTAATGGTCTTAACCCAGTGCAAGCTTTAGCCTTAGGTCTTTCACTTTTTCTATATTTTCTGTTTGGTACAATGTATGTGTCATTGTATGCACCCTCCTAGTCCTAGTTCTGTGGTGAGTCGCGACTATTGCCAGAAGTGCCACAGGTCTGCAATTTACAGTGGATTCCTGATTTAGCTGAAAAACTGATTACTCAAAAGCAATGGATAACTCACAATAGTTTTGTGGTCCCAATTTAATAATCTTTAAATGATATTTAACTTTTTTAAGGTCTTTTTAACTAAAAATATTGGCTATCTCAAAATAAAATTTCAGTCCCTCCAATTTTGACTTAACTCTCTCTATACTAAATTGTATGCTATACGCGCACAAACGTTCCATACTAGGCGGGTTTGCATCATTACATAACAATTATTTAAAAAATAATGCTTAACCGCACAGTTGTAAAAATTTGCGGTATTGTTTATAATAATAAAAGCTAACATATAATATGTTATAATTTCAAAGTAATTTTTTTATTAAGCAGATAAATTTAGAAAAAGCATAACAAAGAAGACGAAGAGAGGGGTAGTGACTCGTTTTCATTCATTGCGGTACTAAAAATAGACGGGAAGTGATTTCATTGGTTGAAAACTATTAAGGGACCGTAGAGGAACACTTCTATACCGGTTTGGGTTGCCAGGCTTCACGGAGTTGTGAATTGTGAATGGTTAAACGCTATGTACGCTATAGCGTACATTAGTATTGAACGGTTGTAAAGGGAAGCAATCGGCCATTAAAGAGTGAGTTAAGCGATTTTCATTGTACTTTTCCTGATCCTGATACACGCACACACATGCACAGTGACACACACACACACACACACACACACACACACACACATCTGTGCCAGACCATGGTGGCCACTGATGCAAAATCTCTATTTCTTTCTTCGTCTCTCTCTAGCATGTTACTGAGGTGGATGACTGATGGAGTTGCCAACAGTGATGATCATGTGGATACATTGGTTAGGTTGTCTTTAAATTGAACTCTGAATTTTGCTGACTCACTGACTGTCTGAATCTTCATTCATCTTGGTGAGCTATGTCCTAGCTTAATAATGACACCACCTAGCTGTATACTTTCTCGACTTCATTTAGCCTAGGGCAAGGTTAATGCAGCACTTGGGGTGTGTGTGTGTGTGCGTACGTGTGTGCGTGCGTGCGTGTTTGTGTGTGTCAGTGAGTGTGTGTGTGTGTGTGTGAGGATAGATCTATGCAACTAGTTACTATGCTATCTGATCTATCTACAGACTATTTCCAAAACTGAACCCAAGACTAATATAAGACTAACAGAGTGAATGTAATTTCAGTTCCCTCCTTCTAGGTAAGTTTCTACTTCGCCTTGTCATGGCCGGAAGGTTGAATTGACTGCACATTCAAGTCAAGACATGCATAATTAAGTTTATACTAAAATGCTAGATACTTTTTCACTGTTGACTTAAACTCTCTATTAAGTATACTAATAAGTCTATTGTTTGACTTCAGTGTCAGGGTCTGTTGTAATGTGTCCGAGTGTCTGGCTGCATCAACATGAGTCAAATTCTCTATCGTTGGAACTGAACTTTGCGTCTGGCCGGTTCAAAATCTCCATCTTTCGACATGTGACAGGGTTTGTGGTGGGCCACGACAGGGTTTGTGGTGGGCCAGGGGAAAGATAGATGATTGAAAAAATGCATGATGATTGATTGGTTTTCATGATTAATCAATGATCATAGATCAATAAGTAAATGATTGATTATTGATTGATGTGTCGTTTTCCCTGTGTCGGGGTTTGTGGTAGACAAGGCCTACATCATCCTGGAACTTGACTGACTGATTGATTGATGGATTGATTTGGTTGAATTGATTGATTAATTGTTTCTCCTGTATCAGGGTTTGTGGTGGGTCAGGCTGGAGTGTGGCCTACATCATACTGGAACTTGATAGATTGATGATTGATTGATGGATTGATGTTTCATTTTCTCTGATTGATTAATTGTTTCTCCTGTATCAGGGTTTGTGGTGGGTCAGGCTGGAGTGTGGCCTACATCATACTGGAACTTGATAGATTGATGATTGATTGATGGATTGATGTTTCATTTTCTCTGTGTCAGGGTGGGTCAGGCCCAGCTGGTGGTGGCTTACATCATCCTGGAAATTGATTGAATGATAGATTGATGATTGATGGATCAATTAATCGATTGATGTTTCGTTTTCTCTGTGTCAGGGTTTGTGGTGTACCAGGCAGGCTCTGGCCCAGCTGGTGGTGGCTTACATCATCCTGGAAATTGATTGATTGATTTAATGATAGATTGATGATTGATGGATCAATTAATCGATTGATGTTTCGTTTTCTCTGTGTCAGGGTTTGTGGTGTGCCAGGCAGGCTCTGGCCCAGCTGGTGGTGGCTTACATCATCCTGGAAATTGATTGATTGATTTAATGATAGATTGATGATTGATGGATTGAGGAAGCTACAAAAACTCTCATCTCTGCCTTCGTACTCTCCAGACTAGATTACTGTAATTCCCTTCTTGCTGGCTGCCCACAAACTGTTCTCGCTAAACTTATAAAAATTCAAAACAATGCTGCTCGCCTTGTACTGAGGTGCTCCAAATTCTCTCATTCTACCCCTATGCTTGACTCTCTTCACTGGCTTCCTGTTGGAAAGCGTATCGACTACAAGCTCTCTCTGCTCTGTTACAAGTCCCTGAATGGTCTTGCTCCTTCTTATCTCACTGATCTCCTGAACCTGTACACACCTCTTAGACAGTTACGCTCCTCTTCTGACACTTCTCTCCTCCAGATCCCTCGTTACCGCACCAGGACTCTCGGTGAACGTTCCTTCTCTTTTCAGGCCTCCTCTACTTGGAACAAACTCCCTCTTCCTCTCCGTTCTGCCAACTCCCTTTCTTCATTTAAGTCTTCCCTCAAAACCACTCTCTTCAAATCGTAGCCTGCTCTGTTCTTTTGGAAAGTAATTTTTGTCCCTT
>CM065698.1:49458417-49493417 GCA_017654935.2 Phymorhynchus buccinoides | reverse complement strand
TTTGTTAGTTGTTTTCAGGTTTTTGGACATACGTCAGGCATGAAAACAGCTCCACCATTTCCGCCGTTTCCGCCGATTTTTTTCTTCGAAATCGAGCAATCTCCGCCAAAAAAAAAACGAACCAAAATTATCTTTACATGGCACAATCTTCATTTCGTGGCTTTATGCTTTTCCGCCATTGTCATTTCCAAGATGGCGTCCACCGAGAACGCATGTATCGAGTTGGTAGTTGTCAATTGGAAGGTGAAGTAGGATGTAATGCTGCGAAATGAGCACTTGTCCCCCCACCCCCACTGATAGTGATATGTGGTCGAACTTTACGCGGTGACAGTCCTGACTGAGATGACCATAGCTGTTGACGCGGCTATAACAGACTAACTAACTAACTAACTCCAGTGTTTTTCTGTGCCTGTTTGCCTCAGGTGGTGGTGATCTGCACACTGTCGGTGTTCATCAGCATCTTTGCCAAGAACAAGACCATTGAGATCAGCATCCCTTCCTCCAACGGCTTGGTCTACAACTCCTCTAACAGCAACACCACCATCTACGGCAACTACACCGGCCTCCGTGCCAACACCTTCAAAGAAAACCTCTACGGTCAGTGTGTGTGTGTTTGTTTGCAGCACTACCATCTACAGAAAGTACACAGGTGTTGGGTTGCGCGCCTCTGGCTGCGACGCGCTGTCCAGGTGGGAGCAACCCGAATTTCACAGAGACGCCTCTGTGACTATAAAGTACCTAATACCTAATATATCTTCAGAGAAAATCTCTATTGTCAGTGTGTGTGTTTGCAACACTACCATCTACGGCCTGCGCGCCTACACCTACAGAAAAAACCTATGGTCAGTGTGTGTGTGTGTGTGTGCACGGGCATGTTTGAGTCTGTTTTGTGTGCATTTGCATACATCAATGCATGCATGCGCATGTTTGTGTATATGTTCTTTTGGCGATATGGTCTTCAACAGGCAATTAAAGAATCATAGGTAGCCATCATTTACTGATTGGATAAGACAATCTTTCAGAAACCAGCTTGAAGAATTCACCGCTACAGTTAGAAAGAAGATAGAGAAAAGAAAATGGCAGAATATTTATCGAAGAGAATTCCAGATCTTAACCCCTTCACTGCCACAGGAAAACTGAGAAATTATCGATTTTCTTATTATAAAGTTTAAAACAAATCAGTTAGACTCAATCTGAGAAAATGGTCTAGAGATAACCAAAAAACATCATCCCAAGTTATGACATCATCAATGACATCATTCAGTACAAGACTATCTGGTAGCCAGGCAGGGAAGGGGTTTTAATATTATTTTTTATTAATATTTATTTGACAAAACTTCCTCAGTACCTCTCTTCTTCTCTCTGCACCTACCAAAGCTCTCGCACTTTTCATTCTTCTTCCCAGAAACTTCTTAAAGTTCCTAAGCGGTCACTAGTGTTCTTCTTCTTCTTGACTGTACGTGGCCACAATCAACACTTTGATTATTATGCCACGGAACCGGGGAGGTTCAGACCACTTTTGCCGGAAGAAAGGCTCAAGGCCTGAGAAGAAATAAAAACAGAGTGGGGCCATCAGCCGTGGCGGCTGCAGCAGGAGGTTTTCCAGTCAGGTGCTCCCAGACTCTAGTCGCAAAGCTCTCTGGAGTTCTGGCCTCAACTGCTGCTGAAGGTAGGATGTTCCACTCCCTGATGGTACGTGGGAAAAAGGAACTCTGTCGGTATTGTGTTCGACATTGGGGGACAAGGAATTGCAGTGTGTGTCCTCTGCGCTGCCGCTCTGGTTGGGGGACAAGTCTGTTCTTGTTGACGCTCAACATGTCATTTTGTATTTTATACAACATGGTGAGTCTTGTCACCTGGCGGCGTTGCTGCAGGGAGCTCCAGTCAAGTGTTAGTGGTTAGTGTTAGTGTGTTGTGTTATGGTTATATGCAATGCATTCTCTGATGCATTCATTTTCATAGAGATGTATGGTGAGGATACGTGAACCAGTCTGTTAGAAATGTTTATACGAATGGTGAGTGAAAAGCGCATTGAGTTGCTTTGTAAGATTATGCACTATATAAGCATTATTAATTATTTATTGTTATTATTATTACTTTTGTTTTCCTTCAGAGGACTACACCAGTGACTACACGTCTGACACCAAGCTGGACTTTGCCACGGTGTTCGCCATTCTCTTCAGCAGTGTCACCGGCATTATGAACGGTGCCAACATGTCAGGTGAGAACACTGACCACTCATTTAGCTAAACATGGGCCTACAAGTGGAAAGAGCATGAGAGTGAGAGTATGAGAGAGCGAGTGAGAATGTGAGTCTAGTCTTTGTAGGGCCACTAGAATAATGCACGCATATATCATGTCCATGTGTATATAAATTTAAAAACAATCAAACATCTTGAAAGATTCCCCAATTCTGCTCCTTCCCACGGGAAGTCGAAAAGCAGTCAAAACTCTGATCTCGGGGGGGGGGGGGGGGGGGGGGGGGACCCAAAACCACCACTCATTTAGCTGTTTTGTAAAAAATAGGATTTCTGCATGATAGCCCCCCCCCCCCCCCCCCCCCCCCCCCCCCTAATAATTCAGAATTGTCTTTCATGTTGTACCTGCCCTACCAACATGAGAGTATTATGTTGTATGTTCTTTGCAGGAGAGCTGAAGGATCCCAGCAAGTCCATCACCAAGGGCACCCTGTCAGCCCCACCTGTCCCACCAACATGAGAGCGTTGTGTTGTATGTTATTTGCAGGAGAGTTGAAGGACCCCAGCAAGTCCATCCCCAAGGGCACGCTGTCAGCCGTGGGCTTCACGTTCTGTATCTACGTTGTCATGACGATCCTGCTGGCCGGATCGTGCGATAGGTTTGTATGGCCGCACGTTTTCCAGGCCTACCCCGGATTTTCAGTTTTGAGTTTGTTTACAAAAAATATGGTTGCATGTTTTTGGAAATGAAAAATATCTCTCTGGCATGAATTCTGGCGTGAGAGACTGTTGGTGAAAGTGACTTGCAGAGACATGTGCTAAAATGCCTCCTTTTTTTCCATGGTTACAAAATGATTATTATAGCAACAAGAAACTACATTGTGTACATTCAGTTAACTACGAAATCGTGTTACCCAATTTCAAACTGTGTCCTTTGGCAGTATTATTTTTTCCTGTTTTAAAGGAACGAGACAATCACAAGCAGCCAGTGCGTGCCACATTTTACTGAGACTGCAAGGTATTTTTTGGTATTTGGTATATTCTAGTCACAGAGACTTATCTCTGTGAAATTCGGCTGCTCTCCTCCGAAGAACGTATCACCGCAAATGCTGCTCCTACCCAATAAAAAAAAAAATTGGGGGGGGGGGGGGGCACAGGGTGAGGAGGGTGTATGGGCACACTTGGAAAATCTAGCTATCAATTTGGCGATACCAATTATACTTTTTATTTATTTATTTATTTATTTATTTGTTTATTTACTCATACATTTATTCAGTCATTTGTAATTTGTTTATGAAAAACATGCCCCAAAAAAGTTTGATTTAAAAAAAAAAAAAGCATTGGCCATACCAGGCAGCAGGATTTCTCCCTGCTCTTACGGACTTTCAACTGCCGTGGAATTTGTACGTGCGTAAAGCGCACGGGTCAGACTAGCTTTAAGTCCCCATCCGAAGGACTCGACGTTCAGTTGGATTTTCCTGTCAAACTAGAAAGAAAGGGCGAGGCCAGGAGTCGAACCCGTGTCACTCACGCATGCAGTCACTCTTTTCATTTGGCAGGCGGACGTCTTAACCACTCTGCCACCTTTCTCCCGGCGCATGTTATTACAAGGAGCACCCCCTCCATTCAAATGTTACACAGCATTCTGGTTTTGCATGATTGGTCATATTGTATGGCACAGTGTTTCAGTGCAGGCCTTATTGTTCTAGTCCATAAAATACAATCCGTTGATATCATATGGGTGAGAGTAGTTCAGGACTGCTCCTGAAATCAGGATTGGAAAAGCTGATAGAAAGAGTCTTCAGGGTTGGCCATCTTGACATCTGGAACCACAGTCTCATAAAATCAAACATTTCTGCCAAATTTGATGACATATTATAACAAGGTGATAGACATGCAGTTCTAACACCACCCCCACCCATCCTGTATACACAGACACACACAAACATTGGAAATTATATTTAATGCGGTTACCTCTTCGAGATTGGGAAGTTTTAGAGAACATTGAAACATGTCATTTCAGGATTGAGAGAACGTTTTACTTTCAATCATGCTTTGAGGAAAGTTCCAATTTCAACTTGCCCTGTGTATGAAGTGGAGTGATGTGGGTGCAGCTCTTTGCTCCAGAACAACTACATGTTCTTTGTGTGCAGGTTTTTGCTGCAGAACAATGTGTTCTTTGTGTGCTATGTGTGCAGGTTTTTGCTGCAAAACAACTACGTGCTCTTTGTGTGCAGGTTTTTGCTCCAGAACAACTGTGTGTTCTTTGTGTGCTGTGTGTGCAGGTCTTTGCTCCAGAACAACTACGTGTTCTTTGTGTGCTGTGTGTGCAGGTGTTTGCTGCAGAACAACTACGTGTTCTTTGTGTGCTGTGTGTGCAGGTGTTTGCTGCAGAACAGCTACGTGTTCTTTGTGTGCTGTGTGTGCAGGTCTTTGCTCCAGAACAACTACGTGTTCTTTGTGTGCTGTGTGTGCAGGTCTTTGCTCCAGAACAACTACGTGTTCTTTGTGTGCTGTGTGTGCAGGTCTTTGCTCCAGAACAACTACGTGTTCTTTGTGTGCTGTGGGTGCAGGTTTTTGCTGCAGAACAACTACGTGTTCTTTGTGTGCTGTGTGTGCAGGTCTTTGCTCCAGAACAACTACGTGTTCTTTGTGTGCTGTGTGTGCAGGTCTTTGCTCCAGAACAACTACGTGTTCTTTGTGTGCTGTGTATGCAGGTCATGTGTTCTTTGTGTGCTGTGGGTGCAGGTTTTTGCTGCAGAACAACTACGTGTTCTTTGTGTGCTGTGGGTGCAGGTTTTTGCTGCAGAACAACTACGTGTTCTTTGTGTGCTGTGTGTGCAGGTTTTTGCTGCAGAACAACTACGTGTTCTTTGTGTGCTGTGGGTGCAGGTTTTTGCTGCAGAACAACTACGTGTTCTTTGTGTGCTGTGTGTGCAGGTTTTTGCTGCAGAACAACTACGTGTTCTTTGTGTGCTGTGTGTGCAGGTTTTTGCTGCAGAACAACTACGTGTTCTTTGTGTGCTGTGTGTGCAGGTCTTTGCTCCAGAACAACTACGTGTTCTTTGTGTGCTGTGGGTGCAGGTTTTTGCTGCAGAACAACTACGTGTTCCTTGTGTGCTGTGGGTGCAGGTTTTTGCTGCAGAACAACTACGTGTTCCTTGTGTGCTGTGTGTGCAGGTTTTTGCTGCAGAACAACTACGTGTTCCTGCAGCAGATTAACGTGTGGCCGCCATTCGTGGTCGTTGGGATCTTCGCTGCCACTCTTTCTGCGGCCCTGGGGAATCTGATCGGGGCGTCCAGAATTCTGGAGGCCCTTGGGAACGATCAGCTGTTTTGTAAGTGTGTGTTTGTGGTGTGTGTGAGTGTGAATGAGTGTGTGTGAGTATGGGTGCTAAATCTGTTTTAAGTTAAAATATTTTATTTTGCTGTTTATTTTGGAAATTGTTGTCCAGTCGCAATGTACTTAAAGCGAAAACACCTGATCCAAAGAATCGGGTAACGATATTCCGACACTTGCTGTCTCGCGCTACAGAGGTAAAGGTAGGGATAAAGAGTTGTGGCACACGAGGAGGGAGGCAGAATGAACCCACGCGGCTCAACTCGGTCCTTTTATATCCCGGCTGTGCCTTTAATGTCATTGTATTGCCTTCAGTATTTGCGCGCGTGTGTGTGTATGTGTGCGTGCATGTGTTGTGTATTTGTGCGTTGCGAGGATTATCATTATTGTATTGTGTGATTATTTTAATGGTACATAGTGATTTTAATCATGTTCTTTATTTAACGGAAATAATAGTTTTTGCTTGTAATATATTTGTTTGTGTGAGTTCGTTCTTTAATTTAACGTCTATTCACCTTACAGTGATCTTAGACAACAACAACAACAACAACAACAGTATATGTATGATTATGTGCAAGTTGTCCGTTTAAGGGGGTTGTGGGTGTGCGTGTAGGAAGATACGAAGGATTGTTAATCTATGCATGCATATAATGTACATGAATAAATGGGGTGAGGGTATGTGTATCTGAGTACCTGTATGATTTAGACCCTATGTTAATGAAACGTCAGTGAAATACATAAACTTAGACTTCTAAATATTTAAAGGTGGAAAACCCCCCAGAAAAAAAGCAACGAAAAAAACAACACAAAAAACAACAACAACCAATAAATGAACAATATTAAGTTTGTGTGTATGTATGTGTGTGTGTGTGTATTTGCTTTTTGACTTTTTAACTGGTTTTGCTTGTTTTTGACTTTCTACTGTCTGGGTAAAGCGCATTGAGGTAATGTGCTATAGAAATGTCCCAACTAAATACATGACTAAATCTGCTTCAGTGATGCTTGAGTTAGAGACGCTTCGCTTGTTTTCAGGGTGGTTTCTGAAGCCAGCCACCTGGACCACTGGGTCGGGCAATCCCTACATGGCCGTGCTCATGTCCTGGTTTCTGGTGCAGGTAAAATACTGCACGCTCTGCTTTGGCATGCGATTGTCGTTTGTGCTATTTGTAAGTTGATTATGATGACAAAATTAAGAAATGACCACTGAAGGACAAGGTGCACAAAAGACAACACCGCTGAACAGGTTGTTGATTATGATGACAAAATGAAGAAATGACCACTGAAGGACAAGGTGCACAAAAGACAACACCGCTGAACAGGTTGTTGATTATGATGACAAAATGAAGAAATGACCACTGAAGGACAAGGTACACAAAAGACAACACCGCTGAACAGGTTGTTGATTATGATGACAAAATGAAGAAATGACCACTGAAGGACAAGGTACACAAAAGAAAACACCGCTGAACAGGTTGTTGATTATGATGACAAAATGAAGAAATGACCACTGAAGGACAAGGTACACAAAAGACAACACCGCTGAACAGGTTGTTGATTATGATGACAAAATGAAGAAATGACCACTGAAGGACAAGGTACACAAAAGACAACACCGCTGAACAGGTTGTTGATTATGATGACAAAATGAAGAAATGACCACTGAAGGACAAGGTACACAAAAGACAACACCGCTGAACAGGTTGTTGATTATGATGACAAAATGAAGAAATGACCACTGAAGGACAAGGTACACAAAAGACAACACCGCTGAACAGGTTGTTGATTATGATGACAAAATGAAGAAATGACCACTGAAGGACAAGGTGCACAAAAGACAACACCGCTGAACAGGTTGTTGATTATGATGACAAAATGAAGAAATGACCACTGAAGGACAAGGTACACAAAAGACAAAAACGCTGAACAGGTTGCTGATTATGATGACAAAATGAAGAAATGACCACTGAAGGACAAGGTACACAAAAGACAACACCGCTGAACAGGTTGCTGATTATGATGACAAAATGAAGAAATGACCACTGAAGGACAAGGTACACAAAAGACAACACCGCTGAACAGGTTGCTGATTATGATGACAAAATGAAGAAATGACCACTGAAGGACAAGGTGCACAAAAGACAACACCGCTGAACAGGTTGTTGATTATGATGACAAAATGAAGAAATGACCACTGAAGGACAAGGTACACAAAAGACAACACCGCTGAACAGGTTGCTGATTATGATGACAAAATGAAGAAATGACCACTGAAGGACAAGGTACACAAAAGACAACACCGCTGAACAGGTTGTTGATTATGATGGTTTTTGTTTGTTTGTTTGTTGGTGTGTTTTTAACCCTTTCACTGCCAGGCATTTGTCAGCCCAAAAATACCATTAAACTTGGGTAGAGAAAATAAAATATCTGCAATATTGCGAATTCCTCTGTGACATGTATAACATTAGGCCTATCCTTCTTACCTCCCAAAGTTTAGAAAATAGGGTCTTCGGATAACAGGCCCTGATTTGATGCCTTTTAGTGACATGGGTGGCAAACCATTGTGGTGCTGAAATGCGACATTGGTGGAGAAAGGGTTAAGTACTGTGTATGTTTGTGTGTCTATGCGTGTGTGTCTTTTCTGTATGTTTGCTGTGTCTATGCGTGTGTGTCTTTTCTGTATGTTTGCTGTGTCTATGCGTGTGTGTCTTTTCTGTATGTTTGCTGTGTCTATGCGTGTGTGTCTTTTCTGTATGTTTGCTGTGTCTATGCGTGTGTGTCTTTTCTGTATGTTTGCTGTGTCTATACGTGTGTGTCTTTTCTGTATGTTTGCTGTGTCTATGCGTGTGTGTCTTTTCTGTATGTTTGCTGTGTCTATACGTGTGTGTCTTTTCTGTATGTTTGCTGTGTCTATACGTGTGTGTCTTTTCTGTATGTTTGCTGTGTCTATTCGTGTGTGTCTTTTCTGTATGTTTGCTGTGTCTATTCGTGTGTGTCTTTTCTGTATGTTTGCTGTGTCTATTCGTGTGTGTCTTTTCTGTATGTTTGCTGTGTCTATACGTGTGTGTCTTTTCTGTATGTTTGCTGTGTCTATACGTGTGTGTCTTTTCTGTATGTTTGCTGTGTCTATACGTGTGTGTCTTTTCTGTATGTTTGCTGTGTCTATGCGTGTGTGTCTTTTCTGTATGTTTGCTGTGTCTATACGTGTGTGTCTTTTCTGTATGTTTGCTGTGTCTATACGTGTGTGTCTTTTCTGTATGTTTGCTGTGTCTATACGTGTGTGTCTTTTCTGTATGTTTGCTGTGTCTATACGTGTGTGTCTTTTCTGTATGTTTGCTGTGTCTATACGTGTGTGTCTTTTCTGTATGTTTGTGTGTATAATTATGCACATAATGTATACATGCTTATTTGTTCAACTAGATTGTAATGTGAACATTCAGTTAAAGCAAGAAATATGAGCTATGTTGAGCATCACTGACCATATTTCAAAATTCCCTCCCATTTCCTAAAACACAAATATCTGACTCTATTGGTATTTGGTTCTTTATAGTCACAGAGGCGTCTCTGTGAAATTTGGATTGCTCTCATATGGAGAGCGCGTCGCAGGCGCGTCGCCTTTTATGTTGCATGCGATTTTTGTGTGACTGGGGAAGGAAAGGATGGGTGGGTAAATTTTGACCAAATGACAACTTTTTCATTGCCACTGGATTTAACGTGTGCTAAGTGCATGGGCACATGGGACATTGCTTTATCGTCTCATCCGAAAGACTCCACATTCAGACCGTAAGGCCTAGGTCAGAGTGAGAGGGAAAATCCCCTGTACCCAGGTTCGAACTTGGGTTTTTTGGTATACGAGGCGAACGCGTTACCTCTGTGCCACTCTACACCAAACTCTCTGCCTTGTTGCCAGCCACGCAAGTGAAGCTGGTTAATGTTTTCAGTGACGTTTGGCTGTTTGTTCCTGGCTGGATGGCTATGTATGTTAACACGATGAAAAAAAGCTTTGTCAGCTTATTCTTGAGCCCTCAATAAAGATGATTTTGACTTGACTTGACTTGAGCAGAGGGACTGTGGAGGCTCAAATTTTGCATACGCATATGTAGTTAGTATATGTAGGCCATGTTAAAAAATGAAGGTCATTGTTCTATTGTCAAGATCACTGAAGTGTGTGTTTGTGTGCATGCGTGTTGTTTGTGCGTGTGTGTGTGTGTGCGCGTGTAGTGCGTTCATGTGTGTGTGTGTCTGTGTTTAGCGCGTGCGTGTGTCTGTGTTTAGTGCGTGCGTGCGTGCACACATGCGTGTAAATATATTTTTGTCGTTTATTTATTTATATTACTTACTGGTTTATTCATTTATTATTGTAAGCGCTTAGGGCTTTTTTTAAAGATTAGGCGCTGTTAATGCTAATTATTATTATTATTATTATTATGTCGGAAAAATGCGCCGAGCGGCTGCTGATATAGCGTTTTAACGCTGTAGTTTGCTGCGTGTTGGCAGTTGGTTCTGCTGATCGGTTCGCTGAATGCCATCGCGCCCGCTACGTCCGTCTTCTTCCTGCTGTCCTACGCCGCTGTCAACCTGGCCTGTCTGGGATTAGAACTGGCCTCAGCCCCTAATTTCAGGTACAACATGTTGTTGTTGTTGTTGTTGTCCGCTGTCAACCTGGCCTGTCTAGGATTAGAACTGGCCTCAGTCCCTAACTTCAGGTACAACGTCTTGTTGTTGTCCGCTGTCAACCTGGCCTGTCTAGGATTAGAACTGGCCTCAGTCCCTAACTTCAGGTACAACGTCTTGTTGTTGTTGTTGTTGTCCGCTGTCAACCTGGCCTGTCTAGGATTAGAACTGGCCTCAGTCCCTAACTTCAGGTACAACATGTTGTTGTTGTTGTTGTTGTCCGCTGTCAACCTGGCCTGTCTAGGATTAGAACTGGCCTCAGCCCCTAACTTCAGGTACAACGTGTTGTTGTTGTTGTCCGCCGCTGTCAACCTGGCCTGTCTAGGATTAGAACTGGCCTCAGTCCCTAACTTCAGGTACAACGTCTTGTTGTTGTTGTTGTTGTCCGCTGTCAACCTGGCCTGTCTAGGATTAGAACTGGCCTCAGCCCCTAACTTCAGGTACAACATGTTGTTGTTGTTGTTGTTGTCCGCTGTCAACCTGGCCTGTCTAGGATTAGAACTGGCCTCAGCCCCTAACTTCAGGTACAACGTCTTGTTGTTGTTGTTGTTGTTGTCCGCTGTCAACCTGGCCTGTCTAGGATTAGAACTGGCCTCAGCCCCTAACTTCAGGTACAACGTCTTGTTGTTGTTGTTGTTGTCCGCTGTCAACCTGGCCTGTCTGGGATTAGAACTGGCCTCAGCCCCTAACTTCAGGTACAACGTGTTGTTGTTGTTGTTGTTGTCCACTGTCAACCTGCCTGTCTAGGATTAGAACTGGCCTCAGCCCCTAACTTCAGGTACAACGTGTTGTTGTTGTTGTTGTCCACTGTCAACCTGCCTGTCTAGGATTAGAACTGGCCTCAGCCCCTAACTTCAGGTACAACGTATTGTTGTTTTCGTTGTTGTTGTTGTTGTTGTCCTCTGTCAACCTGGCCTGTCAGGCCTGGAACTGGCGTCTGCACCAAACTTCAGGTACGTGTTGTTGTTATGGTGCAAGGGAGATAATTTAACTTATTTCAACAAACTGCCTGCAAAGTCACCAGAATGTAGTTAAAAGGGATTAGATATTTAGGAGAAAGAAAGAAAGAAAGCAACGCCCTTGTACATTGCCTAGGACTATTGTCCTGTAAAAAAAAATTGGTTTTAGTTTATAACTTAATGTGATGCTTTTAGCTAATAAAAGGCTTTGGCTGTTCTCACTTGTTTTCACAGAAAAGATGGGAAGGAGGCAGAATTTTCATGAGCTTTAGCTCTTCTAGCATCATGGGTGAATGTGTTCGCCCAGTACATCACACTTCACTCCCACCAAATGCAAAGACATTCACTGGCAAGCACCCTGCCATATGTTTGGCTATTTTCAGAGCTTATGTTATTGATTTTTTCGGTTAAAGCACTCGAAAATATAGTTACCCCCTTCTTGTTGGTTGAGATGCAACTAACAACCAAAATACAAGTTCACTTCTTGCTTACTGATGATCAGCTCTTATGCGCTTACTCAAAATTATATCGCAATAAATGCATGAATCATTTCATGTTTGTTTGTTTGTTCAGGCCAACTTTCCCTTATGCATGAATCATTTCATGTTTGTTTGTTCATGTCAGTGTTTCACTTCTTCAGCTGGCACACATGTCTGATGGGCTGCATGGTGACGCGCTTCCTGGTGCTATATAATGTGTCAATTCTATCGTGTTTGGTTCATGTGTTCAGGCCGACGTTCTTCAGCTGGCACACATGTCTGATGGGCTGCATGGTGACGCGCTTCCTGGTGCTATATAATGTGTCAATTCTATCGTGTTTGGTTCATGTGTTCAGGCCGACGTTCCGCTACTTCAGCTGGCACACGTGTCTGATGGGCTGCATGGTGACGCGCTTCCTGGTGCTATATAATGTGTCAATTCTATCGTGTTTGGTTCATGTGTTCAGGCCGACGTTCCGCTACTTCAGCTGGCACACGTGTCTGATGGGCTGCATGGTGACGCGCTTCCTGGTGCTATATAATGTGTCAATTTGATCGTGTTTGGTTCATGTGATCAGGCCGACGTTCCGCTACTTCAGCTGGCACACGTGTCTGCTGGGTCTGATGGGCTGCATGGTCATGTGCTTCCTGATCAGCCCCGTGTACACCTCCATCGCCCTGGTGCTGATGCTGGGCCTCATCATCCTGCTTCACATCAGGTCCCTCCCCTCCACCTGGGGATCCATATCACAGGCACTCATCTTCCACCAGGTACAAAACCAAACCAAAACAAACCTTCCCTCTACAGCCAGCTATGTTGAAGTCAGAGAGAGGCTATTAACCCTATGATCCCCGATCAATCGAACCGAGAATCGATCCTAAGAGATAAGAGAAGGGGAGTAACTCCGAACGTCACACCGAATCTTTTATTTAAAAAAATCACCCAGAATAAAGTCTAACTCCCATTTAATTTCTGATAGATGCATATTGAATAGCAATGATGATATTTTCATTCGAAAGCTAACACACTGTCACACAACAAACCATGAATTGGAAGTAAAAATCCGTAATAGCACTCCAAACATCCGACCGGGTCAATACTGCTGACGTCACGTGGCAAAAAAACAAAACTTTAGCGTCTCCTTTGAAAAATTCATTCACAAAGACTATTGGGTGGTTTCCCTTGCTGTAAAAACCAAAAACGGATCAGCGAGACTCAGGTAAAGGAAGAACTAACTTAGTATATTGCATTGTGGGTAGGGAGAAAGTGAAAGTGAACCTACTAGACCTGGCGTTCAGCGGCAGCTATCGGGGGTTACGGGATTCAGATCATCCATTTTGGACGGGAGGTCCTGGAGACTGCGGGGATCAGAGGGTTAAGAAACAAAATTCTAGCAATATTTTTACTTTCTGTCCCATCTGGGATATCGGCCACTGCAAAGAACACCTTTTGCGAGAGTGAATGCCCTTGGTGGGTGGGGGAAGATGGTTGAGTACTGACCAAACAAGGGCATAACTCTCGCCAATAACCCTATTTGAGGCCACTTGATGGCTGCCTTTTGCAAGAGTGAATACCGTTTTGGATACTGATCAACAAGGGCTTAACTCTTGCCGTCAAGGGCGTTAATAACCCTACTTGCAGTGGCCAATACAGTAGCGTTGCTGTCAGTCCCACGCTGCTCATTTTGAATCCCAACTTACAGCCACACCCTGACTTGTCAGGTCACAGAATCCCAACTTACAGCCACACCCTGCCTTGTCAGGTCACAGAATCCCAACTTACAGCCACACCCTGCCTTGTCAGGTCACAGAATCCCAACTTACAGCCACACCCTGCCTTGTTAGGTCACATAATCCCAACTTACAGCCACACCCTGCCTTGTCAGGTCACAGAATCCCAACTTACAGCCACACCCTGCCTTGTCAGGTCACAGAATCCCAACTTACAGCCACACCCTGCCTTGTCAGGTCACAGAATCCCAACTTACAGCCACACCCTGCCTTGTTAGGTCACAGAATCCCAACTTACAGCCACACCCTGCCTTGTCAGGTCACAGAATCCCAACTTACAGCCACACCCTGCCTTGTCAGGTCACAGAATCCCAACTTACAGCCACACCCTGCCTTGTCAGGTCACAGAATCCCAACTTACAGCCACACCCTGCCTTGTCAGGTCAGAATCCCAACTTACAGCCACACCCTGCCTTGTCAGGTCACAGATCCCAACTTACAGCCACACCCTGCCTTGTCAGGTCACAGAATCCCAACTTACAGCCACACCCTGCCTTGTCAGGTCACAGAATCCCAACTTACAGCCACACCCTGCCTTGTCAGGTCACAGAATCCCAACTTACAGCCACACCCTGCCTTGTCAGGTCGCAGAATCCCAACTTACAGCCACACCCTGCCTTGTCAGGTCACAGAATCCCAACTTACAGCCACACCCTGCCTTGTCAGGTCAGTCCCAACTTACAGCCACACCCTGGGGTCACAGAATCCCAACTTACAGCCACACCCTGTTGTCAGGTCACAGAATCCCAACTTACAGCCACACCCTGCCTTGTTAGGTCACAGACCCACTTACAGCACACCTGCCTTGTCAGTCACAGAATCCCAACTTACAGTGGAGTTGTCAGTCACAGCCCAACTTACTGATAGCCTGGGTTGTGGTCACAGAATCCCAACTTACTGTCACTCTCTTGTCTCTATCTCTTTACTCTCTTGTCTCTATCCCAACTTACAGCCACACCCTGCCTTGTTAGGTCTCTTTCTCAACTTACAGTCTCTGTATCTCTCCCAACTTACAGCTCTCTCAGGTCACAGAATCTCTTTCTCTCTGTCTCTCTAACCACCAGAGGAGATCTGCACTGCTCTCACTTTGGTCTCTGTTCTGATCCTGGGTTTCCTTTTCCTGTCTCTCTCTGTATGTCTCTCTGTCTCTGTATCTCTTTCTCTCTGTCTCGCTCATGCTGGGCCTCATCATCCTTCTTCACAGGCACTGATCTTCCAGCAGGTAACAATAATGACAATAGAATATTGCACATTTCGACTGGCGACCTCAGATCTTACTGACGGTGACAAATGTTCAGATATAATATGATTATGATGACTTCTGTTGCTCGTATTGTTCCAGGTCCGTAAATACATACTACAGTGGAACCTCCCTTATAAGACCTCCCATTATAAGACTCCCTCCCACATAAGACCTACATCTCTGAGACATTGCTCTTCTTTGTGAGTATTAAAAATACCTCCTTTATAAGACCCCTCCCTTATATTAAGTTATAAGACCTCATTTTGGATGATTTTTTAAGGTCTTATAAGGGAGGTTCCACTGTATTGTTGAATACTCGCAAGTCCCACGTGAAATACTGGCATCATTTTGTATAATTTTTTATTTATTATTATGTTAGTCGGAGTGTGGCTGCTCATGTGGCGGGGTAATCAAAAACGGTCACACACGTAATGTTCTCATCCCTAGCTGGTGCATTTGTACCATAATGTTCAAGTGCTTCGGCTGTTGGGATGATCCCTGGAGTCTTTAAGCCAGGGTATTATGATTATGATTATTATGATCACTGTTGCTGATGTTGTTCCAGGTCCGTAAATACCTACTGATGTTGGATCCTCGCAAGTCCCACGTGAAGTACTGGCGTCCCCAGATCTTGCTGATGGTGGCCAACCCGCGACAGTGCTGCCAGCTGATGGACTTCATCAACGACATCAAGAAGAGCGGCCTCTACGTCATCGGACACGTGCAGGTCGGCCATCTTGAAAACTTCCCAGCGGACCCCGTCAACGACATCACGCCCAAATGGCTCAAGGTGTGTCTCTGTGGGATTGTGCTGTTGACATTCCTTGTAAGGACCTGAAGTACCTGAATTGAGTTTGACTGGAAACACAGACAGGCAGGCACACACACATACACATACACGCACACACACACACACGCACACATGCACGCATGCACGCACACGCACTCACGCACACACACACACACACACACACACTGGCTCGCAGTATCAGCAAGAGACAAAATAATAATGATACAAATGATTCCAATGATGACGACGACGATGATGATGATGATGATAATAAAAAGGATAACCAATAATGTGAAAACCAGCTGACTAAAAAAATTACCTAAAAAAATCAGAAAAATCACTAACACTTTTTTTGTCACAATTTAATCCTTTTTATTCTTTTAAACTTGTTTTTATTCTCAAAATATCGGCAATCTCAAAATGAAATTTCAGTCCTTTTAATTTTGAGTTATCCGATTTCCTTTGTCCTTTGTCTTGCTACAGATGGTGGACCATCTACGCATCAAAGCCTTCGTGGAAGTGACCCTGGCTCACAGTGTGAGCGAGGGTTTCCAGCAATTAGTGCGAGTGTCAGGGCTGGGCGGCATGAAGCCCAACACGGTGTACCTGGGATTCTATGACAACTCCCCGCCCCTCGACACCCTCGTCAAAACACGGCCCCGCAAACGACGCTTCTTCACCAGAGACGTACGCTTCATTGATGCATTTATTTAATAATAATAATGATAATGAGTATTTATATAGCACCCATCCTACTAATTAGACTACAGGGCGCTTTACACAAAACAATACTGAAAAAAACCCCAATGAAAATTTGAAACAGAAATCCAATAACATGAGCAGCAAGTGCAGATAACAATCAATAACAACAACTACTACTGCTACTACTACTACTACTGCTGCTGGTACTCACAAATGTTTATGCAAGCATGAAATGAAATTATACATTCATATGAACATATAACACATGAATCCTTTTGATACACAAGCACAACACACAAAGAAACACACGCACACGCACACACACAGAGGACATTTTTATTCGATTAACTTTCTTGTTTCAGGACTGTTCTATCCATTTTTCATATTTGTCCACAGGCGCATCACTGCAATGTTTTGTTCTCTTTGTTTTATCAGGCGGAGAACGGCACATACTCTCAGGTGGAATCGTTCTTCGCGGAGGTTCGGGACGCTGACAGGCCGCGTCAGCTGTCGGCGACGGAGTACGTGATGATGATCCGCGACAGCCTCAAGATGCACAAGAACGTGTGCCTATGTCGCCACTTCCACCTGCTGGACAAGAGGCAGATCACATCGTCATCAGCAGACTACTTCATCGACGTGTGGCCCGTCAACCTATTCCAGCCCCAGCTGGCCAGCTTCTTCGACAACACCAGTCTCTTCATGCTGCAGGTCTGTGTGTGTGTCAGACCTGATTACTGTACGAAAATTTTGTACAATCTTACGAATTTAGGGTCATTGTACGCTTGTACGCAACACGCACGTAAAATACGCAATTCTCAACATCGATCGTACGAAATTTTTTGTCCGTGTCTAATCCACATGGGGAGGGGGGGTCCTTTTTTCCCCAAGTCACCGGTTGTATAACCTTGATTAGGCGCGTTCAGTCGATTGCTCGCCATCTCAGTGCGCATGCGCAGTAGTCAGCGTTCTGCTTTTCCTTTCCGGTATTTCTGACGGGCGACGCGGTGTTAGAACAGTGCAAAGTTTCAAGATGGCGAGCGGAGGCAAGCGTGTCCATGAAACCGATTCCGAAGATGACGACGTACAGCAGGAAGAACTGAAGAAGAAGCAGTATAACCAAGTTTTCAAACCGAGTTACTGCACTGACTTTCCATTCGTCACTGCATCTATCAAGGGCCCACACTTCGCCTTCTGCAAGGTTTGCAGAAAAGATTTGTCTGTGAGCCATGGTGGAAGCTTCGACATCGCGTAGCATGCAAAAGGCTCAGGCCACAAAGATAACGTGGCTTCGGCTGGTGCTTCTTCAATCACTATTAAACCTTAGAAAGAAGGATTTTTGCCAATGCGATACGTAACAGAGAAATCGTTGAATCATGACGAACGACGATCGTCAACAGAGCATTGCTCACAGCGGATTCTGTGACGAAGAATATCCTTTATATCAGCTGGTGGTAAATTTCTTCATTATCATATCATATCATATAGTGATATACGGCATATAGGCTTTTAAATAGCCTTTAGCCTGCTATTTCCTTTTAGTTTATAAGGAAACGCAATTTAATTTTTTTGTTTTTTGGGGTTAAAAAAAAAAAAAAGAGTACATCAAACGGTGAAAACAAGCAAGGTAAGATGCATACCATGTTCTACTTTTGTAAGGCTAAGTACATAATCAATGTTTAAATTAGTGCTTTAAATTACCTTAAGCAGAAATTCCCCTTTCTGACAAGTGTTTGCACTCTCTAAATGATGATGTAGTTTGAATAAAAGACCGTGGTGACAGTTGTTTACTTTTTCACTCTGATTGTACACTTTTTGGACATTGATTGTACACCAAAGAAAAATGGGGGTAATCAGGTCTGGTGTGTGTGCGTGCATGCACGTGTGTGTATTGGATTATGTGTGTTTATTGGATTATGTGTGTATTGGATATGTGTGTATTGGATTATGTGTGTGTATTGGATTATGTGTGTGTATTGGATTATGTGTGTGTATTGGATTCAGTTAGTCAGTGTGTTTTTATTTTCTTTTTCTCCACAACACACACCACACCACACACAGATTGCCTGCATTCTCAACATGGTCCCATGTGTGTGTGCATGCATGTATTGGATTGTGTGTGTATTGGATTCAGTGTGGGTTTTTTTCCTTTTTCTCCACACCACACACCACACACACAACAGATCGCCTGCATCCTCAACATGGTCCCGTGTGTGTATTGGATTATGTGTGTATACTGGATTCAGTCAGTGTGTTTTTCGTTTTTCTCCACACCACACCACAGATCGCCTGCATCCTCACCACGGTCCCAAGCTGGCGCTCCCACACGACCCTGCGCGTTTTCTGCTCTAGAACAGTGAAACTGGTGTGCTATGTGTGTGTTTTTCGATTCGTTTCACTTCATTTTGTTTCGTTTCACCCCACACCCCACAGATCGCCTGCATCCTCAACATGGTCCCCAGCTGGCGGTCCCACACGACCCTGCGCGTGTTCCTGCCGGTGAGCGCAGGGCAGGACAGCTCGGCCCACAAGGAGCAGAAGCTGCACCTGTTCCTGCGCCAGCTGCGCATCATGGCGCGCGTGCAGCTGGTGTCCTGGGACCACCTCCAGCACTACCTGCAGGACCCCCCGCCTCTGGGCGCTGTGGCTGAGGGGGCGGATGGTGAAGGAGGAGAGGCAGGAGAGGCGGAGGAGCAGGATGGGGATAAGATTCAGGAGTATAGAGAGGTGAGAGACCGACAGGACCGACATCTTGGAACAAACTTCCTCTTTCCCTCCGTCAGCGACCGACCCTCTCAGCCTTCAAATCTAACCTCAAAACCCACCTGTTCCCCCGTCATTGAGGCTCCACTCTCTTTCTCTTCTCTCTCTTGCCTTTAGGTCTGTTTCTGCTGTGTACCATTTATGTCATACGTGTGTGTTCGCTTTGTATTGCATTTTTGTTTGAATGCATTATGAATGCTAACGTGTGTGTGCGCTTTGATTTGATTTCTATCAAGATTCAGCGCCGTATAAATCCTGTATGTTGTTGTTGTTGACAGAGGGACCGGAGGGGGGGGGGGGGGGGGGGGGGGGGGGGGGGGGGGGGGGGATGAGGGGGGGGAGAGAGAGACACAGAGTCATGGAGAGAAAGAGAGGGAGATAGAATCTTTGCTGGGACCACCTCCAGCACTACCTGCAGAACACCCAGCCTCTCGGTGCTGTGGCTGAGGGGGCGGATGGTGAAGGAGGAGAGGCAGGAGAGGAGGGGGATGGGGAGAACTTTGGGAAGGCGCTGAATGAGCTGATTGCGTCACACTGCAGTCATCTATCTGTCTTGTCTGTTACTAATTATTGTATTATTTTTCAGACTATGCGGCGATACTTTTTTCCTAGACTGAGACCCCTGCACCTTATAATATGACTAATAAGACAGAGATGATTCTTGTAGCCTCTAACCACACAATTAAAACTCAGGTTCTCCCAGGTTCTGTAGACATTGATGGCACTGAGATCAAGCTATCGGCATCCGTCCGCAATCTAGGTGTTACTTTGGACCAAACCCTTTCTTTCAAACAGCATGTTTCCAATGTTTGCAAGGCTTGCTATGTAGAACTTCGAAGAATTAGTTCCATCCGCCGTTTCCTCTCTCAGGATGCCCTGAAGACTCTAGTATGTGCTTTTGTCCTGTCTCGCCTTGACTACTGTAACTCACTTCTTGCTGGCTGTCCATCAATTCTCATCTCTAAGCTCCAATGGGTCCAGAATAATGCTGCTCGTCTCATTTCTCGCTCCCCTAGGTACGATCACATCACTCCGGTTCTTCGTTCCCTACATTGGCTCCCAGTTCAATCACGTATTGACTACAAAATTCTCCTCCTTGCCTTCAAGTCACTGAATGATCAAGCTCCCCTGTATCTCTCTGATCTTCTTCATCTCTATGTCCCAGCTCGCCAACTACGTTCGTCTTCTGATTCTCGTCTCCTTTCCATTCCCTCCATCCGTCTCAAATCTGCTGGCCAACGTTCTTTACCTTGTCAAGCACCATCTCTGTGGAATTCTCTGCCTTCTCCTCTCCGACACTCCAACTCAGTCTCCTCATTCAAAACCTCTCTTAAAACCCATCTTTTTCCTGCTGCGCCCTAAATATTTGATCAGTTGTCTATCGTTGTGTGCACGTGAGGGAAGATTGATTTAAGAGGTTTGTGCTGTGTTTTGTGGTGCGTGTGTGTGTGTGTGTGTGTGTGTGTGTGTGTGTGTGTGTGGTGTGTGTGTGTGTGTGTGTGTGTGTGTGTGTGTGTGTGTGGTGTTGTGTGTGTGTGTGTGTGTGTGAGCATGAATGTGTGCTTGTGTGTATTTTGGTTTTGTGGGTTGTGTGTGCACGCATGTGTGTGTTTGTGTGCGTGTCTGTGTGTCTGTCTGCGTGCGTACGTTGTGTGTGAGGGTGTTTTTGTGTATGTGTGTTGGTGTATGTGGTCAGTCCATGCGGCTCAGTTGCTGTGGCTTACCGAATGGGGTATGAATGAGTTGGCGTCAATAATTGTGTGTGTTTCAATGTGTTGTGTGTGTGTGTGTGTGTGTGTGTGTGTGTGTGCGCGCGCGTGCCGTGTGTGCGTGCGTGCGTTGCGAGTGTGTTAAAGAGAGAGAGAGAGAGTTGCTTTGCATATGCGCTGTTGGTGGTTGGTGTCACTCTTGAATAATTGTTGATGAATAATTGATTGTAAAGCGCTTTGGGCTCATCTGAGGTAAAGCGCTATATAAATGTACTGTTATTATTATTATAATATAGTAAAAAAAATAAGAGTAACATGTGTTAATTTTTTTTTTTTTTGGGGGGGGGGCGCTTATAATCAGGTGCACCTTAAAGTCAGAAAAATACGGTAGTCAATATTTTTCACGATTTGTGGGGGTGGGTCTCGTTTATTTTACAGGTTCCAGAGAACTTTGTGAAGGCGCTGAATGAGCTGATCGTGTCTCACTCCAGCCGTACCGCGGTGTCGTTCCTGTACCTGCCGGTACCGCCGGTGGAGCGAGCGAGCTACGCCAAGTACCTGTCCCAGCTGGAAGGGCTGACCAACAACCTGCAGCCCACTGTCTTCGTGCACGGCCTGCACCCCGTCACCTCCACCACCCTCTAGAAACCATCACCTCCACCACCCTCTAGAACCCGTCACCTCCACCACCCTCTAGAACCCGTCACCTCCACCACCCTCTAGAACCCATCAGAACCCGTCTCCTCCACCACCCTCTAGAACCCGTCACCTCCACCACCCTCTAGAACCCGTCACCTCCACCACCCTCTAGAACCCGTCACCTCCACCACCCTCTAGAACCCATCAGAACCCGTCACCTCCACCACCCTCTAGAACCCGTCACCTCCACCACCCTCTAGAACCCGTCACCTCCACCACCCTCTAGAACTAGAACCCGTCACCTCCACCACCCTCTAGAACCCGTCACCTCCACCACCCTCTAGAACCCGTCACCTCCACCACCCTCTAGAACCCGTCACCTCCACCACCCTCTAGAACCCGTCACCTCCACCACCCTCTAGAACCCGTCACCTCCACCACCCTCTAGAACCCATCAGAACCCGTCACCTCCACCACCCTCTAGACTAGAACCTCCACCACCCTCTAGAACCCGTCACCTCCACCACCCTCTAGACTAGAACCCGTCAGAACCCGTCACCTCCACCACCCTCTAGACTAGAACCCGTCACCTCCACCACCCTCTAGACTAGAACCCGTCACCTCCACCACCCTCTAGACTAGAACCCGTCAGAACCCGTCACCTCCACCTCCACCTCCACTTTTGTACAAATAGTTCCCTTTACCTTCTGGAAGTTCTGTGCTTGTGACTTCTTGTAATCTGTCACTCTCTTTGGTCACTCTCTTTGTTTCTATTGGTCTGGCCTCTAAAATGAGTAAATAAGCTAAGAAATCATTAAAGTTTGATTCTTTCAAACATGTTTACCCTCCCGGTTTTGCCGGAATTATCCTGGGAATTTGCTAATATTCTGGGTAAAATAATAGATTCCGGGTGAACGCTGAAAATCCCGGGATTTTGAAAAAACGTCTATTATTTGTTACCGTTTGTATGAAAAGACGCAAGGGTTGTAGTTTTGTGCCAAACTTGTCGTCAGGCAAGTCAACCGCAGGCGGCAAGCGCCACAAATCTTCGACAAACGACAGCAGTGATAGGGTGAAACGGCCAAAAGTGAAGCAGAAGTTTTCTCAAAAGTATTTGAAAGTGCCAGGAATAACAAGTTCGCGTTTGGGAGACGAGCATGCACACTGCAAGTACTGCAACTTCAAAATTCCGCATGGCGGCATAAGCGACAAATGTGAATTCTGGTTTTTTTCTCAAATTCCGGATTTTTGTGTGGCAACTCCGCATGGCGGCATAAGCGACATTGCAATGTGAATTCTGTTTTTTTTCTCAAATTCCGGATTTTTGTGTCTCAAATTCCAGGTTGTTCATTATAAGGGTAAACAGATCTGTGGCAATCGGAAACTCGGGAAAGTTGATAGTGACGGGCATTCCCAGGTTGTTCATTATAAGGGTAACAGACACACATCTGCTCATGTTTGTTCACATACTTCTCTCTCTCTCTCTCTCTCTCTCTCTCTCTCTATTGTGGGTGATCTAAGCTCACACATTTTATTTTGGGTCACTCAGTGAACACTCATCTATAGAAAGTATGCACACCTAGTGTTTACACTTGACTCATAGACACATGCACACACACACACACACACCTTGTTTATAGAGCTTTTAAAATTGAGCCGAATGTGCCCTGATACTAGTGATAGTGCCCTTGATAGTTATAGGGTTGTTGACTGTTTTCCTGCCTTTGTTCTATTACTTCTAAAGTCGCTGTGCGCATGTCATAGAGACGTACGTAAGTCAAAACTGGTCAACTTCTATGTGTTGGATTTACCTGTTGATCAAGACAAGCTGCGTCATTTAACAAAGCTGCAAAGCAACAATTTGCAAAGATAAAACATCAATGGTGATGCTAAATGAACAAAAAATGACGTAACTATGTTGACCTGAAATGACCAAAATATTGAGTTTTCCATTCCTCAAGTGAAGTGACGTCTTTCGACTTGTGTCTTTGTTTTCTGCACAGCAAAGTGTATTAAGAGACTGTTGTAGGGTTTTGTCATGCACTCCTGTCATATCTGGTTGTTTCCCTTACATCAGAATACCCTAGTTGTGTGTTCCGTGTCTTTGACGATCAGTCATGTGCCATCTGTGAAAGCTACTCAGTCATTATTCGATTACTGAGTTAACAGTTATTTCAGTATGTGCAATAGGTTAATCACTTTTCTGTCCATTTCAATGTTGAGTTTGCTTTTTATTTTGTTATTGATTTAGTTTTAGTGCTGAAATAAGACTTTGAATGTGATTTTATAGGCCCTTGAAATATATTTTTTTTCTCGTGCATTTATTAGAATCGAACAAAATGTGTGTGTGTGTGCGCGTGAATGTGTGTGTGTGTGTGTGAATACTAGGCTTCAGAATGTGATATTTTCGATAAAAGATATCTCTTATAAATTGGTGTCTCAACATATTACCTCATCTACTGATGTTTTAAAGCTGCTTTGATTTTAAAAACTTGGTTAATTTTATGCATGTGCACATCCTCCCCCCCCCCCCCCCCCCCCCCCCCATTTATTTGTTTAAATTTGAGACATTTTAAGCAAAACTAATAATAAACAAAACGTATTGCTAAAGATAGTAAAAAAAAAATTGTTTGTTTATTTTTTCTTGCTAGTGTCATTTTGGGTTTGGTTGACAAAACACAAGCACAACATGCTCAGCAATGTTTTGCTTTTGTAGAATCTTTAGCACACCCCTCCCCTCCCTCCTTCCCCCTTTCCCTCCCCCCTCCCCTTCCTCCCCTTCCTCCCTGCCATTTTTGTTTTATTAACAAAGTGCATATTTGAGATGTTAACTTTTAAAATTTCATTTGACCTCTTGGCACGCACTGCCAAATTTTATCTCAAGTTTATGGTTATTTTAGTTTGACTAAAGAATTAAGCTAAGAAATTTCATGGCTTTAACTGGATGTTGGGATGTTTTTCTTCTAGGAGATCTCTTACTTTTGTTTCAGTTTACGTTTATCTTGATTTGATGCAAAACGTTTAGTGTGCCATAACTTGACGCCTTTTTTGCTAGGTTTTGTAGTTGTTTTCTGTATCAATGAACCCCTTTACGACATCACTGCCGCAGACAAACATCATCACTGGGGCTGCCTAGAAAACAATATAACAAATAAGAAGCGCAACAAAACTCAGCACTGTCAATGATTCAGTTTTGACAACATTACTGGTTGATCCAAGTTCATTTTCCGCTCTATAATCGTAGTTACTTGCATTGAAATCGGAATCATTAGTCTCCTTATTACCATCACTGACTGTTAGTGAAAACATATTGGAGTACTTTCTCAGGCTCATGTAGGGCCCATGTTTGGGACATTTTTAACATCAAAGATTGAAATAGAGAAGCGAAAGCTGGAAGAGTGATGAAGAGAATTAATACAAAAAAACATGGTTTGGATTGGAAAAACATGGATTTAGATAAGTTTTAGACTTAGAAATCGCTGTTCCAATAATACTCGGAATTAGGCCCTGAATGGCGTTCTCCTGTTCTGGGTATAGTCGGAATTCGTCCGCAACGAGTTAAAAGGAATAGAAATGGACTAATACAGTATATTTTCTGTGATCATTTTAAGCTATTTCACATTTTTCTTTTGGTAATTAAGTAAATGAACCCTACCTTTACAAAAAGAAGGAAACAGAAAAGAAGAGGGGTCAGCACAGCATTTATTTTTTATTTTTGCTGTCCCATCTTCTGGGCCACGCCGCTCATTCCGAATCCCAACTCGCAGCCACACACCGGCTTGTTCAGGTCGCAGAATCCGAGACCAGCAGTCCAAGGGGAGCGAATCTATGTTAGGCCGTTAGGAGGCAACCTACCGAGGAGACACTGCACTGCAGCTGAGTCACTTTGGTGGAGTTCAGTGGAGCCCGTTCAAGACACAGGGTGAGCATTTCGCTTTTCCCCTTACAAGATTGCAATGCAAGACCATGCATGTTAAGTGTTGGAAGCAATGTGGTAAATTTGCAACTTTGTCCTTCACAAAATGCTCTGGTTGCTTTTCTAATCATATGCCTTTTGCGGAATCTTATTTTTATAATGAAAACATTAAAACAATGTAGTGTGTTTGTCTAAATTGATTACGTACAAGGAGTTTCCAGCGATGGACTTCTTGTAGTTGGCGTTAACCCTTTCACCGCCAGCCATATTTGAGCCCAAAATGTCCATTAAATTTACCTGGGTAGAGAATAAAGTCCATCGGCAGTATTGGGGATTCTTCTGTGATATATATAAAATAAGGTCTATCCTTACTTCCCAAAACTAAGACAATAGGGTCTTTGGACAATAGACCCCAATTTGATGCCTTTTAGTGACATAGGTGTTAAATCACTGTGGTGCTAAAATGCGACTTTGGCGGTGAAAGGGTTAAAACAAGAAGTTCAGTGTTTGATTGCGGGCTTCATTATTTTGTGTGTACTATGTGTGAGGGTGTTTAACTTTTCTGTCAATTTTTTTAAATATGAAAAGAGC
Organism: Phymorhynchus buccinoides; assembly: GCA_017654935.2. NCBI lineage: Eukaryota > Metazoa > Mollusca > Gastropoda > Neogastropoda > Raphitomidae > Phymorhynchus > Phymorhynchus buccinoides. Next base: position 49,467,626 of record CM065698.1, on the reverse strand, counting down.
CTAATGATTTAAAGACAAACGCTTGATTCGAACAAACCGTCCTTCCTTATTGAACTTGACAATTCCTTGTGTACAATTTGAGCCTAGAGTATAATACCCTCTTTTTTGTGTGTTCTCCTACCCTCTACTTCCAACCCCACGCTTCAGCTCTAAAGGACTTGTTTTATATGCCGGGACAGGTGTGTGTATATGCCTGAAATCAATGGCATATACTCCTGCAGTGATTACTCTCAAGAAAATCAAATTGAAAGACTTACTGTATTTTTGGGACTATAAGGCGATACTTTTTCCCCAGACTGAGACCCCTGCGCCTTATAATATGACTAGTAAAATAGTAAGAAAATATAATAAAATCTGAAATTGGAGTAAATAAGATTTGGGGGTAAAATTTGGGGGGTGAGCCTTATACAAAGATGCACCTTATAGTCCGAAGAACATGGTGCCGGTCTTTGTGAAACATGCACTGAGCAGTGTGCTGGACATTTGTGTTTATTTGTTCATCCGTTTAGAGATCCCCCCCCCAAAAAGGCAAAAGACTTGGAAGTTGAGATGCATGATTAAAAGGTGAAACTGGGTGGAAAAATCAGATTACTGTATCTGTATGTATTGCATTCATCCACAGACAATTTGCATTGATAAAGAACACAACAAAAGTTTCATCCTATTTGAGGCACATGTGGTGTGTCAAAGTCAAAATGTTATTTCCAGATGGACATCGAATAAGCATTACACTACCGTAAAATGTGGACTATAAGCTGCTACTTTTGTCCTCAACTTTGACCCAACTGGGATTTTTTCATTCTACATTGATCAATATGATTAAATCTGTTTCTGGCCACATTCTTCAGCCTATTCTGAGCTTTAGACTCAAAACTGGTTTTGGTAATCAATTGATTCAAATCTCATATTTAAAGTGTCTTGAGAACATTAAATTCTCATGTTCTGATAGGAAAATTTCTATATTTGTGTTGCTCTGTGCACATACAATTGTCTCTGTGGCTTATAAAGTGGTGCGGCTTATATGAAAATAAATAGCTAATATTTTGTCAATTTAAGGGATGTGGCTTATATATACAGGTGCGTCTTATAGTCCAGTTTTTACTGTGCTTTTTTTACATAACAAAGCATAAATCAAATCATAAACAATGTGTGTGTGTGTTATTTATTTTTGTTAGAGTTAGGGGTGAGGGGGGGGGTGTTTGTCATTAATTTTTGTTAGAGCTAGGGCTCTGCTTCTGCTTGCTCCTCAAGTTTTTCATTGTTGCTGAGCATTTTCTTTATGATAGAGGTAACTGACACTTGGCCAGAAGAGGTGGCCCAACTCTCCGATCAAAAGTCTATCGTCCATCACTTCATGAATATCATACCCACCTCTGTATGTCTTCAGAGCTGGTAAGTCCATCGTTCATCACTGTTCATGAATATCATCCCCACCTCTGTATGCCTTCAGAGCTGGTAAGTCCATCGTCCATCACTGTTCATGAATATCATCCGCCCTGTATGCCTTCAGAGCTGGTAAGTCCACCTCTGTATGCCTTCAGAGCTGGTAAGTCCATCGTTCATCACTGTTCATGAATATCATATGTATGCCTTCAGAGCTGGTAAGTCCATCGTTCATCACTGTTCATGAATATCATATGTATGCCTTCAGAGCTGGTAAGTCCACCTCTGTATGCCTTCAGAGCTGGTAAGTCCATCGTTCATCACTGTTCATGAATATCATCCCCACCTCTGTATGCCTTCAGAGCTGGTAAGTCCACCTCTGTATGCCTTCAGAGCTGGTAAGTCCATCGTTCATCACTGTTCATGAATATCATCCCCACCTCTGTATGCCTTCAGAGCTGCTGTTTGACAAGAGTAGACCTTTGGCCCGCCTCCCTCCGTGAATATCATACATTTTTCAATGGTTATATTAATTGACAAAATGTTTCATGATTATTCCTTTTGTGCGTGGTGCTAATGAGTGATGATGCTTAGTGTGTCGTGTTTCAGAGAGAAGATAAAATTATCTGCCATAGCCTAATGGGTAACGTTGCTTATTGTGGTAGACATTACTGCCGAAAGCTAACGAATGATGTTACTTAGTTTGTCACGCTTCAAAGAAGAAATTTCTGCCAAAGCTTATTACTGCGGTTTCAGTTTTCAAATTGCTGAAACCTAAAGTCAGCGCCAGGCTAAGCGTTGCTCTGTGGTGGGAATGCTGAGTCTGGCACTGTATCATGTGGCAGCAACACCCAATGATAAACCGGCAGAGATTTACCGTCCTTTTCTGACTATAAGGCAATACTTTTGCCCCAGAGTGAGGCCCCTGTGCCTTATAATAGGACCAATAATACAGTAAGAAATGATAACAAAATCTGAATTTTGAGTAAGTTTTGGGGGGTGCGCCTTACAGTCAGAAAAAGACGGTACTTTCTGCTCTTTATGCCTTTAAAATTGGAAGCATCGAATCCCTGAATGGTTTTTGTGAACTTCATTTATTTTTTTACTTGCTCTTGTAAATGAAGCCATTCAATCGTTCTACGTAATTTCTTTAACTTATTTCTGTAGCATCATTGTTTACTGTTTCTGTTTTTTGGACACATTCTTGTGAACAAAGCCAGTCTATCATTTTATTTAAATTGTAACCATGATTGTTTTGTTGTTTTAAAGGTCTATAGCTGTTTGGTAACAACGCTTTCCCTTGATTAGCAGAATATAAATGTCAATCAAATAACTTGATATTTGATTGACAGTTATATTCTGCTATGCTATGATGGACATGTCGTGGGGGTGGGGTGGGAGGATGTCTCACACTCTCAAGACTTTGTCTCACGATATAATTATTGTCCTCACTTAAGAAAATATGTGCAATATTGTTTGAGTTTTTGTTTGTTTTGTCGAGTCTCTCCCTGTGGGGATATCGGGAGGTCTTTCGTAAAAATAGTTCCCCCGCCTTCTGGAAGTTCTGTGCTTGTAACTTGTGCCACTCCATTTGCTTTCTATCATCTACTATTTTTCTGACTTATTGGCCCATTTTCCTGCCTTTAAAAAAATAAAATCTTCGAAATAATTTTTCTCCTTTGAGCTCCTCCGAAATCGGAATGTGTCGGCTGTACGCAGTGGGGAGACCAGTGAAAACTGAAAACCGGACACATACATATCTTACCCATTATGGCCATATGGCCCGGGAACGCAGAAGAAGAAGAAGTTTGTTTTGTTTCTGTGGTTTTCTTGTGGCGTCTGATGTTCTTGTTAGTGTGCTGACTGTGCAGGAACTCCACTGCTGAAGTTGTTGCTCATCTATTCACAACTAATGATATGAAAGCAAAGACCGTGTTGTATCAATCCTTCAAACAATGAAAAGTGGACAAACTCAAGAATGTGAAGTAAAATGTTTAACTTTTTTTTCTGAGTGATCTTATTCTTTCATCTTCGTCAAAGAAATATTTACGCCTGGCATGTCCGTCTTCGGCTGGAGAAATTCTTTGTAAAAGTGTTGAAAAAAGGCTGGAGAATGGACCAGTAAGGCAGAAAGACAGTAGATGACAATAAGCAAAGGGAAAAGGCAGCGTCAAAGAGAGTGACAAAGAGGAAGTTACAAGTACAGAACTTCCATAAGGTGGGGAAACTATGTGTACAAAAGATACCTCCCCTCCCCCTTAAAGCCCATTCCACTATTTGGTAGGAGTAAGCTGCGTTGTGCTGGTGGGATGGATGACACTAACTCACATAGCATTCAAAAATGAGTCACGCTGTACTAGAGCGATGCTCTTTCCTGGTGGGAGCAACCCGAATTTCACACAGACGAGTTTCTGTGACTAGAAAATACCAAAAATACCAAAAAATCTGCATATCACACCCGCTTATTTCCTACTTTCAGTATACTATTTGTTATGAGGATGAGGATGGATTCCCCTGTGTACATATGTGCACACCTTCACACACAATAGGGTCACTTTTGTTGGGTTTTTTTGGGGGGGTTTCCATTACGATGCGCTTTTAACGAACATGACTTGCACGAGTTTAACGCTTACTGTTGCTAAACTTTTGTGATGCAGCATAATACCATAGCACAGAATGGAATTGTTACCTTCGATGTGCAAACTGTACATTGCGCTGATGTAAATATCATCTGTAGTGAGATTGTATATTTATAGATTGCAAGGATATTATTATTATCATTATTACATTAGCAATTGCTTCATTTTTGCTGCTTTTATGTACGTTCATGAGCTGTTTCGTTGCCTGTGGATTTGTTTTAAATTACTAACTGTAATATAAAAATCCAGTCAGCTGCAAACGGTTTTAATTTGGTTCATGTCAACTAACAATGTGTTATCATTCCACTTGAATGTCTGTGACGAAAACAAAGCACCAATCATAATGTTATTAGTCTGGCATGATATATTATGTACAGATTTCAGTTTGCTTCATGGATTTTGAACAAAAGAGAATGCAGTGGGGATTACTGGTACATGCCTATGCTTCCTGTGTTGTGTGCTGGATTGTGCTGAAGAGAGAATGGAAAGAGAGTGACACACACACACACACACACACACTCGTTCACACACACACGCATACGCACCAGTGGCGGACCAAATGATTCGTAAGGGGGGGGGGGGGGGGGGGTCCTGGAAATGCACGGACGCACACCACACACAATTAAACTCATAACAGACCGTTCAATTGCACTATAACAGACCAAGTGCTACATTTAATGTGAAATATTGTGCATCATTCACATTCACAAGTGGAAGTCATCTTCACTGCATTCAACAGAAACCCAGAAAGTGACCCCAGGGTCCCATCATTAGCATCAACTTTGGGCACGTGCTTCTTCTTCATTCTGTCAGCTTGAACACAATAAGAGTACTTTTTGTCTGACGTGGGCCCACCTCCAGACGTAGATGAAAGGGTTGAGAATTCAACACACCCAGAAAGTATTTGTAACACCCCCCCCCACCCCCCCCCCCCGGATCCCGTCATGATGTTTCTTCAGCGTGAACAGCACAGAGTCCTCCGAACCTCTTGCCTCACTTGAGCGGACCTCCAGACGTAGATGAAAGGGTTGAGGAGGCTGTTGGCCCCAGCCAGCCCCAGACGCACACTGATAGCCAGCAATCCGCTGGGCGTGGTCCTCAGCCAGGGCAGCAGGGCGAACACCAGGAACAGGACGTACAGGGGTCTGCAGAGCACCACGAAGGGAACCACCACGCTGAGGGAAGTCACCGCGGCCTTGTGCTTCAAGGCCGACACGCGATCTTCGCGATTCTCCCCAACCACTGTTCTGGCGATGTGTCGGATGTGAGCCAGGGTTCTGGACAGTAACAAAAACAGGGCCCTTTAAAGCTGCTATCTTGTAATGTACGCTAGTCTGTCGTTTCCGACAATGACTGCCAGATAGCAGAGGGGGCAGATACTATTCTGGCGGGCTGGGCGAGAATGTGTTTATAGTGGAGATGCCTTGCCCAGGGTTCATCCCCGTTATTTCGGCCAAGGGGATCTGAGGACACAGCTGGCGTTGAGGAAGGTCCCCAAAGGATCCCTTTGGCTGCATGCGACACCAGAGCCGTTGCAAAGCCCCCCTCGTTTGAGAGTCAAGTCTTCCACAAGAGACTAACCTGTACCATGATTTTCCATCATCATCATCATCATCATATAGTAATAAGCCAAGTGTCCGTGTGTGTGTCTGAAACACGAAACGGGCCTTATAACTCCGCCGTTTTTCGACCGAATCGCTTCAAATTTGCTGTCAGCCCTAACGGGGTGATGGCAACGGCAACCGAGGCGGCCGTATCATTTGCGCAGTTTCGCAAATGCACGAAACACGCATCCGCCGGCCTCTCGGCGCCCGTGTCTCCGGCGTTTCTGGGCCGATTGCCTTTGAATTTGGCACGAAGATGACCGGGGCCGGGGACTATCCGTGTGCCAAACCGGAAGCGAATCGTTTCAGAAATGCCGGAGATACGGGCGCCGACAGGCCGCTTCACGTTTTCACAAACCGCGGCGTAACCAGACCCGACATTGACTCGAGATTTGGAACATGCGTGACCAGGGATAGTGACTATCGTCGTGCAAAATTTCAACACCATCCGTTCATAAACACGCGCTATAAACCGATTTATTTTGCAGGACGCTAATTTCAACCAACACTTGACACATAACCAAAGACTCTAAAAGGGGAAGATGGATTACTTAAGAGTTACGGCGAGCCTGGCTGATAGAGTTATCGTTAGTGGGGTAGTTCACAGTGGCGGCTATGCAAAGACTCAGACTGGAATTTGAAGGGAGAATTCAACTGGCCTATCGACGTGTTATGTCATAAAGATGTTTAAAAGGGACACAACCAGTGTTTCTGTCCTCACTACTCATATAGGGAAAAGGGACCAGATGTTAGTCTTTTCTTTTCAATGTCTTTGGCTCTTTGCTTGCCTCCCTGCGGGGATGGAAGTTCAGTTTAACGTCGCGTATCGGCTTTCGCCATGTACGACGTGCGGGGAGCCGCTGCAGCTATTTTTATACAGACAGTGGAGAGAGAGAGAGAGAGAGAGAGAGAGAGAGAGAGAGAGAGAGACTGACTGGGGTGGGGGTGGGGGTGGGAGTAGAACGCAGCAAGCTTCCCCCCCCCCCCCCCCCTAGGCATACTGGGAGGGGGGGGGGGGTCTTCCGTACAAATAGTTCCCCCACCTTCTGGAAGTTGTGTGCTTATAGCTACCTCTAATCTGTCAGTCTCTTTGATTCTGCCTTTTCCCTTTGCATGCTGTTATCTACTATCGTTCTGCCTTTCCGGTCCATTCTGCCTTTTTTCAAGAAATACTTTCAAAAAGATTTCCTCTAGCCGAAGTCAGACATGCTGGGCCTAATTATTCTTACTTAGGTGCATAACAGCAGCTTGATGCATCTACGTTCGTAATTGACAGAAATTCTCCTGCCTTTTTTCAAGAAATACTTTCAAAAAGATTTCCTCTACCCGAAGTCAGACATGCTGGGCCTAATTATTCTTACTTAGGCACATAACAGCAGCATGATGCATCTACGTTCGTAATTGACAGAAACATGCCTGAACGACCGAAAAACAAGAACTTCGAAGAAGAAGAAGAAGAAGTACTACTCTCTCTCTCTCTCTCTCTCTCTCTCTCTGCGTGCGTGAGGTCAAAGTGAAAATGATTATGAAACACTCTTTCTGCGATAGGTCAAGATGTGCCCCCCCCCTGAAATGAAAGACCTTACACAGTTGTGATCCATTTTCTTGGAAGGTGAAATGCTGCCTTCTTCTTGGAAATGTAAAACCGAAAGTTTCACTTTCGTGTGTTTGAGACTGGCTGTCTGTTGAAAGCCACAATAGCAAACAAGTGTGTCGCCGAGTGGCAGATAAGTCCCCGAGCAATTAAATGTGGGGAGGGGGTAGGTGTAGGGAGGAGATAGCTGCCACGGGGTTAAAACTGCCATGGGGTTAAAACTGCCACGGGAGTTAACTGCCACAGGGCGATTGCTAGTCGTATAGTAAAAAGCCAAGTGTCCGTCCGTGTGTGTGTCTGAAACACAAAACGGGCCTTATAACTCCGCCGTTTTTCGACCGAATCGCTTCAAATTTGCTGTGAGCCCTAACGGGGCGATGGCAACGGCAACCGAGGCGGCCGTATCATTTGCGAAACGCGCATCCGCCGGCCTCTCGGCGCCCGTATCTCCGGCGTTTCTGGGCCGATTGCCTTCCAATTTGGCAGGTAGATGACCGGGGACGGTGACTATCGGTGTGCCAAACCGGAAGCTTGTTAACCGATTCGCTTCCAATTTGCTGTCAGGCTTGCTATGGCCGGGGCAAAGCATGGCAGGAAATTTGAACAGCATCCGTTCATAAACGCGCGCGATATGCACCAATTTACAGTTTCGCTAACTAGACCAAACGGGATCTGTCCAAGCGTGCTGTTATTAAAGGGAGGGTCTATTGGTGCAGGTCTACATTATTATTGTACATAGATTATTATAGGGTCTACTGGTGCAGGTCTACATTATTATTGTACATAGATCATTATAGGATCTACTGGTGCAGGTCTACATATTATTGTACATAGATTATTATAAGGTCTACTGGTGCAGGTCTACATTATTATTGTACATAGATTATTATAGGGTCTACTGGTGCAGGTCTACATATTATTGCACATAGATTATTATAGGGTCTACTGGTGCATGTCTACATTATTATTGTACATAGATTATCATAGGGTCTACTGGTGCAGGTCTACGTTATTATTGTACATAGATTATGACATGCACTTATAAAATAATTTAAAAAAACAAAAATAATTCCATGTATTGCGGTATCTCCAGGATCGACCGACCCACTATCTTTATATACAATACAAATGGGATGGAAGTTCAGTTTAACGTCGCGTATCGGCTTTCGCCATGTACGACGGGCCGAACAAACCAACCAGGGTATAAACAAAAAATGATGTTCCTGAATCACTGTCTTAGCCAAAAGGCCGAGAAGCGATCAGAATCAATTACAATACAAATGTCCCATATGGGCCTTATATGGCGCTGCTCAGGCTGGGTTGCGTTGATTTTTTAAAAATCGTTTATCACTTGGAGAATGCAGACTGACTAGCTGGACCTGTAGATGCGCACGTGTGTGTGTGTGTGTGTGTGTGTGTGCGTGTGCGTGTCCCGACAAACTGCCAGAAACCTTTTCCTCCTTCTTCTCCACCAAGATTATCGATCTACGATCAAAAATCGACTCCATGCCTTTTCAACCAACTATTCCAGACCCATCATTCACTGGTGTCCCCCTTCTCTCTTTCAAGCCGGTGTCTGAGACCGAAGTTCTTTCTACTTTGAAAGAAATGCATTTTAAATCCTGTGATCTTGACCCCATCCCAGCCTCTCTTTTCTCACAAATCTATCAACACCTTCTGCCATCAATCACCAACATCATCAATTCTTCTTTAGTTTCAGGTGTGTTTCCTTCTGCTTTCAAAACCGCTCTTGTAAGGCCCCTTCTCAAGAAGAACAATCTGGATCCCAATAATCTGAAAAACTACAGACCTGTATCTAACCTCCCTTTTCTCTCCAAACTCCTTGAGAAGACTGTCCTGAAACAACTTAACGATCATCTATCCTCAAACAATCTTCATCATCCTTATCAGTCTGCCTATAGAACCAACCACAGTACAGAAACAGCCCTTGTTCAAATCGTCAATGACCTCTTACTTGCTTCTGATGCT
>CM065698.1:49375917-49448417 GCA_017654935.2 Phymorhynchus buccinoides | reverse complement strand
CAGACGGAAAGACATTGAAGAAGGCAGCGGGAAGCAATACTGTACCAAAGAGGAATGCAAGCTTTGCTTTTTCTTCTTTCTCGGAATCACTGTCCCGTCGAAAAGCTTTTTTGGAGTTGAAGTATGTTATTAAAGACAACAAAACAGAGAAAAATAATCAAGCAATAAATAACTTGAAAATAAAAATAAGTGGAACAGAGAGAAACATCTATGGCACTGGTATAAAATAGCCGACATAAGGCCAGCCCAAAGTAAGCAGAATTGTCGGCAGTTTTCTTCTTCTCCTCCTCCTCCTTCTTCTTTTTCTTCTTCTCTCCTCCTCCTCCTCCTCCTCCTCCTTCTCCTCCTCCTCCTCCTTCTCCTCCTCTTCTTCTTCTTCTTCTTCTTCTTCTTCTTCTTCTTCTTCTTCTTCTTCTTCTTCTTCTTCTTCTTCTTCTTCTTCTTCTTCTTCTCCTCCTCCTCCTCCTCCCTCTTCTCCTCCTCTTCTTCTTCTTCTCCTTATTTGTTTCTTTTTGTAGTCGTTTGTTCTGTCGGGCTCATCTACTGACATTGAGAAGGGGGAACAGGCTACAGCACCAGAGGCCTTGTAGGCATCAACACTCAAGAAGGGATACATTGCATAACCGGGGAAAGGAAAATAAGGATAAAGGGTTCAGTTCCATCGATGCTGCCTTTACAAGAAGCAGTATATTTATACAAGAAAAAACCCGAAGTACACAAGTACTCGTTATGATGAAAAGTTGTCCATTAATAAGAAAAAATCGAAACCAATTTTTGTCCTCCCTCGTTGGTTGTAGTTCTCTCAACAGACGTTAAAACGTTCCAAACTGTACGATTGACTTACAAAAGACATGAGGCACAAAGGCAGTAGTGCGGCAGAGTGGTAACCGTCTCCTGTAGTTTCTGCTACACTGTGTAGTTGGGGGAAGGAGGTCCATACTGTTTTTATAACCCCTGATAACTGAGTTCAGTTTTGTAGCCCTGCATACAGAAGTTCAGATCCGTTTGCACAATGCACATGAATCATCAGAATGTCCAAGTGTTTCTGGCCACAGATTCCAATCTGCAGTGCAGCGCTTTGCCAAGAAATGTTGATTCGTTTATTGTCCAAAAATCAGGACTGGATAGAGTTCAGGGATTTTCCAGTTGCCCATTAGGTTTCATCAAAGTGTCTTTGGTTTCTATAACTCTACATTTCATGAAAACATCTTTGTATTTGATATATTTGGTATTTTGTGTGTGTTTTAGTCACAGGGACACGTTTCTGTAAAATGTGGGCTGCTCCCATCTTAATCGCCGAGAGAGTGGACTGTACCTTGAGCAAGTCTTTTTTAAATTTAAAGATTGAAATATTGAGGATAGGAGAGAAGATAATTATAGTGAAATGAATAAGGGGAAGTAAGTCTCTGTATATATTCAAAAAGAACATTTGCCCGCATTTGCGGAATAGCAATTGCCTCCTTGACCACCAACAGGAAAGTCGGACGCAACTGACGATTGATGAACATACCCTTTGGTGAGCATTTGCACGTTTCTGTCCATGGACCTCCCTCCCCTGACAAGGCAAACAGCGTGGTTGGTGAAGTCCTGGTCATCAAACACCTACTGCTGATGGAATAATGACACCACAAGGTTATACTCACTACACCTTCAACATAAATATTAGTACCCCTCTTCTTGTATAATGCGATAGTTTAAACGCATCGTCCACGTTGCTACTTTTTGCGTGAATTTCAATTTGAAACTTGAAGGTAACACTCACTTCAAAGAAAACGAATACCTGTCTTCTTCTTTAACAAAACAATTTAAATGCATTATCCCATAAATGGGTGTTTCTACCCTTTTGTGTGAATTTGAATTTGAATGTTTGAAGGTAATGTTCACTTTAACTTCAAATAATTGTAATACCGATCGTTTTCATAACAGCACCGTTTCAATGCATCACCCAATAAATTAAATTTACAATCTTCGCGTTTTGCAATCAAAGAAAGAAACGACTTTCTAATGTGTAAATTTGGACATGTTTTATGTCGAACCTGTTTCCCTTTTTAGTGTTTTGTTTTGTGAGCAATACAATTAAATGAGGGGTGGCCACATTTCTGCTTTGTCTCTAATGTTCGAGTATGGGGTGGTGGGGTTGGGGGATGGGGTGGAAGTGGGGAGCATATGGTGGTTAGAGGGTGGTAGTTGGACTTATAATCTATGGATGGTTCGTGGAAGCATCAAATTATGTGTTTACTGCGTGCTATTAACATCAAGCTTATCAACATGGCGGACATATTACGGATATCTTAATACTGTTATATTGTACAATAGTGAATACGGATAGCTCAATACTGTACTTTCTACCAATACATTGTGTTGAAAAACAGCAAAAATGACAATTTTGACGAGCATGTCTCTCTCTCTCAAACACACATACACGAAGTCAAAACAAACAGCATAAAACGTCCCATTATGCAGATTGTCAACCAATCATAGAGAATATTCAAATGTTGTAAATTCACTGTATATACTTCAATAGTAAGCTACACATATAAACCAAAGTAATCTGTACGTGCAGGATAAAACGCGCTAAAACAAGCAAAAGGGGAAAGCAAACCATTCTTTGATGGTCATAATAATTTCTGCAACTGCCAAAAATTGATAAAAATTCCATTTCCACGTATTGTCTATTTAGGGCCTTTCTGTCAGCATGAATAGTATAGCTTAAACACATTGTAAGTATACAAAGGAGAATGCTGAATAATAATGAGGTAATATATTTGTTTTCTTCAATAATGTGTCCCATAGTATCAGACTGACCAAAAAAACGTGTAAAATAATTATCATTCAGCTGTTTGGGAAATGATAATTAGCAACAAAAAGGACTACCATATATGTAAGCACACAAGACAAAGGTTTAAAAATAGCGTGAACAAAATACACCCAATGTGGCTTGCATACAATTTGAACTGATCTATTTAATATTTAAACTCAATGTTGGTTAGATTGCTTTGACTGCTATGACATAATCTTGCTTTGTTAATGATACTACTACTACTACTACTACTACTACTACTACTACTACTACTACTACTACTACTACTACTACTACTACTACTACTACTACTACTACTACTAATAATAATATGAACGCTAAAATGTTTTTATCCATAATGTAGATAATCACCCCCCCCCCCCCCCCCCCCCCCCAGTTGTTCCATAATGTTATAAATATTATGGACATTCCCTACATTTCAAATTACACACCAGATCCTAGCTACATCCATATTCTGCAAGCTTGTCAAATTTGTCCGTGTGTCTTTAGAATACCTGTTTGGCATGATATAAAAAACCCGCTAATTTACTTAGCAATAAACAGCACAACCCAATCTACATTAACCTTACTTCCCAATGCCCAACTTCTTTACATAGAATGTCTGTTTATTATTCTGAAACCTCATCTATGTTCTGATAAGTTGTGCCTCATCCCTTTACTTTAATATGTTGGTTGCTGTTCTTAGTGTGTTGGGGTGAAAAAAGGCTTACCCCCTCCCCCCCCCCCCCCCCCCTATTGAAAGTTCTACCATCCCAACTTAACACGCACAAAAAGCTAACTAAAACTAATGAGTAGTTATGGTATTACAAAAAAGAAGAACATCATTATTATGAAACTATTATTTTTTGAAAAGTATTATACTAGCTTACATGAGAGAGATACAGAGACATACACACAAACAGAGAGGAATCTTAATTTAGGTGCGCTAGCTACCAGTCACGTTTAGCCCAACACACAATCTATGGCTAGTACCTTTCTCTTCACTTTCCCTTTTTCAATGACAAAAACCAAAAACTTCCTTCGTGAGATTCCTCTAAAATGACGTGAGATTACATTATTAACTTTACCACCTGATGCTATTTAGCAACTACAACTTATGAAAGAAAAGCATACAATTTATAAAAGGCGTTCAGTCTAGGTCTATAAAACAACACCTAACAATATATTGTGTGCTCTTTGGTGAAATAAATCTATTGCATTCTCAGCCATAAGGCAAGAAATAATGAGAAAAACATACTTCTCAGATTTAACTGGGAAGCAAAATAGAACTGTACAACTGTTCTGTTGAAAACAATTGGAAATAAATACACCATATTCAGATACAACAAAACCAAACATGTATAGGGTTTTTTTTAAAGGAAAAGGAAATCCGTGAAAAAGAAAATAAACATATTTTTACATTCAGATCACAGAGATCACTGGAGTGGTTTGACTTTTCATGAATTTTCTACGATCAGGACATAAAAACAAAAACATCGCATAGAAAGTAAACAGACGAACGGCATTGTTGTTTTCCCACATCATTATATAAATAATAATAATTATATCCAAAATCACCATATTATCGGATTAACTGCCTTCAAATGTCCATGTATAGGGAGTGAATCAATTCATTGGAATATAATATAATTATGAGCAGTATGCATGTACAAAGTAGATAACTATAAATCGATGTACATCTGGTTGCTTTGTCCTTTGGTAGTGATCAACATGTTAGGATGGTATAATCTTTATTCTTTGAGGCAAAAACTGTTGTGTTTTGACAAAGGTTTAACACCAAAATATCAAAAGAAAAACACAAAGGAAATGATAATTCACATTGTCGTCTTGTGTGGTATTTTGCCAGTTTGTCGTTAAAATAAACTGAATGACAATGCAGCATCGTACATTACCATGGTATAGTTTTTTGTGTTTATGGCACACAGGGAGGTGTGTCCTAAATGACACGTTCCTTAAAAGAAATAAAACATGCAAGGAATTAACGACAACCAAACAAAATCTATACCAAACCAAACCAAAACCATCCCGTGATCTTTGATATGTCCACTAATGACAGATAAGACACCCGAATGAAAGACAGCACAGGACATTAATATATGAATTAATAAGACACAAAACCAACACCCATATCATCAACGATAACAATAACAACGGTATTCACAACACGGGTTTAAAACTAAACGAAACAAAACAAAAACCCGCCCACATAAAACATACCCCAAACCAAAGACACACAAAGAAAACAAAAAGACAGCCAAATGTGCAGGGGGAAAAAACGCACTGAAAAACAACAACAACAGAATATGAGATTATTAAACAACGTAATGTCAATTCTTTGAAGTTTTCCAGGAGGAAAAGAAAAACACTCTATACTCTCTATAAAAATGGGGCCAGAGAGCTTCGGCAAACATAAATGATGGAAGCCTCCATAGAGCAACAGGCGCTCGATTTTATACATTAGTATATGTCTCGTTGTCTGGGAAACAATCACACCTGTGGATCAATTTCTTTCACATCTTAAACCCATCCTCATGCGCATCGTCTGCCTGCCGCCCCGATTGTCTGCTTCTGTTTACACATAATCCTCAGTATGCAAAAACTGTCCATATTGGCAAGAAATAACAGCAAAAACAATATCCAAGGCAGAGCGGGAATAGCAATACGTTTTATTGTACGCTTGGCTGTGCTCTCAACTGTATTATGTGCATTCATCGCCACAGTGAAGCTTTCTGCAAAAACAACAAGAAGTCTAAGACGTAGGAAGAGGAGAGTATAGTGCCGGGGGAGTTGGAAGGGGTGAGTAAAGATTCCCAAGGATTGAGATCACTGATCTAAAAATAAATAGATGCCAGCACGTGACTACGGAGAAACAAAACTATTGGCTGCAGGGGAAAACCTGACGATTAAGTTCACAGTCAATGAAAAATTATAATCTATGAAATATATTTGTCGGCATGTGTTACCATGAGACAGTGAGCCCGAACTCCTTAAGTCGCAATAGGAAAATACAGAGAAGAAAACAGTGGAAAAAGCTTAAAAGAAAAGAAAAGCACGGTTTCTGAAACTAACATCAGCATAGCAACCAGTCATCGCTCATTGAGTACTGGCACCAGATAGACAGGCAGATATGCCCCACTGAGATTGAACAGAGCAAACGGAAAGTGCTTAAAGGCTATGAAAGCTGAGCTGTGTGACCTATCAGTAACCACATAGCTAGGTGACCTTTCACACATCATACTTTGAAAACTAAGCTCGTTCTTCAATCGCTCAGACAGTTTTCTGTCAATTATGAGCGCAGATGCGTCATGTTGCCGCTATGCGCCTAAGTAAGAAATAATTAGGGCCAGCATGTCTTGGAAACTAATCAAATCAACTCTGTGACTCCAGGATTCTGTCAGCTCTGCGATTTGAATGAAGCAAGGATTGGGATTATAAAAGCAGTCTGGTAATGACAACATGCTAGTGAGAACTAAAAGGTTAAGGCAAGCAAATCAAAATAATACAGATATTTGAAATAATTATTATAATCAATTTAAAAATAAAACTGGCATAGGTTTATTTTGTGCTTTAATTGGTGTTGTCTTGTGTAGTTGTAGGGTTTAGACGAGTTGGTGTCAATGTCTTTGATGTACCAGGATTTATAGACGTCTGTTGGTGAGATCATATGAACATTTACACTCAAATAGTTTTGAAACGGGCAGAAGATTGTCCTGAAAGTGGGATAAAGTACATGTAGTTATGTCAGACCACTAAAGGGGTTGAATAGTTCATAATATTAGGTATTTCATCACACATTATTTCTGTTCTGCTGCAACTGACTGTACTCATATCTTGGCTGCTGAAAGAAGAATAACGGTCCAAAGCGTCAGTTTTCTGAACGACTCTTATGATCCTTGTTTTAGCATTCAACATTTATACAGATTTCGGCTGCTGAACAAATAAATATTGTGCAAAAGGTTCAGTTTTCTGAATGACTCTTATGAGCCTTGTTTTAGCATTCAACAATTATACAGTTTCCAAAACGCCATGTGCTATTGCTATCTGTTAAATGCACAATGTGACTCAAAATGCCTTAACAAGGCATAAGGTACTGTGCAGTAATAACAAAACTGAAAGGTAAAAGAATGAACACACGACCGATAAGAAACAAACATATATTCAGGCTGTGCAAACATTTTGTTTTACAGCTGAATACATGTGCTAAACAAGGGGTAATTGAAATGACATAGCAGCGTGTCTGGCAGTGGTTGATAAAAAAATCGATTTTAACTTGGCTAATAATATTCGCATGCGAAAGGTCAGCAGGGTTTTCTGAAGGCTCTACAATGGCTATGGTTGTTCAGCAGTAGCTTGGTATGTGTGGGTCATTTGGTTCTGTTCTATATAGGATGCTCAGCTCTTGGTCTACGATGGGCACATCAAGTTCCTGTCTTTGCATCAGCAGGGGGGTTGTTTGTGTTTAACCACTTGGTAGCGTTCTTGTTTTGTATTCTTATAATCTGAGGGGTACATGCCGCTTTTATTGTCAATCTCCTTTTGGGTGCGTCAGGTTCTTCTCCGTGCACTCAGGTTCAGAGTTTTGTCTGCGTTACGAAATATATATATAATATTTTTGGTTTTATGTGTATGACATATTCAAAGGTTTTGTCTGTGTAGGCTACATCAAGTTTGTTGACCGTATAAGTGGCAGGATTTCCATAACTTTGTGCCTTCTTCAAACAGCAATATAAAAGTAAGCAATTCAGACATACCTTACGTTTGGTAAATTTCTGTTTGAATTGGGTTGGGATTTGGCGTAGGTGCACAATGGTGAAATGTTAAACCCACTACCTACAACAATGGCTTCAATTTGTTGTATGTATAATCATAATAATAATAATAATAATAATAATAATAATAACAACAACAACAACAACAACAACAACAACAACAACAACAACAACAACAACAACATAATAATAATAATAATAATAATAATAATAATAATAACCATTAATGTATGTTCTGTGGGCATAAGTCATTGTGGACGTAAGATGTCCAATGTGCTTTACATTAAAGCATCTAGATCCATCTGTGGAGTACTTTCATCTGATTAATTTGTTTTTAAAATTTGGACTGAAGAGATGATAAAAACAAACCCAGCAACTACTTCGAAATGTATGGTACACAGCTCTGCACTATCCAAATGTACACAAATACAGTTTGACTTTGAGACAGTTACTGTTGCATAATACAAAGTTGTTACTTAAGTTTATCACAAACTGACACATTTAAAAAAAATAAGTTTTCACAAAAAAATAAATACATAAATAGATCACAATGAAACACAGGTGTTCAGTATGGGGCTGATTTTATAATCCATTAAATCCTAACATCGAACTGATAATTATGATGTAAATTAGTTTCTAAAAGCTGAACGAAGGGCTTACTTTGTAAACAGCTGACTTTCAATTACAGGTTACTTTCAATTACATTATTTGTTTGTAGTTAATCTTTCGTTTTGATAATCCTGTTTAATAAAAGGCAATTAAACACCAAAATAGCTACTTAAAGCACAACTTAAATCACATAATAAGCATTGAAATGATATTTAAACAGATTCAATAGAAAGACACTCCATCCCCAAACATATTGCAGCTATTGTGAAGCAAACGTGCATCGCATGCAGCTAAGTGTGAGGCTGTCACAGAACATGATTGGACAGCCACTTGAATTTACTTTAAAAAAACTTCTGTCAGGCTTTCAGTTTCCAGTTTGGAAGCAGGTTCAGTTTGGGTATAGATTAACATATATGCTTCTATTGCATGCTTCTGACTCATAGACTTATATGACAATCATCACGCCATAAAACAAATCAAGCACATGTACATGACGCCTATCTGGCACGAACAATTCCTTTCTTCTAAGCATTTGGTGACAAAAAAACTACATAAACAACACAACCAACAACAAATCTAGCAGGTTTGGGATAAACAGATGTATAATTCTTTTCTGCGACGTCAGTAACATTTTATGTTAATAAGGGTAGGACAAAGAATGACAGAGTAGTCTGGCTTCGGGTTGTAAAAAGATATACTATAATACATAAAGTTAAGATTTTGTCGGCTGTTTACTGTCTAAAATAAAACAACCAGTGGGACTTTGACAAATTCTAATCTAGCTTTGAAATACAATTTTGAGGGCATGCTATCTTCGTGCACAGCAGTTTAGTCAGAAATATATAAACCACGCTTATATCAAACACCCTTATTTAACCTAACAAAAATGATTATGGCGATGATGGTGGTGGTGGTGATGATGATGATGATAGTGATTATGATGATGATGATGAATACAAATGATCATGAACACTGCCAGTCACCATTCTTCCAAATTCTATTACTCTGAATGGCTTAGAGACACAATAATTGATGGAAAGGGTATCATACTTTGTTCGGTCTTAGTGGCATTAGAAGGAGCGATTTTTATTTTACCCTCCCAGCTGTCTGTGTCATCGTCTTTTGTAAAAGTGTTTGTGCCAAGTTCTGACATAATGATTGTGCCAGTTCCTGACGCCATAACAACTGTGCCATCTTCTAATGAAAATGTATATGCCAGCTTTTGATATCATAATGGTTATGCTATCGTTTAAAATAATAACTAGCGTGACAACTTTTTAATAATTGTGCTAACTTACGATGTCATAGTGGCATAGACAGCTTCTGGTATTTCAATGTTTGTAGTAACTTCTAACATCTTAAACAACGGACTAAGGTGAAGCAATGATATATCGAATTTTGCAACATTCTTCTGATAAAAGTAACCATGCACTGAATGTAAAACGGAATATGTGTGATACATGTTCGAAAGATAACCATTAAACGTTTTGCCTAACTTGTACAGTAATATCCTAATGCTTGTGCCAAATTATAAAATAATATATATATAAAAAGGCTGAGATAGCTTCTGACATAATACTGTCTGTATACACATACACTTCTGATATCCTAATGATTGTGCATCATCTGATATAATAACTGGTGTGATACATTTTAATATCGTAATAGTTTGGCTGACTTCTGATTTATCATGGCTGAGTCAGCTTCTGACATAATAATGTCTGTGTAAACTTCTGATATCCTAATGATTGTGCCATGGTCTGATCTAAGAGTTCATACAACAACTTCTGGAATCATATTGTCCATGCTACCGTCTGATATCATAACAGTTATGTCATTTTCTGATAAATGATGTCCCATCGTCTGATGTCATAATGACTATGTCAACTTCTGATATAACAGTTGTGCTTATTTCTTATGTCACAATGTATGTGCCAACTTCTGATAGCGTGACGGATAAGACAACTTCTGATATCAAAAAGTTTATGCCAACTTCTGATATAATAATCTAAATGTACAAACTTTTGATATAATAATAGTTGTGCCAACTTCTGATTTTAGAATGTTTTGGGGGGTATTTTTGGTATTTGGTATTCCTAGTCACAGAGACTTATCTCTGTGGAATTGGGGCTGCTCTCCCCCGTAGAGCGCGTTGCCGCGCCTACCCGATTTTTGTTTTATGTGTGTGTGTGTGTGGGGTGGGGTGGGGTGGGGGGGGGGGGGCACAGGGCGAAGAGTGGGTGTGGGCACACTTGGAAAACCTGGCTATCAATTTGGCCATGACAGAAAGCGGGATTTCTCACTGCTCTTACCGACTTTCAAATGCCATGGGATGCTTGGGTCAGACTAGCGGTAAGTCCCCATCTGAAGGACTGGACGTTCAGTTCGATTTTCCTGTCAAACTAGAAAGAAAGGGTGAGGCCGGGATTCGAACCCGGGTCACTCACGCTGCAGTCACGCATTACATTTAGCAGGCGAACGTCTTAACCACTCTGCCACCTTTCTCTCCTCGTTTGTTCTGATATCGTAATGTATGTGCCAGTTTCTGATATCAAAATTTGACATAACGGTTGTGCCACCTTCTGATATGACAATTGTAAGATACTCACATCCAAATGTGATACATCTCTACCACGAAGTTCTGCAAATATTGACTCCATCCCTTCCCAGGATGAATCCCAGCTCAGGGCCTGTAGTCGTGAGTGCGGCTAAGACAACTACTCCGGGATGGAAAAAGCAAATTAGTTTAAACTTCCAATTGGATTGGTATTTTTGACTAATTTGCATTTTCCATCCCCGGATTAATTGTCTCAGCCGCAGTCATGACTACACGCCCTGTAGTCATAAATGCGTCTTAGGCATTCAACACGGGGGTTACTATGTTAATGTGGCTAAACAGCCAATTGTTTTGGGAGCTTAGCCTAAATTACATACTAATCCCCGTGTTGACTGTCTAAATCACAGTCATGACTACAGGGCCATAAGCTTAGTAAATTAATTGATTAACAGCATACGGAATGTTGCTGTCTGACTCTTTCCTTAACCACAACAGACCGACTTGTAACGGGCTGCATTCAGTACCTGGGTTCACTAGGTCATACTGAAACTTATTCCACAAAGCAAGACCTGCAATAGTACGTCAGTTACCACGCCCCTATACTTAGAAGAACACTACTGAAAATAGATCAACCACATTCGTGCCGAGCAGTCATCTTCCAGTTCGAATCAAATGATTCAGGGCAGCATTTAGCTCGTTGTGTTGATAAGTTATTACCCATATATTAATGTGAAATTGTTAATGTAAGTCTTACGTTTCTTCATCGCAGCAAACCAGCATTCATGACCATTTTGTAATCCGTTAATCCTTGATCGAATCGCTGAGACATCCGCTGTGTAAGAACAGTTTTTTCCTGACCAACAGAAAGCAAAACTAGAACACTGTTCCTTTCACTGAATGATGTCTTAGCAAAAACTGCTTTCAATGCAACATTTTGACACAGGTATTTTGTACAGACAATTCAAGAGTATGTGCGTAAGAGAAACATTAACACAAACTAAATCACTGCTTCTTTCTAAACAAGTAAATAATTAAAAACTGATAGATACGCTTTAAAAGAAATTAGAATATAACCACAAATACGAAGCCCAAATCTGACTAATTATGCCATTTGACACCTTTGTCCAATATGTCTTTATTTACCCCAAGCTACTGGGTGCTTGTCACCCATTTGTGCATAAAGCATGCACAAAGTGTGTTATTGTGGGCAATACAGGTAATCAGGTGAATAAAATCAGCTTTGTTTGCAGCACAACATGACAAAACAGTTTTAACAGACACCCCCCCCCCCCCCCTAGAAACTGGAACAATGGGTGTCCTAAGAATGGTCAGTATGATTTCTTTATCAAACAAAGTGGGATATTCACATTGCTAAAGAATGTAATCAAATGTGTACACCCATAACCGAATACAACTATATTTGCACTTATAACCGACAGAAGCGATAATGATTATTTTGCAAATAAAAGAAGCAAACAAGGAAAACAAAACAACAACTTATTAGGCAAATTGGGATTCTGGTGCCTATCTCAAAGACACCATGGTTATGCATTGAAACACCAGTGATACAAAACCGTGGAAAACTTTCAAGACTCAAGATTAGTTTAATCCTTTTACCCCTATTCAGTATTGGAGTGCGGAGGATACAGCAAAAAAATATACACTGGCTCACATTATCAAACAATAAAAAAATATTGAGAAAAGAAATGACACATTACATATTTAATTCAAAATAAAAAAATGTTTGTTTTTGGAAGTAGATAAACTATTCTCATAAAATGCATTTAAAGAACTTTTGCTTCTTTATGAATTTATCAATTTTAAGTTGTGTTATCTTATTAGCAAGAAACAGATTGCAAAGATCAAACATGGACAAGCAAGAGCAGGTGGTGTATTTTTGAAATAAACGATCTGCGAAGTAAACTAAACTATGGGCATTGCAAAACAAAATGAAACTCTTCCCCGACAAAATTCATGCTCCATTCTGTGAACAACACTAGTAATAGAAAGCTGTGGTTAGTGATAGAAAGCTATGGGTAACACTATCGACAGAAAGTTGTGGATAACGCTATCGATGGAAAGTTGTGTATAACGCTAGTGATAGAAAGTTGTGGATAACACTAGTGATATAAAGTTGTGGATAACACTAGTGATAGAAAGTTGTGCATAACACTAGTGATAGAAAGTTGTGGATAACACTAGTGATATAAACACTAGTTGTGGATAACACTAGTGATAGAAAGTTGTGGATAACACTAGTGATAGAAAGTTGTGGATAACACTAGTGATAGAAAGTTGTGGATAACACTAGTGATAGAAAGTTGTGGTGATAGAAAGTTGTGTATAACACTAGTGATAGAAAGTTGTGGATAACACTAGTGATAGAAAGTTGTGGATAACACTAGTGATAGAAAGTTGTGGATAACACTAGTGATAGAAAGTTGTGGATAACACTAGTGATAGAAAGTTGTGGATAACACTAGTGATAGAAAGTTATTGGTAACACTAGTGATAGAAAGTTGTGTATAACACTAGTGATAGAAAGTTGTGGATAACACTAGTGATAGAAAGTTGTGGATAACACTAGTGATAGAAAGTTGTGTATAACACTAGTGATAGAAAGTTGTGGATAACACTAGTGATAGAAAGTTGTGCATAACACTAGTGATAGAAAGTTGTGGATAACACTAGTGATAGAAAGTTGTGCATAACACTAGTGATAGAAAGTTGTGGATAATACTAGTGATAGAAAGTTGTGTATAACACTAGTGATAGAAAGTTGTGCATAACACTAGTGATAGAAAGTTGTGGATAATACTAGTGATAGAAAGTTGTGTATAACACTAGTGATAGAAAGTTGTGGATAATACTAGTGATAGAAAGTTGTGTATAACACTAATGATAGAAAGTTGTGGATAACACTAATGATAGAAAGCTATGGATAATATTATAAATCTTTGGATAACACTAGTGATATAAATATATGAATACTATTTGGATAACACTAGTGATATAAAGCTATGGATAATATTATAAATCTTTGGATAACACTAGTGATAGAAAGTTATGGATAACATGTCTGGGGAAACACTGCGTTGCTCCCTCAAACTGTAGGCACCTAACACACACACACACACACACACACACACACACACACACACACACACACACGAACAAAAAACCCCACCACAACAACAACAACAACAACAACAACACACATACAAATATGCACGAAGCTCACGACACTGAGAAATAGTAACCTCCGCCACATGTCGAGAGACAAACATAAAAAAACACCACACCAGTAAATGAACACGAGAGAAAAAGATTTTACAAGTACATATAGCACACAAGCGATTCAAGGATAAAGTGAAGACTGTGTCAATGTACAACGCGAGCAGTCAAACAACAGCATGATTATTGTACAATATGAGCAATAACATAGGATCCTGAAATTTAAAAAAAAGATTAAAAAAAAGGAAAAGAACATGAGTTATCAATGTATGGTGTAAATATGCTCCACATTAAGCGACTTTAAAGAACAAGATTAAAGAGAATGTACATGAAACCGACGATCAATATGAACAGTGAATAGTAATAATAATAATAATAATAATAATGGTTGTGCTGCTGCTGCTGCTGATAATAATAATAACAATAACAACAACAACAATAATAATAATAATAATAATAATAATAATAATAATAATAATAATAATAATAATAATAATAATGATAATGATAATAATAATAATAGGAGATTAATTGAAGAATGGAGTAACTATTATTGACGAAGAGCAATAAAAAAAATACAAAATAGTAATTTTATATCAAACGAAAAGACAAAGAATCAATGACGAGAGATCATAGATCCAGATTTGTTGAAAATAATGAAAAATTAAAAACATCAACCATAAGCTATCATAGGTCATAATGGGCGATTGATCATTCACATAGTGAAAACTGTGCAACATGAGCGATCAGAAAAGAAGAGAAAATCTTTTAGTCATTGTTATTTACAGGCAAGCTTACAACAGTGTGGCAATTAATTGTTGAAGTACAGTCAGTCAAAGAACATGTAGAAGATGGTAAAATATGAGCAATTACAGAAATCTGCACAATTAATGCGATCGTTTTAAAGATGAGAGAAAAACATGGCACTGCCTTAGAGAAATGAAACAACAATAAAAACAAAATGGTTACCAATTCTCCGCAAATAAACTGAACAGAATATAGATCTACACAACAACAAAAAGTAAAGATTTTTTAAAGGGAAATATAAAAGAAGCGCATATAATCCATTGAAAAATTGTGGGAATATTATCATAATATCCTATTCATATTATTTTAAATGTATCGAAGACAAGGAAAGTTGTAAGCCACAGAGAGAGAGAGAGAGAGAGAGAGAGAGAGAGAGAGAGAGAGAGAGAGAGAGAGAGAGAGAGAGAGAGAGAGAGAGAGAGAGAGAGAGAGAGAGAGAGAGAGAGAGAGAGAGAGCGCTACCAATTACACATACACTTCCAAATTCGGTGACAACAACATTCTACCTTGCTGTTGCGATCCTAAATATATTTCACGGATATTCATAAAAAAATTATTTCTAATATCACCATTGTTATGAACAGACTATAAATTAAATCAATCAATCAAATCAAAATTTAAAAACAAATTCTATTCTGAATAAAAAAACAAAGAATAACCCAACAACACAAGCTCAAGTTAGTACACTGTATGTATAATATTATAGAACATTGTTTATAGATTTCCACATGTGTTTTGAAATCAATGAGCCGTTAAAATATAAACAAAGTGCATTCATTTCGTGAAAGTGTTTAAATAATTAAAAAGCAACAACCCTATAACAGTACTGTCTTTTTCTTATTTGGGTCACACGACAGTTCGACAGTTGGGGTGCAATCGACAAGTGTGAGTAAAGAAGAAAAATATGCAAAATGTAAAACGCCTCAGTGCCTTTCTCCCCTAAAAAGAGAAACATATAATAAAAAAACATTAAAAAGATACAAACACATACAGACAAAAACCACCCCCACCCTAAAAACAACAACAACAACAACAACACACACACACACACACACACACACACACACACACACACACACACACGCACGCACACGCGCACACACACACACACACACACACACACACACACAACTATGAAACTGATCGTGTACTGAACTGTCATGCTTGTAAGCGTAATATTCAGGCTACAGATTCACAAAGTATACAAACTAAAAACGTAAGTTTATGATACCAACATAATATTGTTAAAATCTTTAATTCCATCTTTTTTTTCTCAGTCGTAAGGGTTAAAAAAGGGGTCAATTGTCACAAATATGCTAAAAGCACATAAAACAAATCTGTCAAGATAAATACTAAAATGCTCTTTGCTTATTTCTTTGGTATCAACAAAACAATCCTAGGGGCAACCGTCACAAATATGATAAAACCACATAAAACAAATAAATATATCAAGATAAATACTAAAATGCGCTTTGTTTATCCCATTGTTTTCAACAAAAAAACATCATATAGTCACACGTACAATAAAGCCACACGAAGAAAATCTATCAAGACAATTATTAAAATACGCTTAGATTTTCCATTCGTGTTCAACAAAAAATCATATAATACCAATGCAATAAAAGGTAGCGTACAACTGTGCCAAAGTTATTCACAGTCACACCCATCCACATCTCCCTCAGAGAAAATTCCAACCGACCATGGCTACAAGTCATGGGCATGCAATCATGGGTGCGTCCTAGACGGTCAACACGGGTGGTAGTAGTATGTGAATTAGACTAAACTCCTAAAACGATTGTCTGCTCAGCCTAATGTACATACTACTACCCGTGTTGACTGTCTAAGCCGCACTCATGAGTACACAGCCTGGATGCTCCATGAACTGAGCTAGTTAGCCAGTCCGTGCTTAGCCCTAGAATCAATGTGCCTTTGTCACGTCATGGTGGATTAACAGCATTCACACGAACACTAAAACACCTTTTACAGTTGATGAATAAGAATTAGAATCTGTTCTATTCTGTGGTGACATTGAAACGAAAGAAAACAAAGATCAAGTACATAGCTCACTTCGATCATCGATAGAAAGGGTATTTCTATTCGTTTTACTTTAGAAGAAATGTGTAAGCAATGCCGTCAGTCAGGCAAGAGATTGGCTTGGATTTTGAAGCAGGCTTCAATGCGTGATTTGAACAAAAGTTATTTGCAACGCAGCATGGTTACTGATTTCCATATACATATTAAAACGTATACACCTACTAACTGTTATGAAAAAGTATTGTTAAGAAACATCAGGCTATTTACTATTAATTGGGATTCTTTGATTCTGTCAATTGGGGTTAGAGCTAATTGTTGTCATTCATATAATTATGTAATCTGGAAATTGGAGCACGGTCAAATGAAGTAGTACATTAATCAGTAATGTTTTAGTCATAATGTATACTAAAAACAAACAAAAACATGTTAAAGTAGTCTGTTAATCATAAAGTGTACTTAAAAATTAAGTAAATGAAATAAAGATTTGTCACGTGTGTCCTTGCAAGTATCCAAGCGCGCACACACACACACACACATAAACATATTTGGTTACTGTCATAATCCATGGTTCATATCAAAAGAACTAAATACATTCTACAAAAAACAAAGGTTTCTGCACCATCAGTCATTAACACTAATAGATACGGGCAGGGCAACCTTTACATTGAAACTTGACACAAAACCAGTCATTTGTTTGCCAAATCAGCTTTATTGAAAGAAAAGTGTAAACCCCCAATGAAACCTATACTTGCGCTTTTTGCTTTAAAAACAAGAAAAAAAGGGTTGTCTGATGATTATTAAAATAGTCAGCACACATGTTATGCCGTCAAATGGAGACTATGAAGGTATGTAAATTCACTCACAAATAATACACCACTTGAGAATGGCTTTGGTTCTGTTGAACATCACACATCATTAAAAGAAAAAGTAGTGGCTTTCCAAACAATGGGATACAAAAATACAAAAATATGATATTTATTTACAAACGCCAGCCACATCATCCTGTCAGTTTTGACCTCTCTGCGTATATGTGGCGTGTTGATGGAGCAAAATCAAACAAACAAAAAATCTACAAATTTGAAAAAATCGAGTCTTTGGTTGAATCTTAGAAGAAGAAAAAATATCCATGAATAACGTAACAATAAGCAACTGTCAAAACGTTCAATGAATCAATGGTGTTAAAAGGAATATAAAACAAAAACAAATTAAAACAAAACGCACAGCTGCAAAAAAACAACGTACGCGCACGCACAATCGCACGCACGCACGCACACGCACACGCACACGCACACACACACACACACACACACACACACACACACACCTCTACATATCGCTAAGTTTCCAACTAATTTTCAACATAGGATTACCAGATAGTCTTGTTAGAAGTAAAGACAAGAACAACAAAACAAATGGACTAATGAAAGAAGAAACAACAACTACAACCACCACAGCTCCCCAGAACAACAACAAAACAACCACAGCCCCCCACAACAACAACAAAACAACCACAGCCCCCCAGAACAACAACAAAACAACCACAGCCCCCCACAACAACAACAAAACAACCACAGCCCCCCACAACAACAACAAAACAACAAAAAAGAAGAAAAGGAAAACCAAGCTAACGCTGGACATAGTTTCCATGAAATCCCATTGTAGTTGAAAACCTCCGCAATTGATGAGTACGAATAATTGATGAGTACAAATACCTAGGCACAGTTTTAGACAAGAAACTTACTTTTGATAAACACATTGAGCATATACATAAGAAGAGTGAGTCCAGGATCTTTTGTTTACAGAGGCTAAGGAATATTAGTGTCTGTTCAGATATTCTTCAAACTTACTACCGATGTTGCATTGAATCTGTTCTTACTGTGCCATTTATCTGTTGGTATGGAAGCTTGAGTGTAAAACGTAAGCGCGTGTTGAGTGATATGGTGAATGTGTGCAGTAACGTTGTGGGTGCAAGGCAGAGTGGTATGCAAGAGTTGTATGACAGATCAAGAAAGCCAGGAAAATTATTAATGATAACAGTCATTTTCTGGCAAAATACCATGAAGTGTTGCCATCGGGCCGTCGATACAGAACTCTAAAACTGAAAATAAGAGCACAGAAAACTTTCTTACCAAGATCAATTCATCTGTTGAACTCTTAATGCACTGCATCGAGTGATTGTTTTGCTGAGCAGCCTGTCCATCTCCTTGGGATTGAATTTGTGCAAGCCTATCTGTAGTCCCCTTGTTCTACAATAGATTACTGCTGTGTATGTCCTTGACTAAATTGTCTGTGTAGAGATGGTGTAGGTACTATTATTGCTGCATTTTTAAGCGTTATTCTTGCCTCGTTTTTCAACTGATTATGTCTTGATTTAAAATGTATTTTAAATGTATTTTTAAAATGCGTTCTGCTTTTACTGGAGTATTTGTTCGTATTCGTCCAGTTTGTTAATTACAATATCGCAGTGTTATTAGTTATTAGTTTATATTATTTAATTGTTGTTGATAAATGTGTTTATTGTTGTTTTTCTTATGTGCACCTGGCTGCAATGCCTGTTATGAGATAATAAAGATGATTTGATTTGATTTGATTTGAAGTCCGTGGTTAGAACAGTAAACAGAATTCGGCAAAGGTGCAGATTACACCCCCCCCCCCCCCCCCCCCCCGCCCCCCCCCCCATTAAACTGTTCTTTCTGGGGGTTTTCAGTCTTGCCTTTCTTACTGCAGTTTGTGTTCTATATTTAAAAGTTAATTTTCACCCATTTAAACAATTACCAATATGCATTTGCTAATAGACTCTAGTACAATATAAAGGCGCGGCGGAAGACACGCTATGGCCCAAGAGGTTGAATCTGCATCTTAACCCATAATTCAGACATGTTATTTTAGAATCCCCGGTTATCATGTTTTGTTTCACTGCAAACTGCAAAACTGTAACCTTCACCTCATCCAACTGCTGCTTTTGTGACTTCCTTGAATTTGCCCACAGACGTTTTCCAAGATAGCAACCAAATAAAAAAACAATAAAACACACACACACACACACACACACACACACACACACACACACACACACACACAACAAACAAACATCCCACCAGCACAACAGCCTAACACTTAATATTCTGGAATTGTCCAATACAAAAAATAAAAACAAAGCAGATGAAATCAGTGTGTTATATGCGTCTTTAAACAATTATGTATACCCAAGAGTAGTCTTATAGGCGATCACTCTCTTTCCGCTAAAGTTGTCCAACAAAGAATTAAAAGAACAAATTGATTTGATAAATATTTGTCCCCTAAAAAAGACACACAAAAACACAACTAAACCCCCCCCCCCACACACGCACATACACATACACACATGCACGCACGCGCGCACGCACGCACACGCACACACACACACGCACACGCACACGCACACGCACACACACACACACACACACACACACACACTCACACACACTGTCTTTCTTCCTTTTAGCAGAACTTCCCTCCACGCTTCTACCCCAGACAAAAAGTGGGCCAAGGGTTAATACAAGCGTAGATACCGCGCTTTGCTGGAAACGGGGTGTCATCGTTATGGGGCACTGGCGTAATCGATGTAAAGAATTATTCCTTGAACAGTTTATCAACGTCATCATTATATTCTTAATTCCGCAAGCATATTTAATGGGCAAACAATACAATAACATTCAGAGCTTTAACGTCCAGAGGGCGCAGATCAAATAAACCGAAACAAACAAAAATGAAATAAAAGTAGCGAATACTGTTCTTCCATACAGACTGCTCCGCATTGATTTATGAACAGCAACAAAGATTGCGATAACAACACCAACATTAACAATGTCAACAACAAATTCAACATACTGAACAAAACAGATGCTCTGAGAAAGGTGTTACATTGTGCCGTTACATGTTGTTTCCATATAAATAACAAATTAATGTAGGATTGGTTGTTTTAATTCGAAAGACAGCACAAACATGATGATATTGGAAATATTGTTAGGCTGGATATGGATGGGACGAGCAGCGTCGAATGCTAAGCAATGAGTGCGTGCAGGGGAAAACAAAGAACACGAATAACCAAGGTTTAAAAAATGACATGATTTTTTATTTATTTAGGTTTTTTTTTTTCCTTTTTTTTTTTTTTTTTTTTGGGGGGGAGAGAGAGAGAGAGAGCAACAGAGAGAGAAGAGATGAGAGAGAGAGAGAGAGAGAGAGAGAGAGAGAGAGAGAGAGAGAGAGATTTGAGAGAAGCCTATTCTTCCAATCTGTCCTTGGGACAAACAGAACCAAGAGAGAATAAAACAGAAAGAGAGGAGAGAGAGAGAGAGAGAGAGAGAGAGAGAGAGAGAGAGAGAGAGAGAGAGAGAGAGAGAGAGAGAGAGAGAGAGAGAGAGGAGAGAGAGAGAGAGAGGAGAGGAGGAGAGAGATAGATAGATAGATAGATAGAGAGAGAGAGAGAGATAGAGAGACAGAGAGAGAGAGAGAGAGAGAGAGAGAGAGAGAGAGAGAGAGAGAGAGAGAGAGAGAGAGAGAGAGAGAGAGAGAGAGAGAGAGAGAGAGAGAGAGAGAGAGAGAGAGAGAGAGAGAGAGAGAGAGAGAGAGAGAGAGAGAGAGAGAGAGAGAGAGAGAGAGAGAGAGAGAGAGAGAGAGAGAGAGAGAGATTAAGTGTAAAACAATCTCTTCAGGATCTTCCAGTGGCACTGATATTACTTTGTACAATAATCAATAAAATCTTGGGTCAATAACTTTCAATATATACGTAAACTACTGACAAGTGTGTACATTCAATCTCCTTTGAAAAATGGTTATATTGGCAACACAGCTTATATATGACACCACTTTAATTAACAGTGTACAAAATACTCATGGTAATCATGACACGAATATTGATACTCCTAATTTTAAAATGATCAATCAATAAAATTAATTAATCAATAAATAAGGACAACTTGTGATACTTAAATGGGCTCCGCGTGATCAAGCAAATATTTGACGGATCATAGTTGCTCAAAAGCACAACCGTGCATGTTCATGGAAGAAGAAGAAGAAGAAGAAGAAGAAGAAGAAGAAGAAGAAGAAGAAGAAGAAGAAAAAAAAAAAAAAAAAAAAAAGAAGGAGAAGGAGAAGAAGAAGAAGAAGAAGAAGAAGAAGAAGAAGAAGAAAGAAGAAGACAAAGGAGAATGAGGAGAAGAAGAAGAAGAAGAAGAAAGAAGAAGACGAAGGAGAATGAGGAGAAGAAGAAGAAGAAGAAGAAGAAGAAGAAGAAGAAGAAAAAGAAGAAAAAAAAGAAGAAGAAGGAGAAAGAGAAGAAGAAGAAGAAGAAGAAGAAGACAGAGGGGAAAGAAGAAGAAAAAGAAGAAGAAAAACACTTGTACCACATGCTGGGTGAGACTTAAGCAGCGGCCACACTGCATACGATTTGACCTCATTGCGATATGTTTGTGACGATGTCTGTGAGTCATGATTCACGTGAAATACTTCCGTCAAAAATAACTACTATTTTTATTCACTATACCGGGGCAGTGGGTGGATGCCTCGTGCCTCCATACGGGGAGCTGGACGACCCTGACCCCTCCACGAGTCTCTCCCCGTGGGGATACCGGGGGGATCTTTTGTAAAAATAGTTCCCCCACCTTCTGGAAGTTCTGTGCTTGTAACTTCCTCTAATCTGCCACTCTCTTTGACTCTGCCTTTTCCATTTGCTTTCTATCATCTACTATTTTTCTGACTTATTGGCCCATTCACGTACCTGCCTTTTTTCAAAAACAATCTTCCAAATAATGCTTCTCCTTTGAGCTCCTCCGAAATCGGAATGTGTCGGCTGTACGCAGCGGGGAGACCAGTGAAAACTGAAAACCGGACACATACGTATCTTACCCATTATGGCCATATGGCCCGGGAACGCAGAAGAAGAAGAATTCACTATACTCACGTAGAACACAATATTCGAATCAAATAAAACGTCTGATATTAAAAAACAAGTTATTTTATCAGATTCGTGTACGGGAGACTACAAACATAGTGAACATAACTAGAGGGATTTCATCAGATTTACTTAGACACTAGAATTTCACGTCAATCACGCCTCACAAATGTCAAAATCGGATCGCAGTGAATCGAATCGTATGCAGTGTAGTCGGTCGACGACGAAAATGGAGTTTTACGTCCTCTTGGTCTGAATCAGACACATATGGGACATTTGTAAATACAAATATGGTGGGAACAATACTGGAGGCAATGCCCGGAGGCAGTACGAAACCAGTAAAGTCCCGATTTTATTTTTTTTAATACAGATAGGTGTAGCGGTAACCACGCCTCGGTTAAACATCATCGGCTATGGAACCGCTACAAGTATTTAATAATTAATATACAGTGTAGTCGGTCCTTTATAGAGCAATCCTTTATAGCCATTGGCTAATAGTCACGTGATCTCGCCAACAAGTACCCCCCCCCTCTCTCTCTCTCTCTCTCTCTCTCTCTCCCTTTCTCAGCAACAAGTATACAAAGCGGCATATTTTCATCAAGTGAACCTAAGAAAGTACAATAAGATAAAGAGAAATGTGTCACTCGAACGAAAAAACAATACTTCCAACAGGGAAAGAAAAATCACATTGGAAATATATTGAAAACAAATTGACATTCCGGACAACTGCTTTCTTCTTTGGGGATAAACAGCAAAGCAGATAGTGTATCGATGCCAACAATAACAGTAAAAAAAACAATAACAAAAACAACAACCAACCAACCAAAGAAACAGAAAAAAAGGTAGAGGAAGACGCAACTTGCAACTATGACGCTACATCATTTTGTAGACCACGTTTCGTACTGTGTATAGCTAGCTGGGCACCAACAATCGTGCATTATAACATCATTATGGGCAGCAACAACACCAAATAACAGTGCTCAAAAAGGATATCATATCGCAACGGGCTTTTTATGTCCGGGTCAACTCGCTTTGATGACGAAACAGCACGGAAAAGGTTCAAATAACCCGATGACGTCAAGTCACGTGATGCACGGTCAAAGGTTCCTGAACATAGGGATAGACTACAGGAACTAAGGATTAGCAAATGTTTTTCATAGACACAAATCGGCAAAGATGCAGATGAACACCCCCCCCCCCCCCCCCCTCCATTTGATCGGTTCTTTCCGGTTCTTTCCAGTCTTGTCTTCCCTATTGAGCACTTCAACCTCCACCGGTTTCTATATTTAAAGTTAATTTTCATCCATTTACAACAATTAACAATATGTATTTTGCTACTAGTACAACATAAAGGCGCGACTATAAGCCCGCTATTACCCAAGACGTTGAGGGGGGTGTTGAATCTCCATCCTAACCCAAACATCTACTGCAGTAGTATTTTAGCAAAACAACCCTCTTGACACTACTCTGCAGCTTTTTAAGCAACTTATTTCTGACTTACGTTGTTTTTCTATGGAGACTAAGTTCATTGTTTTGAAACAATAGGAATAGGCCATAATTATTTTTCAATCGTGCTTCTTACATTGTTATGATTTAAAAACAAAATACTACAATCCTCTTTTCAGTTTTATTTTGAATCATGAAGAAAACCCAAGAGTTTGTAACCGTAGACATTACTGTATTCTCTTCAAAGTAACAAGAAACGTTTGTTTTAAGTTACCCGAGCATGTTACATCAAAAGCACCCACTTTTTCACTTTGTTGGGATATCATCTAAACTTTAACAACATTAGTTCTTATTTTAGTCTTCCCTTCTGACTTAAATAACATTTCAACCCTTCTCTGTTAGTTTTTGTTCCAAGTATGGAGCTTTTGTTATTTTATTTTAAAAAACCCACAAATATTACAGACATCAAATTTGTGATTGTTTTTTTTTCCCCTTGAATATCTGATACCCTCTTGAAATAAGAGAGAGAGAGAGAGAGAGAGAGAGAGAGAGAGAGAGAGAGAGAGAGAGAGAGAGAGAGAGAGAGAGAGAGAGAGAGAATTTATTGAATAATGTACGGGCAACTGCTTATTTAAATCACCTACATAAATTATGAATGCAAGCTGTAGAGGACAAAAAACCCATACCATTTTATCCTGTAAAATATACTTTCTAGCGGAAACAGCCTCCCGAACTTGCATTCAAACAAAAGACATGGAATAAAATATTTATTTGCTTACACTCACAAAACCCAAAGTTATTATAATATCACGACAACGCGTTATCCATAATGTATAATGTAAAATTCTGCGCATGAAATAAAACCACAAAATTAATGTCCGTTTACTGACTCAACATCGAGCAGATGAAAACAAACAGGAAATAAGTAGCGAACATTGAATAAAATACAGTAAACACACACACACAATTGCAAAACGAGAAGAAAAACACACACAACAAAAACAAAAAACAATTTGAAAAACTCCAAAAATAAATCAAAAGTGGATTGACTTTTGTAAACGTGCCACATGAGAGAACCCAGTTATAATAATTATAAAATATACAAAATTTATTTCATATCTTTGCAATAATAATATCTTTATCATTGTTTCCTTAATTTTGTGGAACATCAAACAAATGTCTTCGCCCTCGGAGGAGGACCTCGCCCACGATGGCTCCGCGACTAAGAGAACAGTGTCGTCAGTAGAGGGCGTAGTAGGCGGTGTCCTGAACAGGCTCTACTGAACTCCACCGAAGTGACTCAGCAGCAGTGCAGTGTCTCCTCGGTTGGTTGCCTCCTGACGGCCTAACATGGATTCGCTCCTCTTGGACTGCTGGTCTCGGATTCTGCGACCTGAACGTGCGGAGGTGTGGCTGTGAATTGGGACTCGGAATGAGCGGCGTGGGGGCAACGCCACTGTACGGCCCAGAAGATGGGACAGCAAAAAACAAAACAACAAAACCCCAACAAGAAGTGTGTTGTCGCGGAACAGACAGTTTTCTCCTATTTGTTTTTCTACGTTGCGATACGTTAAGTTGAAAATAATGCAAGTCATAATTATGTAGCATATCAATAATGAAAACAGCACCCATCTGTCTTTGTGTGATTCTAAATTTACATCGATGCTGCCCCTACGTTCATAACAGTCACTTCTGAAAACCATTACAAAGACACCATTTAACTAATTACAATGCATCTATTTTAATGTGAACAATACAAACCCCCCACCTTATCAGTCATAGAAAAACACCATTTGAACCCTTTTTCGAGGATGTAGAAGACAGTGAAATATAAGTTTTATGTCCTCCGGCACCGGCAGGGGCACATGTAGAAGACAACGGTTCTACTCCTTCTCTTTCACCCATTCCACCCCACCCCCTACCAATATAGATAAAACACCGGATATATCTTTATGGTGCATTTGAAAATTGAAAACATGGGTATCGTCCTATCAACAATAAGAATTCCCCACTAAGCCATTAAATAGATTGTCAACCACACTATTCCCCACTCCTGTTGATAATGAGAAATCACCAGTAAGCCATTTAAAAGGTATCTAATTGACCACTACACTACCCCTTACCAATACAAACCCCATTAAGCAATTTATAATGCATCGAATTGATAACGATATTATCCCCCCACTCCTGCTGATAATGTGAAATCACCAGTAAGCCATTTATGATTAATCTAATTGATAACAATAACCCACCATCCCCTCCAACTAATAAGGAACATTCACCCATAAGCCACTTTGCATGTAATTGACAACACTGCTACACCCCCACCCCCATAATAACGAGACACCCCCCACATCCCCAAAATGTGTCAACTGCTTTTGACAATAAAGTTTCAAACTGATCATTTCGCCTAAAATCAAATTAAATACTGATCGTTCAAGTAATCAGACTTTTCCAATGTGTGTACCGGTGTAACAATAAAGTTTATTCAACATACAAAGCGAATACGTCATGATGTATCTGCCTGCTCGTCATCTGTAGTAGTAGTAGTAGTAGTAGTGGACAGGGAACTCCGGGGACAGCAAGCAGGATTCAGACCAATGCGCTCCTGTGCTGAACAGATTTTCACGATGCGACATATCATCGAAAGCTGCAACGAGTTCCAGGTGCCCCTTGCAATCAGCTTCATTGACTCTACTAAGGCATTTAACAGCATCCACAGGCCTTCGTTGTGGGGCATCATGAGAGCATATGGCATACCACCGAAAGTTGTCTCGGCCATAGAGAACATCTACAGGAACTCGAGATGCTGTGTCAGAACAGACGATGGCTACAGTGACTGGTTCGAGGTGCTGACGGGGTCCGTCGAGGCTGCCTGTTGTCTCCACTTCTCTTCGCGCTGGCAATTGATTGGGTACTGAAGACAGCTACTCACGAAAAGGGCATTGAATGGCTTGAGGGACGTCGCCTCTCAGATGTGGACTTTGCGGATGACATTGCTGCACTAGCCAATGACACGCAGGACCTGCAGTCACTTGTCAGGGACATCAGTGGCAGTGCTGACAGCATTGGCCTCAACATCAGTGCCAAGAAGACGAAACACATGCTAGCTGACCACACCCTTCTCCATCTGGGGTGTTTATTGGACAGAACGAGGTAGATGTGGTCCAGGATTTCACCTACCTGGGCAGTTACATCAGCGGCACATGGACAAAGAACTCAACTGTCGCATAGGGAAAGCAACAGCAGCTTCAACCAGCTGTCAAAGATCTGAGAAGCAAGAATCTCTCACTCCACATGCAGCTGCGCGTCTACAACTCTAATGCCCTGTCCACCTTGGTTTACAGCTGTGGAACCTGGCACTTAAAATCTAGTCACTAGAAGAAGCTGAACGCATTTGAAAATAAAGTGTCTCGGGAAAATCTTAGACATCAAGTGGAGTGACTTGATCACAAATGAAGAGGTGAGAGAGTGCACAAAGCGAGTTCCAGTAGCCAACATCATCTTCAGACACCGTCTCAGTTGGCTGGGCCACATCGCTAGGCTGCAACTATCTAGACCTGCAAACATGGTTCTCAAGTGGATCCCAAAGGGACAGAGGAAAAGAGGGAGGCCAAAGATGAACACGTGTCAGACAGTGGAGCGAGACCTTCAGGTGGCGAACAGACGCAGGAGCGATGACACCAGACTGACTAGGAGCCGTTGGAGCGCCCTGGCTGCCTCACGCGTCGCACGATGCGAGAGTTTCTAAGTCTAAGTAAGTCATCGTCTTTAGGCAGAATGTTTGGGCAAAAAGTGACACATTCAAGCAGGTTAAAGATTGAGTGAATGATAGATGCAAATCAGATGATGTCACAAATTGTGTTCTTCATTATAGCAAAAAACCCAAGTCAAATGCCAACCGTTTATCATAAAGCTACAACTTAAAAGTAAACCCACAAAATGTCCTTGATAATGATTTGAACGAAACCCAAAGTGCACAAAACCTATTCTCGTAAATATTGATTCAAAACAAAACTACGATGTAAAAAACAACAAAATATTGTCTCTTCAAACAATGATAAAAACACAATGAATAGGTCCGTACTCTGCAGAAAGATGCAGATAGATGAGTGGGTCTAACTGTGCTTAAATCACCGACACAATCCATTCCTATAATTGATGAAATTATATTAATACAACATACCATTTTTGTTACCAAGCTTGCTGTAATAAAAACCAATAAATTGCAATAATAAATCAGCTTTTCTGCAGCGACAAGTAACAGTCCGAGAATGTAAAACAAAATAAAACGCGTCAACCAATTAAAGCTGGTGTGCAAGTATATAAATATAAAACAACTTTCGGGTCATTTGTTTTCTTAGTCCCTATTATGCTTGTTCCATCTAATAATAATTATAGTCATAACTGTTACGGATGCATAAAAGGTTACACCACACATTGAGAAAATGAGTTGAATTATAACCATACGCGTGATTGAGTGGAACAAATGGAGGAAGTGCATATCAATATTTGTGTTTCCACAAAATGTGATAAATCAACTTAAAGACCACATGGCATGAACACGAATTAATGTAGACCTTATGTAGCACGACTCACCAATAAGAATGTGCTCGCACCACAAAAATGACAAAATAATGTGACCGGATCTTGGTAGCTAAAAAACAAAAGTGGCTCAGGTTCGCGTTCAAGCCTAGAGAGTTCCGTGCTTAGGCAATCAATAAGAACAAAACAACCCAACAACAACAACCCAACAACAACAACCCAACAACAACAAGCAAACAAACAAAACACATCCAGTTTTGTCAGTTATGGGCCAGAATCCTCCATTACGAGACGAAACAAGTATGTCCACCGCAACATACACTAATAATAATAATAATAATAATAATCATGATGACATCTCGGGTGACGGTACATAGCTGCGCTGGTCTCCTTTGTATGCAATTCTGGAAGGCACAGGGGCTGACTCCCGTTAGTGTCGTTGTCTCCCAGGTGTAGGTGTAGTCTTCTCCGTTGGACTTTATATTGATTCCTTCTTTTCCTCATATCATTAAAACAAATGCACATTTCTCTCTAAAAACATATCTGTCCAACGTCTTATGAACCACAGTTACCTGTCCACATACTGGGTTTCATACACTCCCGACTCTACCATTATTGTGTCCCCCTCTTTGGGGGCAAGACACGGTAATTTTCAGAGAATTCTCTGAATTTAGAGAAAAAGTGAATACAGAAAATCAAATGTCAGAAGAGGTATTAAGCTTGAGCAGATGCCCTTTCCCCAAGTTTGAACAGTTTGACATAATTAGTCATCTTCAAGAACAAGTGCCCCCCCCCCCCCCCCCCCCGATCACCCTAAAGGATTTTTAATCCCTTGGTGACAACATCTCCTGGAATATAAACCGCTTCTCCTTGTTTACCATGCCTGCCCTCTCTCTCACTTCTGCTACTTTCACAATAGCCTTGAATACCATAAGAAAAAAACAACCCATCTAAAGGCTTTGCCCGATTCGGTTATAGAAACGCACATGTACTATTTAGAGATAGACAACGATGAAACAATGACCGCTAAGTCCTTGCAAATACAGGGGTGAACAAAGGGGGTGAAGGCAAATGTATCTGGGCAATAAGAATCCTCAACATTTCGCGGCTTAGACACACACTTCTCCTGGAAGAAGAAAAGTTACACATTAGTAGAAACAAAATTCCCCAAAATCACCATTTTGAATAATATCTACTAGTTGTATATAAACATATCTGCGGAAATTCAAGATTAGTGTACACAGTGTTGATCCATAAACTAGCTGCGGTTAGAGAGAGAGGAGCAACAACCACCCACCGATGCCACGACTGTTAACGTCTCCTGGTACGGTAAGCACGCGTGCAGTTAACACGGGTAGTAGCATGTAGATTAGCATCATCAGACAACCGCTGTTGGTGGTGGGTTGTACTACTTTACACGTTACTACCCGTGCTAGATGCCTAAGACGCACTCATGATTACCGTTCCTGGTGGTCAAAGAAAGAAGGGGGCGTGTACTCACGGGTGCGTCTTAGACAGTCAACACGGGTAGTAGTATGTAAATGAAGCTGAACAGCCAATCGTTTTGGGCGTTTAGTCTAATCTACATCCCTTTCACCTTAGGGAGAAAGGCGGCAGAATGGTTAAGACGTTCGCCTGCCAGATGTAATGCATGACTGCAACGTGAGTGACCCGGGTTCAAATCCCGGCCTCGCCCTTTCTCTTTCTAGTTCGACTAACAGGAAAATCGAACTGAACGTCGAGTCCTACGGATGGGGACCTAAAGCTAGTCTGACCTGTGCGCTTTACGTAACAGATATCCCGTTGCCTGGTATGGCCAAATTGATAGCTAGGTTTCCCAAGTCTGCCCACACCCCCTCCTCACCCTGACCCCCCAAAAACATTTTCTTTTAATTGGGCAGACGCTGCGCTTGCGGCGACGCGCTCTCCGGGGAGAGCAGCCCGAATTTCACAAAGACTTAGTGACTTGAATATACCAAATACTACCCCGTGTTGACTGTCTAAGACGAACTCATGATTACACGCCCGGATGTGTAAAGCACCACTGTTCCAAGAGAGAAGTCCGTGGCATGCAGCATTCCAAGGAGAGTGGACAACGTTGCTGCACTAACGGAGGCTGAAGCGGACACTGACCACTTGGACATGACGGGACACTCATTAAATAGCGGGATTACACCGCACGCGCGGGCAGACAGACAGACAGACACACATGCACACACACAGGCCCAAAAAAGGGCCACTGCTTGATTCGTAGAACTATGCACGCCATACAACAGAGGGCACGAATGAGCTGACTCTCTTTCTCTCATTAAAGACCCACTGAGCCGGCTGGATGAAGTCCCTTGGTTTTATTCTGGGTCGGTGTGGCTCAAATTCAGACTTTCCTCGCATACGATCGAGGCTGCTCTTTAAAGTGATGTCTCGTTTTTGTGCATGAGGACTTTTGTATGGGAGCAACATTTGGTCAAAATAAGATTTCGTACCAGCTATAAGAGGGAAAACACGTGAAAACCGTGATTTTGACACATGACGTACTAGGTCTTTAAAGACCCACTAACTCAGCAAGATTAACTCCCTTTGGGGTTTTTTTCGGGGTAGGTATGATCCACATACAAGTCCCCCCCCCACACACACACACACACGATCGAGGCTGCTCTTTAAAGTGACGTCTCGTTTTCATGTATGGGGGAATTTGTATGGGAGTCAAACATGGTGAAAATAAGATTTCTTACCAGCGAGAGAGGGAAACACGTGAAACCCGTGATTTTCACTCATGGATCTTTAAGGAAAACAAAATGTCTGGACAAGGGCATTAATAAAATATTAAAAGGTCACTAAGAGCGTGGGACAGAATTGTCAGAATCATAAGATACGAGTCCAGGAATAGGAAGAGATGGGATGTGGAGAGGGGGGTGAACGAAAATGAGAGAAAACCAGAGGAAGGGTGGGGTGGGGGTTGGGATTAAAGGTTCAGAACAGGGTTATTAACGCTTAAAGACAGCAGTCATTTTGTTGGTGTTAGGGCACCTTTTTGTTTTGTCTGCATGCTTTCATAAACATTATACGTATTTCGTAGGCCCTATCATGTTCATGTGCATGCAGGCATATGATTAAAAAATATGACCAATAACTGTTAAAAAACAATGTACCTGATATTAAGAACAAACACAAAAAATCAATTTAACACGATTTAAAGTAAAAAAGCAAAAACAAGCAAGAGCACACGCCTCCCCCCTCTCACCCCCCTCCCGTGTCCCCTCCTGCACACGCACACGCTACAGACAAGACATTCCATGGACAACGCATACCGTAAACAGATCTTCAAGCGATCATGAATACGTTTGATGGACAAAAATAATAAAAGCAAAAATCGGATCGACTCATACAGAAATCGTCGTGTATGAAGTGAAGCTTTACTATTACGTGTCATTACTAAAAGAACCGATGAGAATCATATTCAAAACGTAAACATAATTTCCAACATAAGCAGCTGGCTATTCCAATTTTTGCATGGGATTCTTAAGACCTGAAAACGGATAATAATGGGATGATAAAAGGGGAAATACAAAGTAACAAAACCAGACCAGAGAAAACATAACACACCTGCAAATCTTAGTAAGATTTAAATTTATGAATTTCCATGCAACACACACACACACACACACACACACACACACACACACACACACACACACACACACACACACACACACACACACACACAAACCCACAAAAAAACCCTGCAAAAACCTCCGAGAAAGCAAAACGATACAAGGACAGCATTTTGAGCCAGACACAAAAGACATAAGCATGAATTCTTCGAAATAGAACATTTGTTTCCGCTTTGGCTTAATAAGAAACTGCGATGAAAAGCATTGAATTGAAACGCTCAATATGATTATCTCATAAACAAGGTCAACATAAGTTCCATAAATTAATTATATTTAATTTCCAATGTACGTACTTCGACCTCAGCCAAACCCATATGGTCACCCCAATCCCTCACTTGGCGCCGTAACCATGAGTGCGTTTTAAACAGTTAACACGGGCATTAACATGCAACTTAGACTAAACCGCCAATTGCTTGGCCAGTTTAGTCTATTGTTTTGCATTTTACTACCCGTGTTAACTGTGTAAGGCGCATTCATGATTACAGTACCTGGTGAAGCGATAACACACAAACAAAACAAACAAACAAACAAAGCGACATTTGGTTCCATGTAAGCAATTTGTCAGATAATGTCTTCGGCTAACCTTTGCCTAAAGACGCGGATCCGAGATTTAGGCAAGCAAGAGAAAGTGCATTACAAAAACAAAATGCGATTTGTAAATGAACATTATTTCCACTGTCCAGCATATTTTATGATAGTTCACTGCCTTGTTGATATGTTAATTATCACAATAATAATTTTTTTGAAATGCACGCTGTCTTAGTAAAGCAAAGAAACATGGGGTTGAGCAATATGCATAGGTACTAATCATTCAATCAGGAAATAATTTATATTTTTGCCGGTTAAAGTGAGTTGCTTGGGTCAGTATTATTCTAATATTTTATTCTGGTAATACATTGAGAGACATCTTGGTATAAACGGGATTCCTGTTAATGATGTAACGAAACTCTATAACACTAAGGCCCCAAGTGTACAAGAACGTAAAAACTCGGATACCACGTAAATGTCGGACTTTTGCTGACCATACAGTTCCAGAAGAACGCGTTGGGACGCGATTCCGCTATGTCTCGTTCCAAATTTTGCTTTTGAAAGCTGATTTTGAAAGCAAAATGTGTGAAATTTCGTTACAAATTTGGGTCGTCTGCTTCGCCCGAGTGCGTCGAAAATTACCGAATCTATCTTCGGAAATCACGAAGAGTGCCGACCTGTGGTTTCGTAATTTCGCCCTTTTCTTGCCCTTTTCTTTCCCGTCCTTTACTTTCCGGCTGTGTGATGTTGGCCAACTTTGTGGTACGGGGAACTCTCTTACATTCATTGTTTATATTGTTTATATTCATTGATACTTGTCTTCATGTTGATTATTCTTGGCTTGGTGTTTATCTGTATGTTAGTGTTTAGGCCTTTGTCCAGCGCTTTGAGCACCCTGCAAAGGGAGTTAAGCGCTCTATAAATAACCATTATTATTATTATTATTATTCACAGACAGCATATTATAATAATTTATTATGTTCTATCAATGTAACATTGAATATATTATCTTTGCATTTCAAACGTTTTATTTCTGGATCCGTACGAAGAACGGGTGTAACTAGTAGAGTGACGTCTTGGTGGGTTCAAATAGATATCTATTGATAAGGAAACGTGCTGTTTTTATTGATTTCACGAATTGTGTGTAAAACATACATGCGATTAGGTTGTTGTTTGTTGTGGATGAACAGAATTGAACTGTCCATATCGCGTGGCCGATGTGTGGTATGGTGATGAAAGCAGAGTCACTTGTTAGTGCAACAAGTGGGGTTTTTGTTGTTCAAAGGACATGTTTGTTATTTAAAAATATAGGCCTACGTCTTTTGATGATGGAATGAGCTGTTTCATTTCAGTTCTGCTACTATCCGTTCCTTTCTTATCTTATTATATTCTTCCTTCAATTTCTCAATCCAAATTTAACATTTTGTTGTATTAGATAAGAGAAACCATTACCTATGCTCGCATTGATATACAACGCGCATGGCAAAGCTGACTTATTTCACCATGCAATCGACAGTTAAGGTGTGTGTGTGTGTGACTGTGTGCGCACGCGTGTGTGCGTACGTGTTCTACATGTGTGTGTGTGTGTGCCTGTACTATATGTGTATGCGTGTCTATACTACATGTGTGTGTGTGTGTGTGTGTGTGTGTGTGTGTGTGTGTGTGTGTGTGTGTGTGTGTGTACGCGCGCGCACATGCAATAAACTATGTATATCTAAATTGTGAGTGTGTGAAATTCAGCTTAACGTCCTACGGTCTGGAACAGACACATATGGGACATCAGTAGATATACAGATGGTGGGAACGATCCTGGAGGCAATGCCCAGGAAAGTTCCGAAGTTCTAACAATACAGATGTGTAAAGGCCTATAGGTCTACAGAAGAACATGTCTAAACTTTTTCACTTCACATAATTAGTATCCACCTGACACATTGTGAAAACGTTTACGAGCATTACACGATCAGAACACTTCTTATTTCCTGCGTTACAAATGTCACTAGTCATAATTATACAAAAAACATAATTATACTTTGCACACAGTGGTCCTGCTGTGGGCATTTCTTTCCTGTCCGTATATTAAAAAAAGCTAACAAACTAAACTGACCTAATACACACGCATAAATCGAAGTTGAAGGAAATTGGATACGGATTCAACGTAAAGGATAGAAAAATAATAATTGTTAATATAATCGCAATGTAATGAACATACAATTGGTATCTTTACAGTCACTCTACTTTCGTATACTCTAGAAAGTGGAATAATGGGCCAAATAGAAATGTACAAAAACCCAAACGAACAACAATAAGAAGCGTGATATACCCCTTTTTAACCTGAACTTTTCCCAGGGTCAGTGTTATTGTTACTTAGATGGGATGGATATCTTAATCCTTCAGTGTCTGTCTGTGTGTGTGG
This sequence comes from Phymorhynchus buccinoides, assembly GCA_017654935.2. Taxonomy (NCBI): domain Eukaryota; kingdom Metazoa; phylum Mollusca; class Gastropoda; order Neogastropoda; family Raphitomidae; genus Phymorhynchus; species Phymorhynchus buccinoides. The sequence continues at coordinate 49,413,051 of CM065698.1, read as the reverse complement.
GTGGAGGGGGGTGGGGGTGTACGAGAGGCAGAGTGAGAGAGATTGATAAAGAGAAGGAGAGTGATAGCCAGACAGAGACAGAGACAGAGAGAAACAGACTTTCTTTTGTACAAGAACAGTGGACGATGCAGTAGCCTATGCAGAACCAGTCGATGGCTTAGAGTCAAAACGGACTATCTTTAGATAGTCCATTGACAAATTATTGAACTTATTACGAAAACTAATAAATTGTATAAAAAAAAGGACTGCTGAAATATAAAAAGCAAAACCCCCTTTTTATATTTCTGCAGTCATTGTTTGATACAAGTATTAGTTTTTATAATAAATCCAATAATACGTCAATGGACTATCTAAAGATAGTCCGTTTTGACTCCAAGCCATCGCAGTGTGGATTCTTTCAAGATGCAAATGCAATGAAATATTTGGGCACCAATCTCTTAAGCAAATTATAGCTGGTTACAATGAACAAGCAAGACAAAACACACACAAACAAACAAGCCCCAAACAAACAATTAACACCACCACCACCACCATCAAAAAGAAAACGCCCTAATAAGCGAAGACATGGAATATGGCTGATCAAATCACCATCGCTTTGCTATCACACCCGTAAAAAACATCGAAACTTAAAATACACATTTGAATTTAAAACATAAAAGTGGATTTGATGAATAACTGTGAATTGCTAGTACTGTCCTTTGGGTCAGCATAATCGATTGGACAACGAATGTGTGTGTTTCTTTTTTTCTTTTCTTTTCTTTTTTGTTGTTGTAAATTTGGTAAACGCACCAAAAACAGAATAGCCCTGCCCAGAGCATAGAGCAAACGTAACATTTACCCATATAAAAAAAAACCCCAATTAGATACAAGAAAAATAAAATAATTACTGATGGCAAACAAATCTGGAAACATCATTCGGCACATTCATAATTCTAATAACCAGAGAAAGTAGATTGTCATCATTATAACAAATAAACATTTGGGACATATCGACCAAAATAAATCAACACCTGCTCAAAAAATACCAAGAAGACCAAGATAACTTCTAGTTATATATTACAATATAATATAATAATGCACGCCGTTAAAAATCATTGTACTAAAATCAACATCAGAGAGAGAGAGAGAGAGAGAGAGAGAGAGAGAGAGAGAGAGAGAGAGAGAGAGAGAGAGAGAGAGAGAGAGAGAGAGAGAGAGAGAGAGAGAGAGAGAGAGAGAGAGAGAGAGAGTGCAGGATTGTCGGTTATGGAATTGATGTAGAACATGTATACTTAAGAGTGGTCATTATCAGTCAACTCACTCGGGTCACTGGCTGAAAGAGGGTCACTGGCTGAAAGAGGGTCAAGTGGCTGAAAGAGGGTCAAGTGGCTGAAAGAGGGTCAAGTGGTTGAAAGAGGGTCAAGTGGCTGAAAGAGGGTCAAGTGGCTGAAAGAGGGTCAAGTGGCTGAAAGAGGGTCAAGTGGTTGAAAGAGGGTCAATTGGCTGAAAAGAGGGTCAAGTGGCTGAATTAATCAATCATTATTGTTATGAAGATACACAGAACTGATACAGAAGAGAAGAAACCCAACCAACCAAAACAACAAGAAATAACAAAGAAAACGTATCTGGGCATGTTCTCATTAAACGTTAGCAATACGTTTACAAATCTATGCAATTCCAATTATACAGTGTCATATTATTTTTTGAATACAGAAAAAATATATGAAATAAAACGACGCATGCTTCTTTGGCTATTTTTCATTCCCAGTGGGAGTGACAAAATAAGTGTAGAAATAAAAATTGCCAGATTTTTCTTATTAATAATAAATACTCGATCAACGTTTTATTACTAAGTAAATGATCAATGTTAACACGAATGAAGGAAATCTTTATAATTAGATCATCACACTTCAATGAGGGCGGTTACAAAAACAAACAAACAAACATATCCCGGAAGGACAGTATTTTAGGGGTGCAGAAAATTGACACTTATTTTGACACGAAGAAACAAAATCAATTAAAAAGAAGAAAGAAAATAAATCCAACTGGAAAGGAAACATATGAATGTTATCATAATATCATGGGGACGGGATCTGGAAAAAAACCCACACCAACCAAACAGAACCATCAGAAGTGTCTCCTTGCTCAAAATGACCTGTTGTTGAGGTTCGGCCGAGGGTCATGACTTATGGGTAGTACTGAGAGGAGAGGGGGGGGGGGGGGGGGGGGGGGTGTATCCAACATAGAAAAGCCAGTTATAGATGAGAGAAAGTAGAGAGAGAGAGACAAGGTCAAGGACGATAATTTATGCGCGGATGCCTTTCTCTCATGGTGACACATCACCACACAAAATTGAAGCGATTCTGTCAAGCGGTTCTGGAGATATCGTTGGGACAGACAGAACCCCCCCCCCCCCCCCCCCCCCCCCCCCCAACAAACAAACAAACACGAACGAAAAAACAACAACAAACAAACAGACATACACGATCTACGATCGCAAAGGACAATACGGGTGGGAAAACGGAAGAAGGAGCTTCTTCCCAAAATCTGCTATCTGTTTTTAACCCTCAAACAAAACAGTTTTCTTTCAGCATAACCACAAACAAAAGGATTAAAATATTGTCTCCAATATTAAAGAAAACAAACATAAAAAGTATTTTCTGCATGTTTGCTTTGAGAACAGGTTAACAATACAACGCTTTCACTATGCGGCACTTATTTATTATTCTGCAGCAATCTGAGACTCTTCGTAACAGCTTCACTTGATTGTCTTATCTTTGGTGTAACCAAAAACGCGTACTATACGAGTACTGCCTGTAGGTGTTTTATTTATTCTAAGATCTTTTTTTCTTTTCTCGAAGATTTAAAAAAAGGTAAGCAAATACTTGTATACGTCAGAACGAAGAGGAACTGTCAGACTTCAGGCGAACCAATAATGATGAAAGCAAACTGAGGCTGAAGAAAGAAAATTGTAAAGTATTCACATGTGCATAAAATTCACACAAATTGGTGATTTTCTTGAGTAAAAATGTACACCTATACTAATCAGATGATCGTTTGTAAAGGACGAAAACAAAAGAGGGGGGGGGGGGGGGGGGGGGGGTGTGACGGAGTAGAAGAAGAAAGAAAAAGATGGGGGTGAGCGTGAGCGGGAGAGTGGTGGTGGTTTGTGCACGATCGTTAGTGGTAGGGTCCTCGTCGCTGACGAACAAACGTCTGCAGTCTCTGTGTTAGTGGCCAATTCCCCCTGCCACAGACCATGCACAAAACACCGCACCCCATTCCCTCTACAACTCTGTCCTCTCTGATGCAGCTAAAGGTACACAATCCGCTGTCACGGACGAGCCAAACCACATCTGACCTAAAGAAAAATAAGAAAAATGGTGTTTTACGTCCTCTCGGTCATAGACACATATGGGACATTTGTAAATACAAAGATGGTGGGAACAATGCTGGCTGCAATGCCCGCAGGCAGTGCAACACCAGTAAAGTCCCGAGTTTTTAACAAAATAGATATGTGTAGCGGTAACGTCGCCTCGGTTAAACCTCATCAGCTACGGTACCGCCACAAGTATAAGTCAGACATGATCTATGATTAGTCTTTTTTTGGAAAAACTGACCTAAATACCAATGGCCGACAGATTACAACGTCTTCCGGACCGCCACGAACACCACGAACTTTGGTTTTGTTCTGCACGGCATAAGCTAGTTGAATTGTCATTGGTTAATTTTCCGGCAATAATTTTATGCCCGAGCCTGTGCGTATCTGTTCTGTATGTAACACAACAACTTGGCTTCTCAAATCCTTGATAGTTTTGAGAGCATACTATATTATACGTAATCTCTGACTGTCCATTCTATGGGAGACATTTTGAAAACTGGGATTCCAAAATTAATATGCCCTTACATTTCTCAAATGCGGTTTTTTTTAAAAAAACCAATGAATTATTTGTTTCCTTATAACTAATGCAAGACCAACACGTATGACACAGTGAAAACCTGATATAAATAATAATAAAACAACAAAACAAACAAACAAAAAACTCGAGTGGTTGATAGGAATACTAAAGATTAAGCAGAGATGACCCCATTGTTCCATTGTCTCCAAAATGTCGAGGAAGACCAATGAGTAGCACTGTCGATTTGGAAAGGTACCAGCGGTTAACGTTTGCACTTGCCAGCCTCTTGGGATAAATTAATTTATTAATAAATCGTTCTTTAAGTAGCATACATTTCTAAAGAAGAATAAAATCAACTCAGTTGTATCATTGTCAAATTGATTTTTTCCCCACAAAATCTTACGTGCCTACATTTCTCTCTACCTTCAGCCATGCACAACGTCCAGAATAAAAAACCAAAAAACCCAAAAAGGACTTGGATGTCCATACCTAACATAAAATGCAAAGCAACAAAATGCTTGATTCTAATACAGCAGCAGCAGCTTGCTGGGTATAGGTAGAGAGATAGACTTTCGGGTTCATCAGATGACGTCACTCTTTTGTGTTCAGATTTTAAATTTGCTTTTCTTTTCATGTATAATAGCAGGTACTAAACAACAACACGAGAGAGAGAGAGAGAGAGAGAGAGAGAGAGAGAGAGAGAGAGAGAGAGAGAGAGAGAGAGAGAGAGAGAGAGATAGAGAGATAGACAGAGACAGAGACAGAGACAGAGACAAAGAGGTGTACAAATACTGAGAAGGTGTGCCAATATCGGCAGGGACTGTGGTTTTCACAAGGGCGATCTTTTTGTAGCAAAGCGTGTGAAAATTAAAGAAAAGATATGAACATCTATTTGTTTGGCTTAAAATAAAACAAAAAATAAGGATAAATAAAAGATATGTCAACAAGGCGTGCTTAAATTAAAAGGGTTCAGCTTAGTCATACAATTGAAAGAAAAAACCCACAATCTTGCCTTTCTTTGCTTAAGAAATCAGCGTCATATTCTGAGATTAGAAAATAAATCATCATAAAATTGAATAATACTAATAGCATGGGATAAAATATACGTCTTCAATATCTGTGATAATAACAACAACTTCGGCATCTTTCAAGATAAAGAACAAAAACTTAAACAAACCAAAAAAAAGCATAGAAATAAACAAAAAGCTCAAGGGTCGCGATGGGTACTGTCCAAATGCAGAGCAGTACTGTAGACAGACGTCATTGAATCGTGGGGACTTGAGGGCACATTGCAATACAAATCATGGATCAATCGTTCCAATAAAACGTTGTGAAAAAAACGCCGTATTAATCAATAAACGAGACACCAACAATTACAACACATTGACAATTTATGCAAGGTAAGTACAGCCCCGAACACAACAGCGCCTTTGCCGGCAAAAAAAGGAATAAAAAGCCAACAAATAATAATAATAAAAATAATAACAAATGTACACACAGTCATACTACCCACAAAGCATGAACAAAAAACAATGTCACTGGCGAGCGTATATTGGCATCATTATAAATAACTATCAGTACACATTCAACAAGAACAATGATAGTAAACCATGTTAATCATCATCGGTCGCATTATCTCTGGATGTAAAGAGGGGAGTGGATTGGTGGGGGAAGGGATCGATGGGAAGAGCCGGTTAGGTAAGGGGGGGGGGGGGGGGGGGCAGAAGAGCAGATGACGAGGGGCTGGCGGAAAAAAGGCCACTCACAGAGACTGCAGACGTCATTTTTGTTCGTCAACGCCAGGAGGCCAGCCGTCAGTCGTCGTCTGCTCTTCTGCTCGTCAAAGGCCTTTCTGAAGTCAACTCGAATGTGCCTTCATTGCTCAAAATGTATTGTCCAAGAAACAAACATCATACTATCAGACGTCAAAATGAGTTCGTGGGGAAAATACGATCATAAAAATTGCGTTCAGATCGGCTCATCACTAATATTATTGTATAATTTTAAAAACAGAATCCAGGAAGATCACCAATCTTGTGTTGGAAGGGTAGTTGTAGTACTTGCTAAAACGGGACATCTTAAAACAAAATAATAAACGTATGTCCTCCATTTCTTTCTGTGCCTTTGTAGACGTAAATATGTCAAAGGATAATACACCGCATGTATCTGTGAACCAGAGAATGTGAATTAACATACCGGTTGCCTTTGGCTGTATGTGTGGCGTGACAATATACAGTAAAACCGCAATTAGTACATGGTTCCAAAAGCTTGGGCGTCATAATGTTAGCCCTTTGGGTCCGAACAGTCTGCACCTTAGTTGAGTCCTGCAGCAGTCCATAGATACAGACGTGCACCTTTTATAGCACAAACGGTGTCTTCAATCCCGCACAGCACCAGCTTATGTTTTTCTCTTCAATTCTTCACAGTCTGTAAAACAAAAGGCGACTGCAAAGCTGAAAAAGGAACAAAGCACATTCATAGAGTTCAGTTCACATTTTGAACAAAAAAATGTCAGTAATGTTGCCAGTTTCGCAAGTTTGTGGGGTTTGGGTCAGTGGTGTGTATGTTAGATGATGTACTTCTCTCCAAGATATTTTCTCAAGACTCCTCTTGTCTCTCTGGTGTTGCTGAAGATAAAATAAACAAAAATGGAAAAGGAAACCAAAACAAATGTCAGTCACTGGATGTGCCTGGCGTGGATTCTCTCCCAACTGAAGAAGCCAAGCAGTTAGTTTGGCCTTGTCCTCAGAAGCTGCAATGCTCTGCCTCTCCACAGCTTGTCTGTCCTGCGCTCTTCCTTCTCTCTGTACTGGGATGAAATGAACGTTGAGGAGAGGGGGTGGGGAGTAGGCGAATAAAAAAAATACCGAAATGATGACGATACAAACAATTTTCCAGTGAACACTTTCAAACGAGTAGAAGACTACAGCAGAGTGAAGCGCAGAAGAACTCTCATAGTTATTACTTGATTCGTAAAACGGTTGAAATTATTTTCGGAATGAGCCACATTAGGGACTAAAGCATAAGTGCAGGTGTATCCTTTACTCGCTTGTTTGTTTAAGCACAAACAGTTCATATTCTGCACAATAAATAACAAATAAAGGGTAAGTTTCCGCAATCAAAATCTGGAAGTAACGATTATTATTCTTTTTTGCTTTGCCTTGGGAATAAACTCAGCAGTTTTATAAATTCAGGGTCTAAATTTAGTTTTTAAAAATTTGGGCCTTTAAATAAAAACATGTAAACGTTTTGTTACTGAATATAGTCAAATATCCTGATATTCCTATGTTAATATACTTAGATCTTGATAGCATTCGCATGATTTGTCACCACAATTTGCCCAAAAAAAATACGCACATAAGCAGCCAAAACAAATTGAATTATATAAAATGTTACTACAACTAAAATATGGTTATTTTAATATTATAGCATGGAAATGCAGGTTCCAACTATGCTCGTAATTCATCCAGAACGAGTCAATAATGAAGTGAAATACATCGGACCTGGGAGTTCGTTTATATGGCATTATCGTCTTGTTGTTGTTTCACGTACTGTAAAGTTGCACATAGGTGTTCCCACGTACTGTAAAGTTGCACATAGGTGTTCCCACGCCCTAATTTCTACTTGCAAGTCGCACGTTTCCATTTGTCGTTGGAAATGCAGGTGCATATCAAATTTTAATCCATGAAGAGGTAAAATGAACGAAAGAAAGTAAAACAATATTGGAAAACAAGTGCTTCATTACACTTCTGTGTGTGACTAAGACGAAGACTAAAGACTGGTAGCAGAATGTACCATACCATTCAATTTAATAGAAAGCACAAACCATCAGTAAAGTTGAGTGATTTCGTTCCCTTTAAAGCGTATTGAAACTTATGAAAAAATGTCAATAACCTGTTAAAAATGGAAGCTGGATATCGGATTTCCAGAGGCAAGAATGCAGCGATGAAGATGAAGATGTAGCTACGAAGACAAGGCTTCATCATCGATGAATCCAAGGATGCTGATATGAATTCAAGCATGCTGTGAAGAAGATAAGGATGCAGTGAAATCCAAAGATGCAGCGATGAAGGCTAGGATGAACCCCCACCCCTTTCTGAAGACGAGCCAGGTCGGAAAACCCCCCAACAACTTAGGTACTCGGGATAATCCAATCCGAGGGGGTGGGGGTGGAGGGTGGGGAGAGAAACAAGACGCCGGATCACTTCCAGTGACGACAAAAGAACATTCCCTCCCAGAACTGCCACCAAGTTGACTTTCCTCTACTGGGCACTACAACACAAAGCAAGCCACCTCGTAAAGGCATCACCGTCGTCACCAGAGAGGAAAGCAACTGGACCAGTTCTAAGCAGGCACGTGCCGAGGTGGTGGAGACAGCACGTGGTAGTAGTAGTAGTAGTAGTAGTAGTAGTAGTAGTAGTAGTAGTAGTAGTAGTAGTAGTAGATGATGGACAAGGTCAGCTCGCGGCCTGGCTTAGTACCCCCCAGCAGAGTGCGCCCCCGGCGTCACTGGGCTCGTGCACTACGCGAGGCGCGAGCCGCTGGTGCAGGTGGGTGTGAAGGAGGGCATCTGCTGGGACGCGTAGTTCTTGATGTGCTGCAGGCTCAGCAGGCTGTTGGCGATCATGCTGTCCCTGCCCATGCCCATGTTCATGCCCCGGTCCACCCCGACCCCCGGGCTGTCCTTCGGGGCGCGGAACCCGATGGGGTCGTAGGGAAAGTACCTGGGAGGGAGAGAACGATCAACGATCAGCGAACATTTTACGAACAAGGCCACCTGCCCATGTCATATTGGGAAGGGATAAGGGGATGAAAGGGAATACATAGGGTATAGGGAAAGTACCAGAGAAGGAGAGAACGATCAAAGATCAGCGATGTTTTTACGAACAAGGCCACCTGCCCATGTCATATTGGGAAGGGGGAGTTAATGGAATACACAGAAAAGACACAAACGCAAAACATATACGTAGGTTATGAAAACCATAACCAAATCAAAAGAGTACCAACCACGACACAGCGGTAGACGACTGCAAACGCAGCAGGGTAATAATACTCGACAGTGAGAAATGGTTGAACTTCGTGGACAAGAAGAATAACCGTTCATTACATAAACGTGGAGGGGAAGGGGTTGGGAGAAGGCGGGACGCTCAAGTATTATATGACTTTCTTAGTTGAAATGCTTTCGAAATGAAAGTTGCGAGACTAAAGGTGTGTTTAGCTTTTGCTAAAAGCATCGACGTCTTGACTTTTGTAGGGTTAATGAAAATGTTCTTGGGCAGGAATAGCTTTTATGGACCAGCAATCTGTAGTTGGGGCAAATAAGGAGAAAATGTAACAAAGAAGATCTTTAACACTTTCTCGCGCCCTTAAAGTTTACTACTCACGTTTAATGCATGCATTTATTCGTTGTTATTTAAGAATTTGTTTAGTTTCTTGTGTAACGTGTCCGCAAGACAATTATCCTTGTATGTATGAGGACAAATAAAACAGAAGTTGAAGTTGAAGTTGAAGGAGAAAATGGTACAGTGGAATCCGATTAATTGGCCATCGGATAATCGGCCAAAGCCGCTTAATCGGCCAATTTCCTCTGGAACGGAATTTTTTCTTCTTAAGCATGTGTTATTTTGTTAGTTTTTACGGACAAAGCTGAAATCTTAATTTTCGCTTTATTGGCCACTTTTTCTCTCTAATTTTTCCTCTTTACCCCTTTTTGAGAGGGAGAACAACAGAGGCAGACAAACTGACAACACAATTGTGACGTTTACATGGTTGAGTGTGAAGTTGGAAGGTGAGCTGTTGTCAATTGAAAGACCCTGCATGGCGTTAAAATCACTCAAGAAAACAAAATCATTGTCCTTTACTCGTGCTTCTGTCAAGTTGTAGGATTAATAAACACACACACACACACACACACACACACACACACACACACACACACACACACACATCACAAAAAGGGAAAGAATTTGAATTTGAACTGCAACATTTAATTTTGACGTCATTGCTTTTGACTTGCATAATTGCGTCATACAGTATCTGGATGTTCGTTTTATCGGCTGATTCGCTTTATCGGCCATATTTTTCCTGGTCCCAAAAGTGGCCGATTAAGCGGATTCCACTGTATTCCGATTCTCAAGGGTCTGCTACACTACATACGATTCAGTGTCAATGCGATGCGATGGTGACGATGCGAGTCATGATTCATGTGACATTCATGTTTTGGGTCTACTTGATAATATGGAGCGAAAGCAGTAGAATTATTTTTAGACGGAAGTATTTCACGTGAATCATGAATGGCATCGTCACAATGGCATCGCATCGACACAGCATCGTATGTAGTGCAGCAGACCGCTAAGGGTTGGTGCAAAAAGGACAGTTATGAGTTTGTTTGAGCTTTTGAAAAGCGAAACTGGGAGGAGAGAATGACAATGCCAAATGCCAAATGATGTATTTGTTTGGCCTATGGCCTTAACAAAGGTTTGAACATCAAAGATTAATATATATATATATATAACAAGCGCGAAATCGCAATAGTTTGTGGCACGCGGTCTATTTGTACCACTCCAATCATGAGTTACCTCCCCTGGCTTTTCAATAATTTTAATCTGTAAACCAGAATGTTATCTCTGCAACATTTCGTAACTTTTTATATCTTTTGGAAAACATTTAACTATGTATCCTACTTATACTCATCCAAAGAAGCACCGCATACTCGTCGTGTCTGTTGTAGTGTCTGTATTACATATGTTTATTATTTTGTACGCTTTTAAAATACATCATTTTAAAGAGCGGCCAGAAGTGTAGCCTCGATTTGAAGTGCGACAATTTTGTCAAAATGTGCGACAATTTTGGACCGACAGACCGACCTACCGACAAAGTGAGTTATAGGTTTGTGGCTTGAGCCACAAACAATTATATACATACAGTGAAATCATTCTTTCTTACAGTTGGCACCACACCTCGCAGATTACTTTCGAAGTATGACAAGATAATTATATAATTGTACACACAATACAAGTTATTTTGCAAAGACATCACTGGTTTTGGTATTATTCCTTTTATAAATATATGTTACGCCCAATCCATGAAATTGTCTATTTCATGAAATGGGCAAAATGGTTTGCCCAGTTCGTTAAATAGCCAATGTATAACTTGCAATTGAGAAAAGCAATAGGAATGAAAAATAGTTCATTAGCACACATAGATCAAGAATTGGTTCCAGCGAATGAGAAATCTCATTTGTAGATGAGTTAAAATTATTTGATTCAGACTTAATTTGATAAAACGATTGATTCAACATGTGGCTCTGGCATGTCCCAGCTTAGCATCTGGTTGAGTTGGGGGGCAGGATAGGGGTGCAAATACAATGTAGAAAAGTGTGATACCATTGAATCAATCTTAATCAATACCTGTGTGAATGGGGATTAAAAAATGTGATATACATTGTCCATTTCATAAATTGGGCAAAGCATTTTGCCCATTTTATGAAATAGGCAATTTCATGGATTTGGCGCAACATATACATATATATATACATGGGGAGACGTGTGGATGAAGTAAGGTTATCCGTACCACACACACGCGCGCACACACACACTCACACGAGTTTATTGTTTAGGTTCACAAAACATACATTGGATACCAAAACAGTTTTGTCAAAGCAAATTATATATATATACATAAGAGGAAAGTTTAATGGTGTGTTTGTTTTTTCTTCTTCAATTTTTGATCGTTCATATATATACATTATAAATTATAGAACAAGTTGGAGGAGAGAAGAAAGGCAGAAAGACATGAAAGACAGAGGAAATAAAAAAAAGTTAGGTTTTCTTTACAATAAAAAAGAGACATCACTGATTTGAACAAACAAGGGGTTGAGATGATAACAGACATATATTATGCGCACTTAATTAAGGCAGATGGCGACAGTGATTGAAATGGGGGGGAAAGGGTGTGGTTGAAGCTAGACGATCTGTTAAAACAAAACAGTCACTGATAATAAGGAAAAAACACGGATAGATAAAGCTGTTTTGTGTGTGTGTTTTCTTTAAGAAGAAATCTGGATGACAGTGACTGGATACAAAAAGAAAGACGTAAGGATGAAGCCACGTTTTCTGTGAAAACAACAAGACAGAAGATAATGTTTGATGCATAAAAAAACATGGGGAGACGTATGGTTGAAGTAAGGTTATCCGTACCACACACACGCGCACACACACACACACTCACACGCACACACACGCGCGCACACACACAGACACCTTTCTTGACTAATATCACTTTTGGTGAAAAGACGTAAAATTAATTTAAAGAAGAAGAAGAAGAAACACACACACAGACACACACACACACACACACACACACACACACACACACACACACACACACACACACACACACACACACACACACACACACACACACACACACACACAGACACACACACACACACACACACACACACACACACACACACACACACACACACACACACACACACACACACACACACACACACACACACACACACACACACACACACACACACACACACACACACACACACACACACACACACACACACACACACACACACACACACACACACACACACACACACACACACACACACACACACACACACACACACACACAGACACAGACGGAAACAAACACACACACACACACACACACACTATCTCTCTCTCTCTCTCTCTCTCTCTCTCTCTCTCTCTCTCTCTCTCTCTCTCTCTCTCTCTCTCTCACACACACACACACACACACACACACACACACACACACACACACACACACACACACACACACACACACACACACACACACACACACACACACACACACAGACAGACACACACACACACACACACACACACACACACACACACACACACACACACGCATGCACGCACACACAACCACACGCGCACGCACGCACACACACACACACACACACACACACACACACACACACACACACACACACACACACACACACACACACACACACACACACAATCCCCTCTCCCACCCTACTCCATCCCCACACCTTGTCCCAGCCTCCCCTACCCCCACTTACCTAGGCGAAGCCATAGAGGAGATATGCGGCAGTGGCGAAGCTAGGCCAGAGTGAGCCAGACCGCTGTTGTAGTGGTGGTGGTAGGCAGCAGCCGCCGCCGCCACGCCCGAGGAACTGGAGCCTCCCACGGATCCCGAGCTGCCGCAGGTCACCGCAGGGAAGGGGCTGAGAGGCATGAACGCTGAGGACACGCTACGACTACATGAGGCGGGCCCGCTGGGAGGAATCCCGCCATTGCCCATTCCTCCTGAATGTCCTCCTCCTCCTCCTCCTCCTGCGCTTATTCCTCCGTTGTTGTTGTGGTTGGTGTTGTTGTTACCTCCTCCTCCTCCTCCAAGTCCTCCTCCGTTGATTCCGGGCCCTCCCACGCCGAGGCCACCCACTGTGTCAAGCACACATCAAATCAAAATGTGTTTGTTATATATATATAATATAATCTTATATATATTTTCGAAATCTGTATGTCTGTCTGTCTGTCTGTGTGTCCCTTATGCACGACCACAGTTCTCAACCGATCGACACCAAATTTGGCATCAAGCATCCTTGGCACCCTCCGAAGGTCATGCTGTCCTTACTGACTGTTCGGAAACCTCCGCCAAGTGGTCGTGGGGAGCACGCAGCTCGGATTTACTAACGGCAAGTGCGTGTGAGCTGTAGTTCTCAACCGATTGACACCAAATTTGGCATCAAGCATCTTTGGCACCCTCTGAAGGTCATGCCGTCCTTACTTTTCGGAAACCTCCGCCAAGGGGTCGTGGGGAGGGGGGTGGGGATGGGAGGGGGATGGGGGGAGGAGGGAGGGGATGAGTGGGGCTGGGGGGATGGGGGGGCTGGAGGGGGGAGGGGTGGGATGGTCCGGTGTGTGTGTGTGTGTGGGGGGGGGAGTTCAGGGGGGTGGGCTGGAGGGGGCCACAGTTCTCAACCGATCGACACCAAATTTGGCATCAAGCATCCTTGGCACCCTCGGAAGGTCATGCCATCCTTACTTTTTGGAAACCTCCGCCAAGGGGTCGTGGGGAGGGGGGGGGGGAACCACACACAGCTCCACACGCAGCTCGGATTTACTGCAGGAGGTGGGTCTGGAGGGGTGAGGTGTGGGATGGTCGGGTGTGTGTGTGTGTGGGTGTTCAGGGGGGTGGGCTGGAGGGCAAAAAAAGTGTTATCAAAGCAAAATATATATATATACATAAGAGGAAAGTTCTTCAATTTTTTTTAATCGTTTATATATATAATGATATATATAGGCATGACAAAAATTCAGTATACTGCTGGGTTCCCCCAGACATAGGGACAAAAAAGTATTAAAGAATTATATTATATATATACAGCCCCATGTTCAATTGTCTAATTGTTGTAATCCTCACTAATTCTGTCCTGGAGTATGCTCTATCCCATGTCAATCAGTATAACAGGTTATTCTCTGTTATGTGGCTACAATCGAGGAGCTGATTTTAAAGGTGGACCCTGACGGATGAGCTTTTGCAAGAAACACGTCGAGATCACCAGAAAGACAGCCTTTTCAAGGATCGGAACAGTCACTTTGCTCTGATTTCCTATAAATCAAATCGCCAAAACGGCGATTCCTCCTTGGCGGAGATGCCGGAGAAAGCAGCCATTTTGGATGGGGTGGGTGGAGGCCAATCCCACTGTGGTTGAAGCTTTCTCTTTTTTGTAGTGCAGTAAATAAAAATTGAAGCTATTTCCTTTGTTGTGAGCAAAAACCCTTTAGATAAACTGTATAACAATTTAAAATAAATAAATACAAAGGCTTGTATTGCGAAACTTTCGTGCAAACAGTTTGGTCCAAACTCAGGCGGCCATTACTTTTTCAGTGAAATAATTTGACTTCCAGCACCTCCGCCAAGGAGGAATCGCCGATTTGACGGATTGATTTCTAGGAAACCAGAGCAAAGTCAGTGTTGCGATCTCAGTAAAGGGTGTTTTCATAGTGATTTCGACATGTTTCTTGCAAAATCTCATCCGTCAGCTTCCACCTTTAAACACTAATTCAGTTCATTCAAATTCAAATGACATAAATACCCCCCCTCCCCCCCCCCCCCCCCCCCCCATCCCACCCCTATTGCCAAGTCCCGGAGTATCATCGACAGCAAAATGCTACAGTTGAACCTCACTTAACGGGTGCGATACGACTGGGTCACGTGAGTCATGATTCACGTCAAATACTTCCGTCTAAAAATAATTCAACCATTTTCGCTCACTCTAGTACTCCAGTAGACCCAATACAAGCATTTCACGTGAGCCATGACTCACATCGTCAAAATCGCATCGCATTCAGATCCGAATCGTATGTGTGTAGCAGACCCTTAACACGACCCCAAAAAACCCAAAACCAACAACAACCCCACAAACTCACCAGCCAGGCCGCTGATGGGGTCCGGGGGTCCCATTGAAGAGGGTCCCACCGAGGAGCTCGGGCACAGGTCGATGGGCGACTTGTCCGAGCTGCCTGGCGGGGCAGAGAGGTGGGGGTGGTGGGGGGCGTGGGTGTTGAGGAAGGAAGCGGCGGTGTGGTCCCCGCGGGGGTCCAGACCCTCCAGGGGCTCCTGCTTGATGAGGGCCGAGGGGCCCCGGGGACCCCCCACTCCCAAGGGTTTGGGCCCCAGACCGTTCAGCGGGCCTCCGCTGCCCCCAGAGTCCTGGTGCTTGGTCATGTGGCGAGTCAGGTAGGTCTCCTGCACCAGACAAGGCAGCGTCACATTGGGTTTCAGCACGAACGTGCCCTTTAATACAGAGGAGCTATACTAGGGAGAGCTATGAAGGTGAGCGGTCTTCATCTTCAGAGGAGAAGACCTACTGTGCCCTCGATCAAGAAGAAGTCGAAGAATTAGAAGGAGAAGGAGGAGGAGGAGGAGGTGAAAGAGGGTGGGGGGAGAAGAGGAGGAGGAAGAAGAAAAAGGAGGAAGAGGAGGAGGAGGAAGAAGAAGGAGGAGGGGGAGAAGGAGGAGGAGGACGACAAAGAAGAAGAAGGAGGAGGAGGAAGAAGAAGGAGGAGGAGGAAGAAGAAGAAGAGGAAGAAGAAAAAGAAGAAAAAGAAGAAGAAGAAGAAGCAGAAGAAGAAGAAGAAGAAGACGAAACGATGATGATGACGAAAAAGAAGGCAAGAAGAAGAAGAAGAAGAAGAAGAAGAAGAAGAAGAAGAAGAAGAAGAAGAAGAAGAAGAAGAAGTGCAACACGAAACCGAAGATCAAGAATAATAGACCAAGAAAAAGGACATGAAACACAAAAAGAAAGCTTTAAACCCATCGCACCATGACCTTTTCGCTGCCACACCAAGGCACGGTAAACAGTGACACGTTTTGTGTGGTTCCCTTTTCACGTTTTATAACAATCAATACCTCAAAGAAGATGTCAGCACCAGTAATGGTACTTAACTGACAGTCAACCGCAATTTACGGCACTCCAGGCAATTGAAGAAGACACTCGTCAAAGGAGGTCGGTTATTGATTCACACCCTTCCCACCCTTAACCCTTTCATCGCCACTGTCGCCTCTTGGGACCACAATGATTTAACACCATAGTCACTGACAGGCATCAAATGAGGGTCTGTCAACCAATGACCTAAGGTTGTTACTTTTGGGAGGTAATGATAGGTCCTATGCCAT
Organism: Phymorhynchus buccinoides; assembly: GCA_017654935.2. Lineage (NCBI taxonomy): Eukaryota > Metazoa > Mollusca > Gastropoda > Neogastropoda > Raphitomidae > Phymorhynchus > Phymorhynchus buccinoides. The sequence continues at coordinate 49,396,453 of CM065698.1, read as the reverse complement.
GCATGTCACATAGGGATCCCCAATATTGCAGACAGAATATTTTCTAATGGACAGATTTGGCTGAAAAATGGCTGGCGTTGAAAGGGTTAAAGCTACGATCACCGTTGGTGTACATACATACATACGACCTTGCGACTTGCAAGTAGAAACTAGGGCGTGGAACACCTCTGTGTAACTTGACGGTACGTGAAACAACAAGATGATAATGCCGTATAAACGGATTCCCAGTTCAGATGTATTTCACTATCACGTCATTATTGGCTCGTTCTGGACGAATTCCGAGAATAGTCAGAACTGGAGAACGCCTGTCAGGGCCTAAGTTCCGATTATTCCCGGAACAGCGATTTCGGAGTTTAAATCTTATCTGAATCCATGTTTTCTTAATACAAACCACGTTTTCGAGTCACTTCTCATTGTCAGTCTTTCAGCTTTCTTTTCACGTAGGCTATGTTTGACACTTTTATTTCACTTGTTAATGTTAAAAATGCCCAACAAACCGACCCTACACGAGCTTCACAATATGCCCCAATAAGTGTTCGTTAACAGTGGCGGTAATAAGGAAACTAATAATTCCGATTTTAATGCAAATAATCACGATATCAAAGTGAAAATTAAATATTGGATCCACCAATAACGTTGTTGAAAATGAATGACAAAAAGAGGCGAGTTTTAATACATTTTGTATTTGCTATAATTTTTTTTCTAGGCAACCCCAGGCTAGTTATGTTTGGCTCATGCAGTGATGGCTTGAAAGGGTTAATACAGATTTCTTCAAGCTTTCCGTCTAGTGACCCCTTTCAGCGATGCAGCAAGCAAGGCACGCTCACACACGACCCACCCTATCTGCCCACCACCCCCTTACACGGCAAGGGGTTGCTGGCTCTGCCAGCCAGCCGCACCGCGCGGAAGGAGTGGACAGAGTGGGCAAGTCATGCAAACTGGAGCCAAGACGTTAAGCAACCTTTTGCAAAACAAGGCAAAATATTTCTCTGGGTGATTGGCATATACTTTGTAAATCAATAAAAAAAAGTGTTTAGTCTATTTACCGACATGCATGCATAATTTCACTTTGTGTACATGCAAATTAGGTTGCGGGTAACGCCCACACCAATGCCAGGGTACCTGTTGTAAAACGTCAAGTTTGACGCACAGGTTCAAGGCTGCTCCCTCATCACATCAGACATGATAAGACAAGGCAAAATTGATACAGAGATGGCAGAGAGTTGGTTGTGTTCAGGCAAGGCAGCTATGGTCAGCTGTCGCTATTCGTTTTGGAACGACAAAGCAAGAAATTCAGTCCATGATACTGCGTGAGACAGGTTCTTCCAGGCGCTCAACAGTCCATTACACTTGCCAGTGTAGAGCTGGCATTACAACACGTGCGCATTATTGTCTGTAAAGACTAGCTAGCACGATCTACAGGTATCCAAGTGACTGAACATTTAAATTAAGGAACATGTTGTAGAGAGCAAAATGGCGCCAAAAAGGCGATTTAGGTATGGAAGGGAAGGTTACGTCCATTACTGACAACACATACCGCTACATAAGTGACACACTATAATACATATGCCAAACTGAAAGAGAAGAGATTGTTGTACTTATTCCCAGTATACGCAAATAGGTAGCACATCTGTATTCTGTTCTCTGTGGGCTTTCAACCTGGTTCAGTAGAAGCGAAATGGTGAAAATAAATCATCTGTGGAGTTGGTTACTTTGATTTGACATTTTAGGTACTTTTTATATTCAATGCATAACCAGGACTCGTCTTTATATAACTGAGAAAGAATGAAATGATGCTTTGAGTTCACTTTCGTTTTATGAGTGATCAAACTTTATGTTGTGGATTTTAAAAAGGGGTTGCTTAACTTGTTGGCACGTGTTTTATGGTACACACTTGCTCGCTCGCTTCGATCTGATACATTCTGACAGTTTCATTTGTATCCCATTGCCCGCATCGTTTAGATTTCCAACATTGCAGATCCACTCTCACTTCAAGATTCTACGATGATGATACTAAGAAATAAAGAGAGAGAGAGAGAGAGAGAGAGAGAGAGAGAGAGAGAGAGAGAGAGAGAGAGAGAGAGAGAGAGAGAGAGAGAGAGAGAGAGAGAGAGAGAGAGAGAGAGAGAGAGAGAGAGAGAGAGAGGGGGAGGGGAGAGAGAGAGAGAGAGAGGGGGGGGGAGAGAGAGAGAGATATAGAGAGATAGAGATAAAAATTATATATATAGAGAGAATCAAAGTGATGGTTTGGAAAACAAATAAAACTAACAAGTGTGTGGCTCTAGGACATGGAACCTTTCATCAAGCAGAAAATAATATACACTTATGAGTGAGTCACACTGGGTGAGAGGAGAGAGAGAGAGAGAGAGAGAGAGAGAGAGAGAGAGAGAGAGAGAGAGAGAGAGAGAGAGAGAGAGAGAGAGAGAGAGAGAGAGAGAGAGAGAGAGAATGAGAGAGACAGAGAGAGAGAGACACACAGAGAGAGGACAGAGAGATAAGGAGAGAGAAAGAGATAGATAGATAGATAGATAGATAGAGAGAGAGAGAGAGAGAGAGAGAGAGAGAGAGAGAGAGAGAGAGAGAGAGAGAGAGAGAGAGAGAGAGAGAGAGAGAGAGAGAGAGATCTTTGTATGCTTATATGCTGCACACAGAACAACAGACAGATACACGGACAGACAGATAGACAGACAAGCAGACATAGAGACAAGCACACAGACAGACAGACAGTGTGGTGTGGTTACCTGCGTGTAAGACTTGCCACAGATGTGACAGATGTGAGTCTTCAGGTGCTTGGTGTCCGAGTGCTTGGGGATGTGCTCCCGCAAACTCTGCCAAACCACATCATTATAGACAGACAGCATTACAACATTGTACCTTTGGATTATCGTATCGTTAATAAGGTCTTTGTACACATTATTCACAAAAAAATCTCTATTTCTCCATGGCAACGCAGTGTTAGGCCACTCATAATATGACTTACAACTCACTGTGTTGCCATGGGGAAATAGTGATCTTTTGTGAATAATGTTAACGTGTGCACAGACCTTTACCAATACAAAACTGTATCTTTAGCAACACAAAACGGTATCTTTAGCATGCAATATCGTTGCTTATAAAACAAACCTGTATATTTAGAAAATCGTATCTTTAGCAGTACAAAATTGTGTTTTTAGCAGTAAACAATTGTGTCTTTAGAAAATCATGTCAATAGGAGTTCAAAATTGTAACCTTAGAACTGCATTGTTTGCAATTAAAAGACAACCTCTTACCTTTAGCAACACATACGTGTATCTTTATCAACAACAAACCGTTTGCTTAGCAAATTAAGAAAACATATTTCGAAAATGGTATCGTTAGCAATGAAAACTTATCTTTCACAGCACGAACTTATATCTTTAGCTGTACACAAATATATTTGTATCTTTAGCAACAAAAATGCACTGCAAAATTGTATTGTACACACTATAATAATTATCTTTAGCAATAAAACAAATGTGTAATTTGCAACAACAAAAAACATATTCTCTATCATAAATTTTGATTTGTAAATGTGATTTGAAAAAAGAAGAAGAAAATAACTACCCTCTAGTGCCCATTGTGCGAAAAATGGGACGGTTATGACTTGTCTTTTAAATCGCAAAATTTGGAGTTTTACTCAAAATGACTGTTACATCTGTTGATTATGGATAAAATGGCATATAAATATGCAACTTTTAATTGAAAATAAAATTTGGGCATTATACTTATGGGTTAATAGAACTCGTATCTTTAGAGTATAATATTTTGATTGATACAAAATTGTAGCAAATGGTGTCTTTTAACAACACAAAATCGTATATTTAGAAAACCATATCTTTATTGCTACAAAACTGTATCTTTAGCGTATAATCAGTTCTTTAGCAATACAAAGTTGTATCTTTTGCAAAATTCTGTACTCGTAGTCTGTCGTGCTTACCTGCTCGTCAGCGTAGCACTTGTAGCAGGAGTTGCAACGAAAGGGTTTGTCGGTCATGTGTGAGCGTGAGTGAGACTGCAAATTAGACAGCTGACTGAAGGCCTTACCACACCCGGGGTGCATGCACTTGTAGGGCTTCTCCCCTGTGTGGGTGCGGATGTGCTGCTGGAGATGTGACAGCTGCAATACACACACATGCAGAAACACACACACACACACACACACACACACACACACACACACACACACGCGCGCACACATGCACACGCGCTCACATACACACACATACGCACAAACACGCACGCACACACATGCACACAGACGAACTAATCACACACTACTGCTAGTGTCATCTCGCATGCATTATGTAGACACATATAAGAAAGAGAACTCCACCCCCCAAAAAACCCCACATACCAAACTATCCATGTTTTGGAAATAAATTATTCTCATTTAACACAGTAAGAATGATAATTCATTGACGGAAAGAGGCTCAACAAAGCCTCAGGTTTGCTTCTCTCCGCCAATGGAGTATCGTTCTTACAGGGATAATTGTTGATATTGCCTTTATGCTAACATCAATCATAATTATGTAAATGCTTATATTATTTTTACAGAAATGAGGATTTGTTGCTGAGGAAGCTTTCTTTTATTGGAAATGGAATCAAAATAAAAACATTTATCTTTTTGACAATCTGTATTTCCACAATTTCCAAGACTACAGAGTTCACGAAGGACTTGTGAAAGGTGTCCGTTTCAATGTTCTCTACATCAGAATGGATTCTCACATACTCACGTTACTCTACATTGCCAATTCAAAGGGAAATATTATAAATCCTTCATCTTACTTCCTAAGCTTCGCTCACAATTAATGGAAACGCCACGATTCTTCAACAGATGACTTGGTGTTCATCTTAGTAAGTGTACGGGGAAGCTCAATAGCAGGTTCCACCTTTATTTGCCTGGACTGAAAAAGCCAAAGAAAAATCCTCATTTCTGTAGCATTTTAACATTTAAATTAAAACAGAAAGAAACAGGAAAAAATAAGCTACCATATCCTCTAGACCACGAAGGAAAGCCCAACATGTAAAATTGTCAATGCAGCCCTTGCTGACTTGCCAAACTACCAGAGCTACACTTGCCATTGCTGACAACCGCAGCCAAGCATGATGTGCTTCCCTTTATGGACGTCAGAGGGCGACTCCGCTCTGCTCAAACAGTCACCATTTTGCACGTGCAATTCAATTATGTGACAGTCTGACGTGATTAGCAGCACAAACGAAATTGCATTTCCATTTTTGTTTTTGATAGGTCTTTGGTAATAGGGCTCCCAAGAGCATTTACGCAGGAAATACATCTTATTTAACGTTTTATATGATTGTTTTCCATTTCAGTTTTGGAAAGATCAATTCATGTGAATTGGATGCCGAGGTTCTTGTTTGAGCAGAGTGTGCCACATTGTAATGCTTCGAAAGGCCATGTTATTGACAGCGCTACGTTGGGACTAGCATGGATACATTCTCTATGCTGAAAACATCTGTATGTTGACACTACCATAAACTGTTGATCAAAATTCCAAGTTTAAAAAAAATGTTTCAATTACGACTAGAATGTAAGTTTAAGCAAAACCGCAAGATTTTGATTTTGTTTCCAATTATTGATATTTTTCCGTTATAATTGTGCTATCATTATAGCTTCACAGTTTTAGTCCATTCTTCTTATTATTATTTCACAGCTATCTCTTCATTAATTAGTAAATTAAGAGAAACACACGAGCCAAAAGGGCATCCTTTGGATTCTATGCATGCTAAAAACACACCAATACAAGGCTGCGCTCGTTTTATGCTCTATGACTGGTTCTGATAGTAAATCAAATTATTCTTATCTTCAAACCTTCGTGCTCTTTGACCACTGACCTTTACACGTACAAATCAGCGAGGCACTGTTCTGATCCTGACACAGCAAACCCTGTTTTATACCCCATCTATAGCTGATGCATAGCCACGGAAAATCTAACAGTCGTAATGAAAGTTTTGGAGGATTTTTATTCGTTGGTTTCCTGATTTTCTTTCTTGCTTTCCTTCTTTCTCAACGTGTTTTGCCTTCAACGATGAAATTCATACATTAAAAAAACCCTTAAAGATTGCCATCTAAATATTGTTTCTTCCAGCTCTTCTTTTCAAAAGCCACTTTAGTCTGGACATCGACACAAAACGAAACACTGCTACTGTGCTTTAAGAAAGCCCTACCATCTTGAACTGTTTACGGGTTTAATTTTAATCTTCTGCCCTGAACTCCCTACTCTATGCATTATTGATTTCCACCCACTTAAGCGTCTTAGTCCCATACAGAGGGGAGAGGAAGGAATGAGCTGCTTTAACGTCCAGTGATACGCTTGCTTTGTTTTTATGTTTCTCCTTTAATTCAAATAGGCCTGATTAACTCCATTATTCAGTAAACTAAACGTTTGGACAGCGTGTCTAGTCATGGACGGGCGCAGAGTATTCTGAGGAAAGCTTATTCGCATCCATTTGCTGTCTGGTTTTCCTTGAGAAAAAGCTGAACTTTAGGGGCTGAATTTGCACCAATCATTATACTATTTTTTGGGTAGTGTTGTTCTCAGCTGCTTACTTAGAAAACTGCCCTGAAAGAGGATAGTAGAAGTGGGTGTGAGAATAGAAGCAAACGCCACAACTATTAAGACAGAGAAAGAAAGAAAGGAAAGAGAGAGAGAGAGGGAGAGGGAGAGGGAGAGAGACTGGTAGGTAATCGAATCTCAAGAAATAAGTGTATGATAACACGTAGGAAGCTCAACTTTGAAACTTTGAATTCGAGATGGAAAGAAAAAAATTGTCCAAGACAGAAGAAGCAGTTACTGGTCCTCTAATAAGAACTTTTAGGTCTGCAAATCATAATTTGGCTGTATTTATGTAAGCGTTTGTTTATATTTTTGTACTGAATCTATATGCGCTTTTATTGTAATCGTTTTGCTAACAATAATTAAATCGAGAAATCACACCAAACGTTATATAAAGACCTTTTAAAAAAAAATCCTAAATCTTAACCAAGGCTGTAAATGCCGTCTAATATTTCATGGTCTTCCGAAGTACTCTAGTGACATAAAGGACAACGGTCAAAGCAAAAAAGACAATAAGAAAAAGATAATGGGCCTGGTCAAGCCGCATCCAGGACTCTGCACAGCTGCTGTCCCCCTCCATCAGTGGCATGTCCACTCTGAAAGTGTCCCAGACCTCCGTATAAACCATGTCAGTGTGTACAACAAAGCAGAAATTTATTCCTACTCCAGGGTCATCTCCTTTCCTTGCTGGCTATTCCATTCTGCTGATCCGAATCAGAGGAAAAATAAGGTGTAAGATCCAGCAACAATGGCAGCTGCACGTGATTTAAAAACAATCTACATTGCTGACAGGGTCCCAAAAGGTTCTCGCAAACAAAGCACTGATGGAATATATATTGTATTCCACGGCCTTTGGAAGGCCAACAGTCCATCAGCCTGTTGCCCATTCCCTTTCCATCTGCCTCAAGAGCCCCTGGTTAATCACCTGGACAAAAGTGGAGAAGGGTGTGATTATGTTACATTAGTCTTCCATATGGCTGCGAGTGGTGTATATGAAGGGCTGGCCAAACAGAAGCAATCATTCATACAAGAGAGAGATGCCAGATGTGCTGACGCATCTCTGGATGCGGCATGACTTTTGTCCCTCCAAAGATATTGCGAGTAAGGTTAAAGAAAAGGGTGATATAAAATAGATAGCTAAAACGACAAAAGAAAATATTATCTTAAGAAAGAGGCAATACTAGTATATGTAATCCCAATAGAGACACTACTTGTTTATCTATTATATCCTACAAGCACTACTATTATCTACATAATGGTGTGCACGGAAGACAAGAACCACTGCGTTTTGAGGGAGATTTGGTATTTACCTAAACAAGAATAGAAAAATTACATAAACAATACAGATACAAAGAACTTTATTAACTAAATAGTTTTAAGAATTATTCAAATATTAGAAACTGTCATGATAGAAATAAATAATGCATCTGATTTTTTCCTCAGTATCCATACATTAATTTTCTTAAACATTATACAGGATCAAACAACATACAGGATATTAAGTATTTCCCCATTATTTTACTAAGCGAGGATACTAGACATGGATGGCTTCTTCTCTTACATAATCATCTGTCCAAATCTGAATAGTCTGCTTTACAGCATCATCAGCCAATGAGAGATCAACTTTTTCTTCAAGGCATAACCACCAGGCACATTCATAATGTTTTCAGTCACAATCGTAATCTAATAAATGCCTGATTTTCTTGAAGGAAGAAACGACAGGAAATTGCATAAGATCATTAGCAAACTGGGGATTAACAATGTTCTTCATAACATAACCAACAGACTAATTCTGGATCAGAGACCGTGATTTTCAAGACAGAATCAACAGTGAAGACATGGATACGTGTTTCTTCTGGCCAAATTGGCATAAACTCATTACTGCTGTTCTTGGCGGAAACGAAAGAGAAAACAGAAGTACCTGACATTCAGCAGGCACATCAAAGATACTTTTCGTCACTACTGAACCAGCAGACAAAGACATTGATGCAATTCGTTTAAGCCGAAAACAACATACGAGACATGGCAACGTTGTACACGGAAACAAATCAACGAAATATCAGGATCATGAAACACAATCAGCAAACAAGGCATTATGCTGTTTTCATACGCCGAATCAACAGGCCAGACAGTAAGACTGTTCCTGGTGGCAGACTAAGCAGGGGCACTTTCCTTCACAGGTCAAGATCAAGAACAACTGTCTACCATGCAGAATCACCAGATGAGATGTCGATGCTTTACTTCATAGAAGGGGGGATCAGAAAGAAATCACGAAAAGCTTTCTCTGAAGAAAAAAAGAAAGAAAGTAGTAGTAGGTACATTTCTTTGAAAATCAGCTGACCAGATAAAAACAATGCTTTCCACAACAGAAGCAAACAAATATAGTTATGTTTTTACATTATGATCTCATGACACTTAGATGATTTCCATTTAGCCTCAAAAAGACGAGACATGGATGATTTTCTTCCAGTGTTAGATAAAAAAAATTAATTTTATTATAGTCTTACTGTGGTGAGCAGGCAAAACATAAATCCCCCCCCCCCCCCCCCCCCCCCCCCCCCCCCCCCCCCGCTACAACTGACTAGAAAGGTTTTCTTAAATTCTCAAAGTTATCATGATCAGTCACGTTATAGATTCAACCTATACAGTTTGCTTTTTATTTCTTTGATTTAAAACACACACCATTTTTGGGGGATGTTACATTTGACTCAACAATTAGAGTCAGCTTTTGTTTCTTCCTTGAATCTTTAGCTGCCTTTTCACTTGTTTTCTGGTTTTAATATACTACTCAACAAAAGTTAAGTACCACTTATTACAAGCGCATTAAACACAGATGGCTTATTCAAATCATCTCAAAAGTTGCAGATGCTTAAATCCATTATTTGTGTACTAAACGTCGAAGTGTCGTTGTATTGGTGGGATTACGTTCGATACAATACCTAAAAAAACCAACGCCACTCCAAAATGTGAAAGTCACAAAAGTGTGGCTACTCAAAAAGGGTCACAGTTGGGCGTGTCCACTGTTTTTGGCAAGGCAAACAATTTACACGATGTCTCATGAACCCCCTAAGTTGTCAAGGAAGCCTGGAAAGCCTGCTTGCACAACTACAGCTTATTGCTGTTTGGGTGGACACACCCAATTGTGACACGTTTTGAGTAGCTGCAATTTGTGACTGTTAACTAAGGGGGTTGCGTTAATTGCTAACATTTGTTGAGTAGTATATATCGCGCCTTAGTATTCAGTTGTTGTTTTTCTTTCAGCTACCTGCATTTATGTTACTTTCTGCATGTGCATCTCTACAGCTTGAAGCTTAAAGATCCCAATAACTGTTATATATATATATGTGTGTGTGTGTGTGTGTGTGTGTGTGTGTGTGTGTGTGTGTGTGTGTGTGTGTGTGTGTGTGTGTGAAGGGAATCAACCAAACACCCAATCACATTACACAATTGTACTCCTTCTTTAAACCAACGATATACATATTTGTTTCACCTCTCTGTTTTTCTGTCTTCAAATAGTAATGTATGTGTATGTTTTTCCTTAATACATATGCACATATACATAGACAGATGCTTACACCGTTTATATCCGTCTTGCAATTTACATCAGTTGCATCCGTTAATCTATTTTCTGATGAGCTGTTCTGAAGAAAGAAGTGTTTTACCTGGATAAACTGTTTAGGATTTATGGAAATGGAAAGAGCAAAGATGAAAAAACAAGAAAGAGAGGGGTACAGAAACTGAAGAAAAATGCTGAGTGTTAAGCAGAAGAAAACTTTAACTCTCCTACACTACAGATCATTGCAATGATAGAGATATAGACTTACATCAGTAATTACATTATGTCCTGACCAATCATCATTCATCAGAATCAATGTAAATCCCTTATGTCTGATGTACCTAAACACTGAGTTTCTTTTTCCTCTCTGCATGTTATGGTAGCCAGTTGTTTACTGCATAATGCGTTACCAATGTCCATCAATTTACAATAGTTGAGGTCTGTATTTGAATTTGCTAACATTGACTCGGAATATTGAATGTCTTTGGTATCACACTTATCGAGATATTATACTTCTTTTTGTGTGTGTGTAAAAACATATTTACACTAATATTCATACATTAAATGAAATGTACTTAACCCTAACCTTAATTATGTTGCTTTCATTTTGTCAGTATTAACATATTTTCAGTTTAAAATAACAGAATCGATGAGCTTAAAAATGGGTAGCCCTAGCATGGAGTCTACTGCATGTTAGATGATACAGAGAATGCGCACTAAACTAAAACAGAACAGAATGAATAAATAGACACCTGGGTGAAATTCTTGCCGCACCCCTCGTATTTGCAATGATAGGGTTTCTCGTGGGTATGAATTCGTATATGCTGCTTGAGTTGTGTTAGCTAGAAAAAGAAAAGAACAAACAGAAGTCATTAGCTTTCCCTCCTGCTACCAATATTGTTTACCAACACTGTTGCCAGTAACGAACGATAGACTCTTTAAAACGTAGCGTGTACAAAGTAAAGTATTCTTGAGACACAATTTTGATTACCTTTTTCTGTCTCTTCGTCCCTGAAAGACAGATGATATACTTAGCTAATGCAGCCAAGTAAGAAGAGGAGAGCAGTGAAAACAATGTTGTAAAGTTATTGTCCAAACGATACTACAAAAAATAACAATAGAAAAACAAATGACATACTTCCATTAAATGAACAGCTCTTGAATTTTGAAATTTTAGAAACTTGAGATTTTGTATATCAGTAACAGGATATTTTTAATTTGTGGGATTGTGGCTGCGTTATAATATTATTGTGTCTGTCTATGCGTTTTATATGCTTCTGACACGAGCCCTAACTTTGCATCTACTTAGAACATTAACACGAGAGCCCTTAAGCGCATAATTTGCATATAGAGATGAATTGATATAACATGTAATACTTCTGTACAGCTAAGGACAGCTAGATGTTAACGCATGTTTTATACGCTACTGACTGTCAGAAACGATTGTGCTGTTGGAGGTGTTATCATTATTTTCTATCCATTATCGACTGCCAGAAACAAGTCAGCATACAAGAAAATTGTAGTGTCTAAATAGAATTTCGATTCTATGGAATGTGGTTTGCCAATATATACCCAAGTATAACATCAAATGCATGCATTAAAAAAAATACTAGAAAAGCAATACATCAAGTAAGGCTGTTTTGAATGTGACCATTCCCCACAACTGTAATTTCTTAATTTTTAACTTTTGATTGTGTCCCTCATCTTTGTTTTCAATTCCATGACAACTATCATGACCTAACTTTGATAAGGCCCTCGGTGTATGGCCTACTCTTCTGGCACATGACCTAAAGCCCCCTGGTAGCTGACAGTATGACCTTGTTAACAGCTGAAAGAAGAGCAAAGTGGGGACAATACCACACCAGACAGAGACCTGCGTGAAAGCCTTGCCGCAGCCCTCCTGCAAGCATGTGTAGGGTTTTTCGTTCGTGTGAATTCGCACGTGCGCTCGCAGATGAGCCAACTGCCAGAAAAGAAAAGGAAAAAAAAGCAAACGTTGGATTCATGTATGTATTATTTTTATTTTATTTTAGAAATGATCCATTCGAACATTGCCACATAAATTATACTAGACTAAAGATTAGCAATTGCTTAGGATCCAGACATTTTCGGAAATGGTTTTCAAAAGTAAACGTTGGATTCAGATGTAATTTTTCTAGATATAACAATTTGAACATTGCCACATACATTGTGTACTAGACTATTGACTAGCATTTGCTAGGGTTTCCGATATTCCCAGAAAGGGTTTCGAAACAGCACTAACACACATACATTCAGAAACTTATTGTGGAATAACACTGCTGACAGTGATTTAACTCCACTTTTAAATCCCCGTTGATATTGATTTACGATGTGCATAACCTAGGCATTGTTGTCGGCAGAATTATGGGACCTGGCTACATGATTTGTTGGGATGGGATAAGCTGCTTTGGATGTGTTGCTAATTAGGTATGACCTTTCAAAGGGTACGACGTGATCATTACCGTGCATACGTTTTACTCGTCAGGCTTAGCTCGTTTTAGATTTTGGGATAAACAATTGCATCAATATGACCCATAGCAACCTTTTTCATGTTTCGTTTTAGTACTCAAACTACGAGGGAAACAAAACAGTATTGTGTGTCATCCCTTAAAACAGTTGGACTTCTGCTTTCAAGCTGAGAACTGCGTCAAGTTTTCCAGATACACTAAAGCTAATAAGAACTCGAACTTCAAGTAAGCTTCAATGTCTCTTAAATTATTTTAACTCTCCTTTTAGGGGAAAAATGACTCTCAAAAACACGAGTAAAATATCCGTCTGAAAAACATTTCGGCTTACTATGAATGCTAACAATATTACAAACACAAGTATAGTGAAAATAATTATAGCAGTTCCTAACATAAAACTATTGAGGCAAAGTTAACACAGAATCTTGTGGATAACCCTCTAAACTTAAAACTAATAAATCAAACACAAAGCATGATATAAAAATGAAAATAAAACAAAAAATTCAAAAAGAACCAAACAAACTGAATGTGTATAGAACGTGTGTATTTGTTTATATATCTAATTCTTAGACTTCTGCTATTAGGATTCCCTCTATTATTCACAATTACTATTGCATTTGGTTATTAAAGTCATTTATATTTTTATTAGGCAAATGTGTATTTAATGCCAATATTTATACTGCATGGTGGCCTAATGCCAAGATACAGTTTCTTACTAGGCAAGCATGATCATGAACATAGGAATCGCCTAGATTCTTTTTGTAATATGACTCAAGGATATAAAAGAATATTGTGCACACTAAATGAACCCTTAATATATGATACATTATTCAATGTTTCTTTCCCCTGCAATTTACCAACTGAACTTGAATGGAAAATATATCGAAATAAATAGATTATTAACACAACCTATCTTTACCCTATTGAAACAAGGAAACAATATTATTAAAGACAAATAGGACAGGATGGAAGTGACCTGAAGCTTCAAATAGTGGTAGCAAAGACAGTGGTTTAGGTTTCCGGATTATAAACTTAAAGACGGACAAAAATCTTAAACGGACTTTGGAGAGCACAGTTTTTGGTAAAAGGGAATTTGTTTAGGTTTTGTAAGTTTTTCAAATGTTGAGCATTTTTGCATGACTAGGCGAAATGGTTTTAATGATATTTACCGTACCAAATAAAACATTATGTCACAGTAAGTTAAATTAATTTAGTCAAAAGGAAATCAATCAAGAGTTCTAATATTTAAAAAAAATATAAACTTTGTTGATTAAGATACAGTAGTAGCCAATATAATACAATTGTTTTCAGTGGTCATTTACTATATTTTAAAAGCATAGTATAATCATCTCTCTTCTTTTCTTAAGAAATAAAAACTACAGAAAAGCAGTATTGGCGAATCCAGTGTGTTCCACAAATACAATTTTTAACGTAGCATACGTAGGAAGAATAATCTTACTTCAAATTAAACAGCAGAAGGTCACCTTTCAAACATATTTAAGCTGTTACTCCTTTTTAATTCATTGATTCCTCATAGTATGTTTCTGTTTGTTCCATATTTATCTGGCCTGTGGAAAATGCTTCAGACTCAAAACAGCTTGATTATGTCTATTGTTTTCTTTTTCATTTATTAAAAGCAAAATCCACAAAATTGTTCACTTCGTTTTGATACACAAATATTATTCACCCTAATCAATGCAAGAGGAACGTGTATGAAATTTGTGCTTTTAGATACACATTGAAAAGCATACAAGTCATAACTTCAGTTGACAGTACCCAGTGTAGTCTTACTCCTTCCTAATAAGACAATGGAATAGACAGATAAGCAATGAAATCACAGAAGAGAAGAGGAGAGAAGAGAAGATGGCAGAGAGACAAAGACAGAAGGCAGGAATGAAGCAAGGAAGAAAGGAGGCAGAGACCTGGGTGAATGATTTTCCGCAGCCCAGATGAAGGCAGTGATAGGGCCTTTCCTTTGTGTGAATTCGGATGTGCTGCTGTAAGATGGTGAGCTGGCAAACAGCAAAGACAACAGCAACATCATCAATGTCAGTAACAGCATGGTTGGAGCATCAGTATCCTCTATCACAGGGCTACAAAGGCTACCCCTCCCGACGATAATATAGTTATGTTGAAACTAATGACATAACCCTTATTAAAAGGTGTTATACGTTAGTGCTCATTACAAATGTGACAGCATGGTTGGCGCATATGCATCCTTTATCACAAGGCTACAAAGGCTACCCATCCTGACGATAATATAGCTACACTGAAACTCATGATGACCATTAATAAAATGTATCATACATTACCCATAATTAAAATGTTTGGGCAACATTTTGTTAAGTATAAATGACTGCCAGATGACATTAGCCAATAGGAATGGACATTGAATCCTTGGCTATGAATGAAATGTTGACACATTAACCTCTATGAAAAACAACAGTAATTCCGATTTTTAAATTAAAAACAGTATCGCATTGGTTATGGATGATAACACTGTCACCCTCTTAAATCTCTAAATATGAATCGCTATGATAGATTTAAAAAAAGTGACGTTCACTACAAATGAAAGTAAATGCCTTTAAAGATCAGATAATGGATAATAGTCCGTATTCTAAATGACAGTAGACCAATACTGAATACAAAGGTAAGAGAGTCACCCTTTTCATGACTAAAACGAAATTGTATTTAAATTGCTAAAACGTAATCTTGCTATGCATGATATAAAAGAACAACTCAATTAGAAAGGGCTATATGCGTTGTAATCATGAAGTGCATACTCAATTGTTTTATCATAAACGGCCATCAAGTACTTGTGTGCTCTTGTGTAACATTTTGATAGGTGATCATAAAGACATCTGCTTTGCAATACCGGACCCAATACCGTTTATCGTTTTTGAAGCAAGAACATTTTCCCATTTGTGAAATGAGATAAGACATTTCTTACTGTAGCAAAAGAAAGCTTGATATAAAATGCTAAAACTCAACTATTCAGGTAGATACTTATAAAGAAGTGTGTTGGCTAAGTCTATGTTTTGTTTTAATTGTGAGAATCGAAGACGCCGCCACTATTGAATTTTCCTGTTTAGGTTGAGTTGAATTGAGGACAGCAAACAAATTATCCTTTTAACAGTGGTTATAAAGAATCCTTTATATGAATGTTCATCAACTATTTTATTTATCCGCTGAACTGAATTTACATAGATTGAGTAACATGTAGTTTCACTTTATGAAGACAAACGTGACCGATGTTAATTTTAATTTCCTGTTTAGAAACTTGGCCATGATTTTTTCAAACACTAAGATAGATTTTATTATAGCACGAGGGTACGCAAAGGCCATTACCATTAAGACTTAAAATCAAACAAGGAAAAAGCAATAATATTCAAACAGAAGTGGAATGATAATTTTGGACAGAATGTACAGCGTAGAAAAATTAGAAAAACGCACCTTTACGGACAAAAGATAACTTTTCCTTAGTCTAATATTGCTAAAACAAAATAAACACACAAACTACACTATAAGAACGTCACTATCAATATTTTAAATCATCATATCACAAATTAATTGATATATAGATTTAAAAAAATGGCAAAGAGATATTGTGCATGTGCATAATTATGCTCTGTGTGTGTGTGTGTGTGTGTGTGTGTGTGTGTGTGTGTGTGTGTGTGTGTGTGTGTGTGTGTGTGTGTGTGTGTGTGTGTGTGTGTGTGTTTGTGTTTGTGTGTGTTGTGTGTGTGTGTGTGTGTGTGTGTGTGTGTGTGTGTGTGTGTGTGTGTGTGTGTGTGTGTGTGTGTGTCTTTGTGTGTGCATGTGTCTGTGTCTGTATGCATGTACTAGCATGCAGGCTCGTTCAATGTGGGCTGACAAGAGAGGAACAAGAGAATTAAGAGAAAGACAAAAAGGCAGAGAAGAAAGAAAATAAAGAAAGAGAGACAGGGTCGATCTACCAGAACATAGAACATAGGCACACCTGGGTGAATGCTTTATCACATCCAAGGTGCATGCATCGGTACGGTCGTTCATTGGTGTGTGTTCGTATATGTTGTTTCAGAGTCGACAACTACAACACACACACAAACACACTGCCTTCAGCACCACAGTTGACAGACAGCAATAACCAATAATTAAAAGTAAATAAACACCATGAAGAAAAACATTTGCTAAAACCCATGTTTTCGTTTTTTAAAAACGTTTTTGCAAGGAAAATACATTTCACGTATACGTTATTATTTTGGACAGAAATCAAAAAAAATAAAACAATTGAAAGTTAATACATCTGACTGCAATGCTGCTTAATGTCTATGCAATATGGACATTCCTTATCCCCACTAGCTTCTTCAAACCAAAGCATTGTAAACAAAATAAACACATTCTGCTGACGTACTGATTCAGATGCACGTTGGGTGCTGAATAAAAACCTGGGTACTTACTGATATATGAATACAGTTACTAACTTGCCATTACTGAGAGGCACTAACTCCGCAGATACTGAATACGAGACATTCACAAACTGATGTGTGCACTGATAAAACTGTGATACAATTGTTGTTGCTATTCAAAGCATTATAAAGCACGTATCATGCACCTTGCAATCATGTTGACTGCGCAACAGCTCACCCAGCGCAAAACAAAAATGAGACAAAATAGTGCTAAAAGATGAGAAGTTACAGATTCATGTTTTCTACACAAGAAACCAGCAACGGCATGGCCAAATAAAAAAACACCCAGTAAACAGGTTTCCTCTATAACTCGCCAAATATGGCCCAGAGAAAGTGATCAACAAGCACATTATGGAGCTTTGGTATCTGGTCCAAGCTAAGTAGCAAATAGTCAGAGCCATGAATGTGGACTTTTTAACAATGTACCAACTGGGTGGAATAGTGGACAGCCACAAGGCACGTTTAAGGCAAGCTTTGGTCGGGTGCTACCATGCTGACATTCGGTTGTCAGGCTGATTTATTTGTGATTTAAACAAGTATTGTTTGTGTGGAATGAATGCCCCTCAGTATATGTATCTCTTACATCTAGCTTTGATTTTTGACTTGTTACTTGATACTTTAAAAAGTCATTCATAAGCAGTCAAAGATTGATGTACCCACATCAACATTCTTTTTTGCAAATACAATTTTATAATCATATGGGCTAAAATTAAACCACCCCACTATACCCTCCTTTTATAGTGCAACTTAAAATTCAACATCAATCTCTCCGCTAGTTTAAACTTTCTATCAATTGTTTGGAAAGCCACAACATTTTAGGGCCAATTTTGGCCTGTAAAAGGTTTTTGCACATTCATCGATTGAGGCTAAACTATTCCTTTCTGAATCAGCTGACTAGCCAGCTTAGCCTAGCAGCCACACCTGCGTGAATGCTTTATCACATCCAAGATGCATGCATGGGTACGGTCGTTCATTGGTGTGTGTTCGTATATGTTGTTTCAGAGTCGACAACTACAACACACACACAAACACACGACCTTCAGCGCTAAAGTTGAGAGACATGGAAACCAATAATTCAAAGAAAGTTAAAATTGTGACAACAAACGTTATCTGAAACATTGATTATTTAATAAAATAAATAAAACAACAACAAAAGTAATTGATATTCCACGCATGTGATATTTCCTTTGGACAGAATTCACAAAACAAAATTGAAATTCAGTATTTCCGAATGCAATGCCGCTTCATTTCTATCTGATTTGTTTACTCTACACTGGTTGCTTACATAGCAAAGCATTGAAATCAAATCAATCCAATCCTGCTGACGTACTGGTCCAGATGCACATTGGAAGCTGAACAATTCAGGACAGTTATTCTACGTTTTCGTTTTGAAAATTGATTTTGTTGAAGAGTTTGACATTAAGTGGTTTAACCCTAACGATCCTTTGCAAATCAACCTGATAATCATCCTTGAAAGGTATGTTTCTTGTACTACAAATTGAAAGTCAAACATTTGTCTTTAACTGGTTTGTCTCCTCTTCTGTCCTTTATGTATTCACTTCCCCCTTTCTTTAAATGTTGTTTATCATCTTAATAGCCTATATCTACATTGGGTCGATGTATTTAATCAACCCATTTCATTCCATAAGCTCCCATCCAAACGTCTTCAACTGCAAAGCAAACGTATAGAGTATAGAGTTGTAGCGACGTTGTATAGAAAACACTTATCCCATCATGGGTATGAAATCGATTACACTGTGCCACTTTTGTTCTATAATGGCTTAGAATCGACAAATACAAGTGTCATACTTTTTTCCTCGTGGCTTTAAATCCTTAACCCGTGTCCAATCCTATTTCCTTATGATATGTAAACCGCTACAGGTGCGCCAACCCTTATTTCTTTTTGGTATGCAATACAAAACAAAAGTGTTAACATTTAATATTTCAAAGTTCATATATTATGTGTATCAAATAAAGACATTTTTAAAAAGGGGTCCTTTAACATTTTTTCAGGGGGACATTTAGTACACGTCTACAATGGCAAAAGTGGCTGAACACTAAAATATTTCCCTCCAGAGAGTTGGAGTTTTGCATGTTTTCATGGCAACATCTAGTCTAGAATGATTTAGCAACGGCTTATGTGCATGCATGCGTATATTAGAGACCATGGCATCCAGTAATGGCCTTAAGCTTGCTGTTGCTCTTACCGCGTATATCGCGAACAAAAATGACTTTGAACAAATTTGCTTAAACATATGTTATAGATTGTGATGAAAACTTGAATTTGAACAAATTTGGTTAAACATATTTTATAGATTTTGAAAACAACCTGACTTTGAACAAATTTATTTAAACATATTGTATAGTTTGCGATGAAAACTTGACTTTGAATAACTATATTGAAACCATATCCATTGACATTAAGGACACAACTCTAACAAGGCAGCATAGTAAGCAACAAAAAAGGGTAGAAGACCTGAGTGAACGATTTTCCGCAGCCCAGATACATGCAGTGGAAGGGCCGTTCGTTGGTGTGTGTTCGCGTGTGTTGCTGTAGCTGGGAAAGCTAGAAGAGATACAACATACAACCAGTCACACAGTCAGTGCCTCCAAAATGCCAAATATCCATCAGCATAGGCAAAGTTTCCTTCTGTATATCCTACAAGGGGGGTAATTAGTTGTTGTAGGATGAATTAGGCAATCTATAGCCGGGAATTAAAAACAAAGGTGGTAGGGGCTATTCAGTTTAACAACCACCATCTCATTCACCCCTTGCCATTTTGTACAACGATTTACTTCATCCACAGTAAGTAAACATGGGGCTGTTTATTGTTCTTGTTGTTGTTTTCTATTTTTATCTTTCTTGACTTTTCTTCCTTCTTTCTTAAATCGTTCGTTCTTTTTTCCCTTTTCCATGCACTTAGCTAAACGTCTTCCCTACATAATAAAAACAAATATCCCCTACTTAAGTCAAATGTCTCCCCTACATAACTAAAAATACCCCACATACTTTCCCCGGTTACCAGAAAGTATCAGGAAAGTTATCTGCCAGAATAATTCCACAAACACTAACAATACAGTGGCAGCAAAATGTCTTCATTATTATTGTGGGATTTTGTATCAATTCTTTACGACCTATCTTGATACGATGCACTATGCTTGTGTTCCAATGATAGACACGTATTTCTTACGGAAATTGTGAATGAAGTCTTTAAAGACAGCTAGTGAAATGGTTTAAGATTACTAACACAAGATAATAAACAACTGCCAAAGAAGCATAACACATGCTACAAAGTGGTGTTGGTAAACCATATTGGTATCTGGATTGAATTCTACAAATTATTCACTTATCACAACTCGTAAAAGATATATATCAAAAAGCAAACGTAACTTTAGATACATTATTAAACAAAAAAGAGAGATGGAGGATGGAGACAAGAGAGAGAGAAAGAA